>CM032884.1:11959074-12366574 GCA_019176425.1 Megalops atlanticus | reverse complement strand
GGAGGGGTGGCAGGCGTGGGCGCCGTGAGTCCCTCACCCCTGCCCAGCCCAGGGGCGGGGTCCTTGTCGGACTCGGTCAGCAGCCAGGCGGCCGCCAAGCTGGCCCTGCGCAAACAGCTGGAGAAGACCCTCCTGGAGATCCCGCCCCCGAAACCGCCCGCACCTTTGCTGCACTTCCTGCCCTCGGCGGCCAACAGCGAGTTCATCTACATGGTGGGCCTGGAGGAGGTGGTGCAGAGCGTCATCGACAGCCAGGGTGAGTCGGCGGGGCGTGGAAGGTGGTCCGGTAGTTAAGGGGTGCAAAAAGATCATTGTCTTGGATCTGTGTAATTTACAGAGAGGAGACTGTTAGTGTGATGGATGTCAAAATAAAGCACAAGGGCATGAGAGGATGGAAGCAGATGAGCTGCAGAGGAAACCAGAAAGAGATCATTGCACTAATTAATGGAATCATTAAAATATGATGGTGGAAATTGGGTGAGCACACTTTGGAAGGAAGAAAAAACTAGAATAGCAGAGGTACAATAACATGACCTTGGTCAGTAAGTAAAATGGTGACCTTTCAAACAGCTCAAGACTTTATGCGAGAACATTCGGTCCACTATGATATTGCTTGCGGCCATTATGCAAAGTAAGATTTCTCCTTCCAGCTGAGCTATAAATAGTGTTTAGCAAACTTGGTTAATTAGGGTAGGTAACATGGCTGTCCTAGACTGACATGAATGTGTTCTATGTAGTCACAATTGTTGAGTCATGATAAAGATTTTGAGACTGAACAGCTGACACTCAACAACCGGTAATTCTCATACTCGCAGATGCATCCCATTGTACCTGTTGGTACCTGTTGTACTCAGTGCCCCCCTCTGTCCCCACAGGTAAACTACGTCCGCCACTGTCCCGCATGGATCCCTTCATATGTGCCCAGTGCAGAACGGACTTCACCCCGCACTGGAAGCAGGAGAAGGGCGGGCGCATCCTTTGCGAGCTGTGCATGACGTCCAATCAGAAGAAGGCCTTAAAAGCGGAGCACACCAACCGGCTGAAGAACGCCTTTGTTAAGGCCCTGCAGCAGGAGCAGGTCAGCTGAGCTCCCCTGGCTTCTTTCATTGGCTCAGCCGTATTAACCATTGCAAAAGGAAACAACTTACTTTTCTTTTTAAAGTGCTCCAGATGGAGCAGTTCCAGGAAAAACACCCATTTTAAAGCAGGCAAAAAAATGATAAAGTAACATGTGAAAAAGAATGGATGAGGTGAATGCATAGTATAAACTAGGTGAGAATAGCTTTTGTCTATATCCAGGTTTGTCCTTCCAAACCTTGCCTCCCAAAGCAATAACAGTGTCAAAAGAGGAGATCACTCTGGGGGAAAAGCAGTGAAAGCAAAGTGTGGATGGTAGTCGTACTTGCAGTACTTGTCTCAAGTCCTCAGCAAAAGGTTTGGACGTATACACGAAACAGTCAAGGCTATCAGTGATTCAGTTGAGGAAACTGAGGTTTGACTAAACCGGGACCATGGGTTGAGCATCAGCGTTTCACTCTAAGCTAATTACCTTGCTGTTTTTGTGTCCTGACCACCTTGCTGTCTGTCTAACCAACTTTGACTGCACGTGTGTGTGTGTGTGTGTGTGTGTGTGTGTGTGTGTGTGTGTGTGTGTGTGTGTGTGTGTGTGTGTGTGTGTTTGTGTTTGTGTGTCACAGGAGATTGAACAGAGGCTCCAGCAGCAGGCTGCCCTGTCCCCTAGTTCAGCCCAGACTGTCCCCAGTGTCAGCAAGGCTGAGACCATGATCCGACACCACGCGCTCAGACAGGTATGGCTGTTATTTCAGTCTTTCAGTGGTATTCATGTATGTGTGCATGTGCAGATCCAGGAGTGTCACTGCATGTGAGGAGCATAGGCTGTACAGTACCAATCAAACATTGGGACACACCTGATTAAGATGATGGAAAGCATTCAAAGATGCATTCAAAGACATTTTGATCTAAAGACTTATGCTTATATGCTTGTATGAATTTCTTTCCCAAAAATTTTTTGATTTAAAAAAAATCTTTTTTGGCTACTTTGATGAATCTAAAATGTAAGTTTTGATTTGTTTTTTGGTCACTGCATAATTCAATTTGTTATTTTATAGTTTTGATGTCTTTACTATTATTCTAAAATGTCCAGAGAAAAACCCTTCTATTAGTAGGTGTGTCCATACTTTTTGCTGGTAATGTACTTTGTGAAGACCTCTGCTTTAATGTATCAGGTCATGCTCAGCCCAAAATAACAGCACCGTGGTGCGCTGCATCAGTGAGCACACTGGCTTGTGATGTGCGGTGTGGGCGATGCAGGTGAAAGGGACTCTCTCTGCCCGTGTTCCAGACCGCCCAGCCGCAGGCCTCCCAGTCGCAGGCCTCTCTCCAGCGGGGCCTCACCAGCTCTGCCCGGGGGGTGCTGTCCAACTTCGCCCAGGCCTCCCAGCTGTCGGTGGCCAGCGGCCTCCTTGGCATGGCGGGAAAGCAGCGCTGCGGCGGCGGCAGCAGCCGGGCGCAGCACGAGAGCAGACGCCAGCTCTACAACATCCCTGGTGAGAGTCACCGACGGGGATGGACATGGGGGCGGCGGGGACCTGTCAGTGTCAAACTTTCAGAGCTGCGGTCTTTAAACTGCGGCTACCAAGCATGCTTATCCTTGCTTCCGTTTTCAGTCACATATTAGCAAAAATAACATATGTAAGCATATAGGCAAAAAAATAACAGTTTTATACAGTGGTGTTCTGTACAGAGACAGAGTGCCCTGTGACTCTGAAAAGGCATATTGTCCACTGTAGATGCAAATAGTGACTCTGTGACAGCCAGATCAATGTGGCCATCATTGTTAACCTCCCCATCTCTCCCTTTCCCCTTCAGGGGTGAACATTGCTTACCTGAACCCAGGAAGTGTTGGGGGGCACAAAGCGTCCAGCCTGGCCGACCGACAGAGGGAGTACCTGCTGGACATGATCCCACCTCGATCCATATCGCAGTCCATTACTGGACAAAAATAAGCCCCCGACACACACTGCAACGCACCCCCATCCAACCCCTGTCGCATGCAGTGCCTGTCAGTGTGCCTACTAACTAACCTGTAAGAACGACACAATCAACAAGAGAAAAAAAGCCACCAAACTTTCAGTGCATCTGAGCTTACTTTCTTATTACATGTATTGCAGATCTTCAAAATTATTATTATTATTATTATTACTATATTACTGCTACTGTTGTTACCATTATTATTGTTATTGTTGTTGTCAAGTCCCTTGGCTTTCATCTGAACCCTTCCTAACTTTCTGAGGCAAGGGGCTGGTAGCACAGTGGCCCAAGTGGTTTTTTTTTTTTTATAAGCCTATACATTGTTTTTAATTTGCTTTCTTCTTGAAATGACACATCAGTGGCAGTGTCTTAGATTATAAAACCACATTCTTACTTAAGGGAGGATGTCTGTTTGGTAGCACTGGCTTTCAGATCCTCTGTGAGTTTGTGGACCGGCACTGTTTCCTGGGAGATGATCGTGAGGCAGAGGAACAGAAAAAATCTATGAAAATCTGTGAAAATGGAAGACCTGGGCAGTTAATCAGTATAGGACATGACGGCCTTTGTTTTAAAAAGGTTTTGGTAATAACTGAGTTGTTGAGGTCAGTTAAATTCTCAACTTCATTATAAAAAGTGTCAAGGGAAACTAAAAGCGCAACCTGTCAGAATCTTATCAATAATCAGAGGTGGAAATGATTAAACAAGGATATTTTCCATTTGGGAAATACTCCCCTTACAGACTTACAGAGCTGGCAATCATATGAGGTATCTTGCCTATTGACTGATTTTTTTTTCCACCACCTTTTGAGCAGATGGGAGAAGGCAGACTAGTCCTTCACATGCTGTAGTACTTTGTAAGTCAAAGCAAAGCTGACAGATGTCAAAGCTGGGGTTGAACACATGAACTGTACACTCATTATTGAAGTAAGATGCAGAAGATGTGAACCAAGATGTTAAAATCCATCAGTCTGAATGCTAACTTCCTATGCACTCTTTTTCCTTTTCCCTTGTGAGACGTGGTAGGTAATTGATGGATCTTTGCTTGACATTCCACCAATATCCAGTAACAGCCTTAATCACTGAAACAAGATCAAACTAACTGCCCAGTGGTTTTGATTAAAGTGGAGATTGCATAAAGGGCTGATAATAAGCGCTTATGTTAAAGGCTGCCTGAGGAGGTAATGCCCAATGTATACATGGTTATACCCAATGTCTACACTGGCAGACCAGAGGATGTGCCAGGGGTACATCTCTGGGCTTTGTTTCCACTGTTACATCTTTGGTCAAGTAGCTGCAGTGCTTGGCTTTGTGCACAAGGCAACCCAGATGTATCTTTCCCCTGATGCTACTCTGGAGTCTGTTAAGATTAGTAGATTAGTTTTTTTTTTTTTTTTTTTTTTTTTACTACTTCCTGCTTTTATTCAACTTGGCTATGTATTTGGCGGAACTGAGACATCTCAAATATGGGAAGAGCTTTCTGTTGCAAGCTCAGGCTGTGCTCGGACATTTAGATTGGCGGCGTCTCCCGTAGAATTGGTTGCGTATCTGAGAGATACTTTCCTGGGAGACGATAAGAGAAGTATAAAAGAATGCAATGTTAAATGAACCGTATGGATCTTTAAGTAGATGGTTAAATGGAGCTGTAGAATGAGATGGATATGTCCATTGTAGCATGACATGGGTCAGTTGGTGTGTTAAGGCAATGCACAGGAGTAGCCTTTCTCCAGGAGCACTTTTTTGCGAAGACTTGGAAGACAGACAGGGAGATGGGAATCCAAAAATCTACAGTTCTCAGTCCCAAAGGAGAGGCTATCTGCCTGTCTATAAGACATTGAGGAGAGCCCTTTATGCTCTGGAAAACACCAGTTAACCCATTTAGACATAGACAGTGTTTGGGTGATACTGGTGTAAGGTTGTCTTAACAGCATTGTGCTTTCCAGTTTCTTGTTTTTCCTCATGTTGTATCAGAGCTGCCAGTTTGTGTGTGTTTTTTTTTTTTTTTTTAGTTTCTCGTTCTTCATCTTTGGTAGCTGACCATGCAGATAAAAAAATGCTGGTGCAACTTGCCTTCAGGAGCACTGCTCAGAAGCACTCCTTGACAGTGACCCCCATACCAGATAGTTAAGCCTTGGGATGGCAAAATACCTCCCCATGTCTTTAGGTAAGAATCAATGCAAGTGGTTTCCAAGATATTCTGACAGGACAGAGACGGTGTGTTTTATTTGCGTGCTGCATGATATTGGGGAAGGGTGATTGTTCTCTCTGTCAGAAGTATCCATTTCATGCTCTGTTATCATTATAGAGGGCTTGGTTTGGCATGGATAGAGCTGGGGTCAAGGTGTCAGACAGGAACCTGACTTAGGGATTTGATGAAGTTGAGAGGATAGGATGAAACCTGATTTTGTTCTCATTTCTAGCCTACCTTCTAAAACTCAGAGGATGGCATGGTTTCTGGGTCTATACATGGACCCCGAATTTAAACCAAAGGATGATAGGAAGGGTCATACAGCAGTTGGATGATCAAATTAAGAGCACAGGAAGTTCTGCATGTTGTTGGCATATCAGTTAGGCCCAACCTTAAACCAGACATTGGAGTTTAACAGTCCAAGTGTGCAGTATCCCAATATTTGATGTAATGCTCCCAATGAAAGTATTCTTGTAGGCAAACTTGAACCACAGGTGCAATATTTGGAGAAGCAGGGAAGATTATACACAGAAGAGATTCCTTTTGTTTTTATTTATTTGACTATAAGTTAATGCATCCCCAAGTTAGTTAGGATAGGACACAGTGGCATTTCTTTAGGTCTTCAGTTTATGTCCTCAGGACAGATTTTTTCTTTTCTGTTGCTACGTTTGTGTTGAATTGTCTTGGTTTCTTCCATGTGCGTCATTGCAAAGACTGACCTTGTATATTGAAATAAATCTCTTGCTATTCTAAATGCATCCATATATTTACGTTTTAATACCAGCTTGGGAAAAAAAAATAAAAAGAAAAAAATTAAATGTCAGTTTTTTATTATTTTGCTCACTGGCTTCTTGATTTTAGTTTCGTTTTGGTTGTTTTGTAATAAAGAAAATGTAAACAAAATTTGTTTGAACTATGAAATAAATTGACAATATTTGCTAGGCCAGAAGTAATAATAATAATGACTTATTGTACATATGCTTTTTTCTTGTTGGATTAAAAAGATGAAATAAATGAAATTCAAATGGTTGTATATTGTGTAGAAAAGCAAACAAAAGCCATGAATATTGTGAAGCTTGTCATTTCGTTTTGTGATCACTGTGTATTATTGTGCAACAAATGTGCAAAAAGTATGGGGTTATAATTCTCCTGTTTTCAATTAGCTATAAAATGCATTTTCACCCTTACTGTATATTTTTGTTTTTCTGGTATTTAATGGCAGTTGGATCACTCTCTTGACGAAGAGATGTTTTATCCATTTCAGTTTTTAATGCGCAAAAGTTGTTGGATGTTCCCTTGTTTTGATGTGTCAGTAGTGACTTTAAAACAACTGTTTTATATTTTGGGTTGCTCTCTGTGTAATCCATCGCAGACTATTCAGTTTAGGATTTGTGGGTCAGATGACTGGAATGGGGATATACAGGCAGTCCCCACTCTTATGATACTAAGCATTCCTGGAAACCCCGTCCTAAACCATTGTGAACTGAATTCTGTATTCCCCTAAATGCAATATTAGAAGCAGGGGTTATGTAACTAAACCAAGACAGTTTTTTCATGAAAAAGACTACATATTGGATTTAATCGAGCATTCAGTAGATTAATACTGTATAAATATTTGTATAATAAAATATACTTACTATACATTACAATAAAAATATTCAGCATTGAGACACAGACTGCGTGACTGGTCAGGAATGATGGAAGAACTACAACATCAGATCAGGGTCTTCAGACTGGCATATGGTGCACACTCCAAATGATAAAATATATGTTCAAACAACCATAAAGAAGAGGATACACCAAATTAAAACAAATACGCAAAATAGGGAAAAAAAATCCTTTTTGCCCAATCAGCCTTTTTTTAAGTTTTCTTTTTCAATGTTGTTCACTCCTGTTTTTCTTCAGGTAAATTCAGGTTTTGTGCAGAAAAACAGTTAATGGCAGTATTTTGAATGTCATAGATGAGAATAGTTGTAAAGCAAGGACTGTCTGTACTCCTTTGCTCTGCAACAAACAAAACGTAAATGCATTTATACTTTACAGGTAAATGTACTGTAATACTTTGCTTGTGTATGCTTATGTAAACTAACTGAATTTTTCACAAGATGATCTGGCCTCTGCCAAATATGTAACTTGTGAGTTCAAACAAAGAGGTAATTTTTTCTTGTCTTTTGCATAAGGATGAAGAGAAATATCATATTTTCAAATGGTCTTATGGAAACAAGTGTTCTCTCAGACCTTGAATAATAGATAGTTTTATTTTATGTGAACAAATGTGTGGACCTTCAAACTAAATTTAAACAGTACCAGTAGTGAGGTAGAAAGCACCTCTGCCTGAAGAAATGCTGCATAAAGTGACTTCACACATTCAAAGTGGATGCAAATTACCATTCATATTAATTGGAAAGTAACAATTGCAAAGCAAGTGTTTTTTGTGATGAAGCCTTGTAAAGTTGCAGGCTTCTTTTAGCCTATCTGAGCACCCACATGCAAGACCAATGGGAATGATTGTCATGCACTTGGTGTCACAGTTGAGCATCTATTTAATAGACTTTTTACATCATTTGTATGTCATTTTTCAGTGAGTCTTCTGTTACAAAACTGTGGGAGTGGCCTTCTTCAACAAATAAGGTCCTTGTCTGGAAAGTATTTTTTTTCTTTCTGTCTTTGATTCGTTACCCACCTGTCTGGGAGATTTCTTTTTTCCTGGAAGTAACTGTTTTATTTAAAAAGAAAAGTATGATATTATGTTTCCTTTATTACTTTGAGTTTTGGGGAGGTGATTGGAATCAGGTCCTACCATTTCAGTGAAAATATATGTAAAACACTCCATTGAATAGATGCATTATGGTAATATACTGTATTAAATATCTATTGAGGTGCAAGATTGATCCTTCCAGTTGTTATTGAGCTGTATTGACTGAATGGGAACAATGGGAATGGGTCGATATTAAAGTGAATTAGATTTTGAAGCAAAAAAATACAACTGCGTTTTTGATTTGTTTTATTTTGAACTTAATCCAAACCTTTTGCACATCCTTGGTATTTAACTGTCTTAAAAAACATAAATGCTGTTTGAATACTGCCAGTTGGTTAATAACAATTATGCATTGACAGAAAAAATAAGCTAATTTTGGAGGAAATAACTTTGTAATATTTATCTCTTGCAAGCTATGTTTAATAAAGGATGGAACGGTTTACATCTTGAGTGTGTGTGTGTGTGTGTGTGTGTGTGTGTGTGTGTGTGTGTGTGTGCAGCAATATGCAAATGCTCATTGGTTTAGTACAGCAGGATATCTTAAGACTAGGGATAGTTTGCCCTGACCTGTTGCGTGATCTTCACCATGTTGATTTTCACTTTCAGCTCTGCAGTTGGGCATAATGCTTATTGATAACTTTTTAGAATTGCCTGTCATGTTTCTTGTTAACTCGCATAAAGCTACACTGAAGCAAAGTGCTAGGGACAAATTACCACTCCTCATAATGCCAGCTCCTTGAACTGGTGCTCTTTTAAGTTTAGCACCTGTTGAAGTGGCTCTTTGAAGGCAATTTAGATTGACATTTGCTGTTCACTTTCTAGAGGAAAGAATGTGCTGTCTTTTTTAGTCTTGCACAAAACCATAGGACTCCAGCAGCTTCCACATACAACTACCATGTGGAGACAGAGTGTCCTGGCTTGAATCACAACAGAAGGTCAGCCAACCGAACGAGAGTGCTGGTGTAACGGAGTTTAAAATGCATTCTTGGTTATAGTGACTTTCACCAAAATTTAAATTTCAGTTCTATGTAAATAAGTTTGAGAGACCTCTACTGGTTAAATATGGCAACTGCATCTGTGCATTATTAGTACTGTGTGGTTTCCACCTCTAGCACACGACACTCTACGATCTGCAAGAGGTAGGTGACGCAAGCCTGAGCGCCGTTCACAATTTTCCTAAAAAGTGTAAAACAACGTCATATTTTGTTGGAATAATATATTGTTATAGCTATGCATACTCTTGCGCAATGCTAAGTACAATGTAGAGTATTTTCCATGCATTCATGATATGATATTTTAGCTATAAACTGTTGTCTAGCTAGCAGCCGTATGTGAAACGAATGTGATGATAGTTATGCATAATGACGATATGAACTGGAGAATTGAAATCATTTTATTTCTATTGTGATCTGTTCAGATTGCCAGTTGCTTAACTTTATGCTGATGACATACTGTGTTGTATGTATGTCTTGTTGTCAGGTATGTTAATGTATTTCATACAATTTTATGTTATCTAAACCTACCTAACGTTAGCCAGCTAAGCCACGTGTCGTGCGTAGCGAAGCTAGATTCTAGAATCTTAAATGGTTTTCCATAATCCCTATTAGAATTTTAAGAATCGAACATAGTTCTTGTTAAATGTTTATGTAATAGTTTAAACGTATGTGCATTTTCCTATATTGCAAATATATGTAGAAATTGCCAGCTGCCTAACTTTATGGGCAGACGCCACTATACGATCTGCAAGAGCCCGTCTATGAATACAAATACAATGAGTATTGAGAGATGCAGACTTCTCTACTTCTCTATTGAGAGATGAAGACTTCTCTACAAATAATTTACACTTGATGTTGCCTATTCATAGATTGGAACCTGCATGTCCCAGAGGAAGTTGTGGCTATTCAGAAGGTTAATGTTTTGGCATAGAGCTGATTAGATCCGCCCCCAGTAACTGAATTTAATTCCAATAAGTAACCAGTATCATGTTTAATTTCTGACGTTTATGACAAACCAAATTTCATGAAAATTGGTTCAGAATTAAGCGAGTTACAGTCGATTTTGTAGAGAAGTCTGCATCTCTCAATACACCCTGTGTTTTATTGGCGGATCTTGACCGCTCCAATATGGCGACCACGCAGACGCACGTTAAAATCGCAAACGCGGTATCTACGTTTCGATATCTATAGAGTAGAACGGAGTTGCATGACGCTTGCAAGGTTCCTAGCCAATCAATCGCGTACACTGCTACCTACTGGATGCTTGTGTTAGAACAGCCACATTTTACGGTTTCTTGAAAGCAAGTTTTAAGTTGCAAATCGTGAGTCGCGCTTATTTCATTTTTGGCACTTTTCTTGCGAAAGAAAAAGGCCAAAATCACGTGATAAGATTACGCTCCTGAGCGCTCAGACCGGAAGTTACAAACGCAAATCCTGTGGTACAGTTTTGCGAGCATGAAATTACGATTGCAATTTGTTTTTTGCCGTTTTGCAGATCGGAAGTTACAATTGCAAACTCCAAAGTGTTTCGCTTTTACAGTTCACCGTTTACACGCAAATCATACTCTGCGCTTCTTCGTATTTAAGGCACGATTCTACCTTCATACCCGTCACAATAAAAGGGAATTTCAGCACTTTGCGTGTCTCTGGTCCTTCCTGCTGAACAAATGAGCGCGGGTACGCTGCCTCGGTGACTACCGTTACACTGGGACCTAATGCAATGTGTCGTGCTAAATATCACTGAATTTACTTACCATTACATTATATTACTTATATAATAATGAATATTATTTATCATTTAAATATATATTACAAATATTATGTAATAGCATTTACTTGAATATTCATATTAATGTTTGATGTATTTAATAGCCCAGTCGGTAGACTTTTTCAAATGAGTCTGTGCTATTTGTGTGTGTGTAGTAGTGTGTGTAAATGAAAATTGCTGTACTTTAGGGCAGAAATGAGGGCAAATTACTGGTTGCCTGTAGTGTAGCATTAGCCCCCAATTAATGTGTATAATCTAAGAATGAACAGTAAAACAGTGGGTGTGATGCAGTGTGGGTAAATTCAGATTAGTCTCTGTACACTACATGGGTAGTTCACATTGTGTAGAAACCCTTTGAGGATGGCATCTGTGAGTATGTCACTTTATTTGTTTAATGAATTCATTTTACTGATATGGCATATCACAAAATGCAATGGCATGCTCAGAAAAATTGCTCATATACCAGAAATTAGGTCATTTTTAAATCATATGAAATTGTGACATACTTCTTGTGATTAAATGTGTTCATATGCCTAGCTGGCTACCTTTGCATCACACATAGTCTCTTGCATAATGTTACTCATGACATATTGCTTTAGGTAGTGCCAATCTAACCTTATGACTAATTTGTGACAAGGTCAGAGAGATTTGTCTGGGATGCTCAGAAAAGTGGAGCACATGTGGCTAACATCCTGTAGGATTGAACAGGCCTTTCTTAAAGCTTGTTGTTCATTAAAGGTCCCAAAGATCCCTTTGTGGTTGCTCTACAAAGTCTGACCTAGGATGGGCTGTCATACTTAAGTTCCAAACAGAAATTCTAGAGGAGACAATCCGTATTCAATTAACCAATTCTAGACAAACTGGTCCCATTCACGACTATGAAAATCCCACTTAGCGCTTCCTTTCTGCATCAGCCGTTCATGGCATCTGTGCTTCACCCCATCTCCCCCTTTCTTTTCCCTGTTTATGATGTCCACACAGGGGGTCAACAACCTCAGCCCACAGCCAGGTGTGATCCTTTCATGGGACTCCAAAGGTACAGCTATAACCATATTAGATGCAACCTTCACTTTGATTGTATGGAAATTCATATCTACTGAAGAAGCTATTTTTGACACCTGCAAATGAATATGTAGAAGGAAGCAAGCCACACACAACTCTCCATTTTTCAGTTTCATAATGTCTGGTTGATCATTGCATTTTGTGTAGATTTTCTTTGCAACATCCAGTGCTCTCATTGTTAATGAAATTTTGGTGTCATTCAGCAGATGCCCTTCCTGCATTCCTCCTAGTTTTACATTATTTTTCTGATAGTTTACTATTATTTATTTAGCTTGTAAATGCCTTTTCCTCTTTGTGCAATTCGGTTTGAAATCACCAGTTTTACATTAGACTTGTCTCATAGCAACATCTTCTGCAAGCATGCAGAAGCACTGAAGCAAGACCAATATAATTATCCTATACACTGGCACACAGCCAATGGCTGCTTTTGTGCCACAAGTCACACAGTGTACCACAGTGAAGTGGCCTCGAACTGGAGGACAGATGCTATTCCACTGATGTCTTCCAAGCAACTCACAAGCCTGTGAGGAATCGGAGCACCTGAGTGTTGTGAGAAAAGGAAACCTGTTACTATTACCCCAATTAAAGTTATTTTTAATCAAACATTTCCTTGTCAGATGCTACCGTTTTCTGACAGCTTTCAGGTGACATTAACACAAAGATAGAGGAACTCAAGTTCAATGCTGATGCAAGTTCAAATTTCCACTACATTGCAGTAGTATCTCAAACAGCAATTTTCCAAATTCAGAAATTTCCTATGCATATTTTTGTGCATAAATAACTCATTAGGAGGTGATAGGCTACAATTTGAGGACAAAATGTGAACACGATCATGTAAACACAGATCATCCAATAGGAAACATCTCTCATGTATTTTACTGCTCGTCTCCACTTTCAGTTACTTTACTGTCTCTCTACTCAGTTATTGTATATGAAAATCACATATTTAAATGAACTTTGTAAAAATAATCCATAAAATAAAAATAAAAAATAATAAAAATAATAACAACAACAATAATAATTCAGTATTAGACAATAATAAGGAATCATTTGGCGATACCTTGTTCTCTGTGCTCACCGGCCAAGGATAAGCTACAACATCTGGACAAAACACAGAGAGAAGTGGATGTGCCTATGAGGCCCTCTGAACCGTGTAGGAAAAACAGCAACCAGTTAAAATATTCTTCCAGTTTGAAAGGATTTTTATATTTCCTTAATCACTCATGATCAGGAAGATGTCCCATTTTACCTATTTCTCTGTCTCTGAGGTAGTAAGCAAGGGCAACAACTTGCCCTCTGCAGCTATGAGTGGCACGTTTTTTTGTTCCTTTATGTCATATTATGTAACCAATAATGCTAACAAAGAAAGTATACACTGATTTACTGCACCATAACATAGTAGGATGCTTTCTGTGCTTAGGGACATAATTAAGAGCTGTAAACAAAAGAAGGTAGAAGAACAATAGAAGAAAAAAGAGTGGTTGTACAGCTGAGGGGAGAGTCTTTGTAGGACTTATTTCTAAGATGTGGGGACAGAATATCCAACATAAAATTCCAACATGAAATCATGAATCATATTCTTTAAAAATGTTAGGAGGATTTATTCCCATTATATCATATTTAAGGTATTGTCAATGTATTACATGAATCCATCATACACAACATGAAATTCAAAGCAAGATCTGTTACTCCTGTAAGGTCTGTCATTTGATCAGTGACCAATTTTCAGTAATTGACTTCGACCAATGAGCATTTGTGACTTAATGTGTTGACTGATATTGTAATCTTTCAACCTATGTCAATACCCAGGGTAGACGGGAGCTAGAGTCAGAACACAGCAAGTGTAGCATACGTGAAAGAGGTCCACAGGGCCTGTTTGACAAGTTTGGCACAGTAAGTGTAAATATACTGTATTATAATCTGTGGTCCTGGGTTTTGCATGCAGAAAAATTACATGCGTCATGTAACTGGCTATGCAAAGTGAAATGCTTTGAAAATGTATTGAAATACATTGAATATTGAAATGTATTACTGCACAAGAGAGGAAAGTAACTTACTGATGTGTGCGTTGAGGTAAGACTGTCTTCGAATTAAAAAATAAACTTTGGGAATCTTATTTTCTTTTTTGAGAAACGAAATTCCTTTTTTCTTTTTTATTCTTGTATGAAAAGTTCAAACTTGTTTTAACACTGAAACCAGTTATGTTATTTACTGTATTTATGTCATGTAATACATTCATATGTTTATGTTATTGTTGTGTTACATCATTAAGCGTATGATGTCTGTGACATTTATTTGAAAATCAGATGTCATTAAAGATGTGTGTCATTACTAATTTTAAAGCTGCTAGGTCATTTTCTCTTTGCTGGTTAAACTATTTTTTACATACAAGATGTTCACAATATTACTTTTGCGAATTTTGGGTTATGTTAATCTCATCTTGACATCTGTGTACAAAATGATTACTTCCCATTTCAACAATGGCTAAATAGTTATTCTTATTCCTATTCTTGCTTTGTAGAACATAGCACAGGGTATGAGTTAATACAGGATACCTGGTCCAATTAATGCTGATCTCTATGATAATGTTTTTCCATGACCAGACAGACACAGTTGTTAAATGAATAATATTCATGTGTTCTTTGTGCTGGTCTATGGATGGGCCCTTAATATGTAAACAGATATCTTCATTTATCCACCTCTTCACAACAGAGACGCCTCTGCCTGTAAGATGTCCAGCTCTTTCCCAACAGCGCTGGTTGTCACCCAGGTGTACCCCCAACAATTTGCCACTGTTGTGGCTGCATCAAGCACTGTCTCAGGAGTGTCCTCTGCACTGGAAAAGTTTCTGAAAGGGCAACCAAAAGCACTGGGGGTAGGATTATTTTTTCAACTCTTGAATTTTACTCTTCCATCCCTCTGCAGAGTGATCTGCAAGTCTTATTGTAAGATATCCGTATAGTAAAGATAACGTCATGCAACTTGTGTCTACACAAAGGAATTCTTACACAATAACATAAGCTGGTGACACATGTCCTTCTCTTTTCTTTTTCACAGACAGTGCAAATAATGATCGGTTTGATTATAATATTATTTGGCGCGGCCTTGACCAAAGATGCAGACACTGTTGCAGTGTATTCTGGGATGGTTTATTGGGGAGCTCTTCTAGTAAGTGAGCATGTTTCCAATCACCCTGCATTACTTTATGTTTAGATTAAAGGAGATGAGCAAAAAGCTTATCATTACCTATATATGTTTTTCTGTCAGTCCCAAGTAAATCGCTGGTCCATTACAGGCTGATATCGGATTTATTTGCAATTTCACACTTTTGCCTGAAGTCAGTTAAAAACAGTGTATTAAAAGTAACTCTCATCTGTGTCAGTACATTTCCTCAGGAGCTCTCACTGTGGCAGCTGACTACAAACTCAAGGCATGCCTGGTAAGTTCTGATCACTGATTGGCTCTGAGCATTCTGCCTGTTCCTTGACTGATGTGAAGACCAAGTCTCCAGTTGTCCTTAATTGCCAGGATCTTTGTCTGAAGGTAGACGTCTTGAAGGAAAAGTACCTTTGAGAATTTCTGTACTCAATCAGCTCAACCACCTCAGTTTGAAGAGAACAGGGATTTTTAGTCATAGTATAAAGGTTGCACTTTCTGGACATCCAGTTTATCAAAACTATCACCTTGGTCTGGGGACGTAAAATGAGAATTCTGCCATGGCCATCTTTGTTCACAAATCTCACCGGAACTGAGTTTCTCTTTCCTACAGGTGAATGGAGCACTTGGGATGAACATTTTCAGCACCATCACTGCAGGCATTGCTATCATCCTGCTCTCTTTTGACCTGGTCTTGCTCCTGAGACTCCGGCATTACTATTGCCCTGACTATGGATCAAGCAACTTCTATAAATGCATGCTGTATACATATGAGAATATGTACAAGGTACAATTATCAGCCTTTTCATTTTATTGTCTTGGGTGTGGTTTGATATTATGACCTTCCAATGATTTTTTGTAGTACAGTGTATGCTTATGACTGGTGATTTCATGACAATTCACGAGAAACCATCAAACATAAATTCTCTCGTGATCATATGGGCACAGTAAGTGCAATGAATTAGAGCTTAATGGCTAATTGACACCTTGCATCCATTTCCCTCTGCATAGGACAGGAAACATGGCATCATTGGAGTGCTGTTGGTGTTCTCCATCCTGGAGTTCATCGTTTCCATCTGCGTCTCAGCATTCGCTTGCAAGGCAATCTGTCACTCCGATCCTGAGGTGAGACCCAAAGACTTGATATATTTACAGCAGCATTACAGAACAGTGGGTTGTATTTTCTTGTGGGATGATAGGTACAATAGAGTACTGCACTTGTGTGTTTAGGAAAGCGAGCTTGACATTTTGGTCTGGGGTATTGTTTTTATACTTTTCACCTGAGTTGCTCCAGTAAAGACACTGCTGTATATTGGTTATTTTTTAATGAATGAAGAACAAGCCAATAATGTTATAAATGTGAAACTATTTAAAATGACATCAGTCCACACAAGCAAATTTCTGCCTTTTAAAGACTTTCTAAAGTATACCAGGTCCTCCTCTATTACCAACATGCTGTACATGCAACTTTCTTCTGTGCATGCATTGCCAATTATCCCTGAGGTCATGACATGCCAAAAACAAGGCATCTGAATTCTAGTTTTAATTTGAGGTTGAGTGGTATGATTGCACAGTTGGAAAAACTCCGTTATACATCTGTATGATGTCATCATTGGGCCCGCCTGTCTGGGAAGTGGATAATTCTTCTTTGCAACGCTCATGTTACAATATCAACTTTCTTCTTTTAGCAAGTGATAATTTTCCAAAACCCAAATGGTCAAGTCAACCCTGCCTCATCAAATACTTTACCTATCCCAACACCGAATACCTATGAGGTGAGAATTCTGCGATTTCTCTCTGTGTGTACAATAGATGATGGGTCTCAACTTGTTCTAGGTTTGTGGGCTTTCTATAGTGTTTTTAGCCTTGACTAAGCAATTCTTTTCCTTCAAGTGTTATCCCTGATATTTATACATAGCTTGATATAATACAGACTAATATGCAATTAAAGCTCATATTTTAATTACAACGGCTGTTGATTATTTCAGCACATTGCATTCATTAAATTCCTACCCCTGTGGCAGTGGTTGAATGCTGGGATTGAAAATGATTTTAAATATAACAGCAAAAAGAGCTTTGAAATCAGGCAGATTTTAGACATGATTCTGACCATCCACTCCTGTGAGACTCATGCATTAGGACCATGGCACATGCTCTCAGGTCAAACTTTGACTTTATGGGGCCCATAAAAAGCATGATTTTCTGCTGGTAACAATGGAACTATTTCTATATAATAATTCTGAAGAAAAAGTTTATTTTTTGTTCATGATGTGACAGACTTATTTTGTATAAACCTTGTAAGCATTACTAGTATTAAACTACTGTGTGTTTATTGTAACCTTATTATTATGATATAGTTGTAATATAAATTGTCTGTTCTCTCACACACCTGCAATGTAAACAAGCTGATATGAAAATATTTTTCAAAAGAAATTAATTAACTATGATAAAATAAGATCCTACATCAGCAGATGTAGTTGGTTCTGGATCAAAAGAAGGTTTAATTATCGTTCCACTCTCTCCTTCTTCTAGACAGCAATTCCATCCAGTGTGACTGGTCAGCACTCAGAGGTCCTCTATAGCAACCATACAATGGAGCCTGCTGAATATGCTGACATCCTGAACTGAAAAAGAGATCATGTTCTGTTTTGTTCTAAAGGTTCTGGAGTATTCATGGGCATAGTCTTTGATGTATATCATTTGGTAATTTGGTATTTTCTTTAGCCAATCTTACAGACAGTGGATATATTTTTAGCCACTGAGCTAACAATACTAGTTTTAACCAACATTAATTGAATGTTGGTTAAATAATATTTGGTGTTAATAACATTTGGTGTTGCTTATATACTTAATAATGTTAATAGTTAATATATTGCTAATATTGTCAATAACATTTGGTGTTGCTCTTTCAGAATATATTGACATGTTGTAACAAAGTTTACACAACTTAATAATTTTTCAACAAATGTTCATGTATGTTACAAGATCTCTCCTGAATAAAACATGACTTCATAAAAATTCAGGAAAGAACATGTTGCACAAGTTTGTCATTGACCTATAACTAGACCAATAACAATTCTTATCACCATAAAACTTTGACATTAAATAAATTAGTAGCTGTCATTGAGAGTTGCATGTGAGTGACAAAAAACAAATACACATGGCATTAAGGACAACTCCTGACCCAAAGACGTGAAGGTAAGCTCACGAACTCTTGGGATATCCTCTCAGACCAGAACTGTCCTCAGGCTCAAACAGGTCACCAGAGCCTTGTTGGTGGTTTCATTGATGTTTTGTATAGTTTATTTAATGGCATGGCATAATGGTGACAGTACAATTGCCTGTCTCATGTCCGTGAAAGCATTATGAGGGAAAAGGTGGAAACAAAAATACAGGAACACATGTAGGACCACAAAATCCTACCCCAACCAAGGACATAAGAGGGGCCAGAAAACTTTATGCATTAATTCAAATCCCGATGAAAACAAAACAGAACATACAAACCAACCTAGTCAATATGATAGCTCACAAACAAACTGAAGTCATAAAACGTATACCATGGATGTCAGTCTCAATGCTGATCACTCATAGGTGACCTTAATCTATATAAATCTATATAAAATTCTTCTCAATGCAAGTACTCTTGAAAAAATACCTGCAGTCATGATTCTGTCAAGATTAACAGCTAAAGAGAATATGAAGGACACAATGAGCATGTTAGTCTAGGTGCATCTTTTGGTAACAGTTTTTTGGGGGGTCTCCTATGCTATCAATTCATCTTGATACATTCGGCAAACAATAATATATCAGTATTACATACAGCATCTTTCAAAACATTTAAATGCCACAATTAATTGGACAGTTTTTTTATGGATCGTAAGATACATCTACTAATTCTCAAATGGTCTTGTGACACAAGATCTTGAACAATAGATAGATGTATTTGATGGGAGCAAATGTTAACCTTAACACTAAATTAAAATGATACCATTAGACAGGTCGAAATGTCGTGGTGAAAAGTCATACTTTCAAAAAGGGCACAAATATGCATTCATATTAATTGCTTTAGTAAAGCAGGATATCTTAAGGTCAGAGAATTAGTTAGCAGTGACCAAATCATCACCCTGTTAACGTTTGCTCTTACTATTGTGGTTTGCCGTGATGTTTATGGGTAACTTTTAGAATTGCCTATCCTGTCTCTCATTAATTCATATTTAAGTTATGCTGAAGCAGAGTATGAGGGATTGGGTAACCCCAGAAACCAGATCTCACATTATCTTTTGCCATGTGAAATCTAGCATGAGAGCACCAGCTGGTTGCTTTCCAGCAAAGGATGTGTTTCTGGCTCACATTACACCAAAGGTCTCCAGGAACTTCCCTATACAAGCACCAGGTGGAGACAGAGTATACTGCATTGAGGCACACTGAAGGTCTTCTCTGATACTGGATGAGAAATGAAGCTGTTTCTATGACATATTGAACTATAACCCAATCTGTTGTCATCTCTCTGCTGGAGAGCAACAGTGAATGTGGACACTTCTGATCCATAATGCAGTGTACAGTGCAAACCCATTTAATAATGTTGACGGTTTATATGTTATTTCTGGGAAATAGACCAGTCTGCAAAGTTTTTTTAGCTGAAGGCAAAGTACATGTGCATGTGCAGGGTAAATATTTACAACTATACCTGAGTCATGCTTCTGAAGAAATACTTTCATACAGCCTGCTGGCTACCTTTGTATCACACATAAGAGTACTCATAACATGTTGCCCTAGTTGTTACCTGTGTTACCAGGAGGGGTAAGAAATGAGTACAGAGATGACTGCTCCTGCATGTTTATAGGCTGCTGTCAGTCTCCCACAGCCTGGGAGGCTTCAGGACCTGGGACAGCAGTGGCTTCACTGACAGACACCTGAGGCTAATTGCTAATAAATCTAGGTGTGTCTGGTTGCCCTTATTAGCCCTGGGATAAAGCAAGACTGATTGGTGGTTGGTGTTTTCAGTAGCAGGGCTATAAAGGGTTGTTCACATATAGGTTCTATGAAAATTCACCCAGCATAATATTCTTTCCATCAAATTCCATCAGGCTCATGAATATTGACAGCAAGCTCTTCTTTAGCAACATAGGTCAAAGGCCATTATTATATCTTGTGGATTCTTTATTATGTATAGGGAAACACTGTCATCCAATGAACAGTGTAAGTCCAGATCAAATCGTGCTGATGATAAACACTTGTTACACAATTATTGGATTGTGTTGAGTTAATAAGAACATATGTATGGTATTATTGTCTATGTGCCAGTAAAACACTTCCACCAGTCAGGATACTTTTTACACTAAACTCACAGTGTTTAGGTAACCGACCAGGCACTGTAGCAGACAAAATGGATGCAATTTATGTTTATCTATACATCTTTCATAATGACAAGAGTAAAAAAGTAAATTTTCCATAAAAGAAATGTTGAAGATGAATTGATTCTGATGTGAAACTGCTTCTTGAACTTTAACACAAACAGCACACTGTCAGTTCATTTCTGTGTTTTCATCAGTGTTTTTCGGCTCACAAATACTTAATGGCTTTCTGTTCCTCCCCTCACGGCTGGATCAACATACTAGGTGAAGTCCCAAAAGGGAAGGAGGAAACTGACAAACTGTCAGCTCCATCTGACAGAAGCATCAGAGCCTCACTTGAGTTTATCTTTTGCATTGTTTTAATCATTAACTGATGTGGGAATTCCCCTAGAATAAATTCACCTCAGCTGTGGTTTGTTCAAATGAAAACAACCTGACTGCAGTGCAGACAACAGCAGATTTGGAGACCTGGCTTTTCAATGAGGTCAATGAAGTGTTAAAATTCAGCCAAAGTACTCAGAAAAGCCAAACATGGTAGGCCTGTTCTGCATGACTGGCCACATGCAGGCTTTGGCTGGTTATGGTAAGTTTCCCATTAACGGTATTAGGAGGATCAAGTTAAATATCAGTTATGTGACGGGCTATGCAAAGTGAAATACAATATTACTTCCTTTTTACATGCTGCTTATAAATCCACACGCAAACAATTAGCAAAAACACCAGGCACCAAGAACTGTCTGCACATTCCATGCATGAAATACAGGGGACAGGACGCTAACTTATTATTTGCATTGAGGTAAGACTGCCTTTGAGGTAAAAAATCTTTTCAATCTTTTTAAATAAAAATCCTTTTTTTCTTTTGACTTGTATGAAAGATCAAATTTATTTTAACACTGAAATCAATTCTTATATCATTTCACATTATTATGTTGCATCATTAAGCCCATGTTTGCAAACAGTAATGTGCATACAAGAACCAATGGTTTGAATTTTCACATTATTCTTGATGGCTTAATATAGGGTATATTTATTTCATCCTGTTTTTATTGTGCCAGACTTAACTCTGATTTCAAGTGTGAATTCCTAAGTAACCCTACAGTTATCCAGTGCAATCTGTAGACTGAAAAGTAAACACTTTAAGTCTTATGCACAAATGGATATTAATTTGATGCTGTTTACCACCCAGTTCTTTTTTCAAATGGCTATATTTGAATACATCTCATTAAAAAATGGATACATTGCATCTGAATGACCTTAATTGGTACTCAGGTTGAGACACTACAGTGCTGTTTTTACAAATTTTGAAGTTCAATGGACAGCCCTCTTTCTAAGAACACCAAATATCTGAATCATAATGTAAATATTATAGGAAGTTTTATTTTGATACACAATATATTAGAATGACTTCATTATAAGTGCAAATAAGTATCCAACAGTCTGAACCTCTTCCCTAGCATTGCATAAATTAATTTACCAAGTGATTTAAAAGTATTGATTGTGAAAACTCTGTCTCCAATGGTCTCTATAAAGAGTGAATGAATGACAGGGTGCACTCTGATTTACTGCACCATAGGACAGTAGACCGCTTTGTACACTTAGGGATGTAATTAGGAGCCACAAACTAAAGAAGGTAGAAGAACAAGAGAAGAAAAAAGACTGGTTGTACAGCTGAGGGGAGAGTCTTTGTGGAACTTATTTCTCAGATGTGGGGACAGAATATCCAACATGAAGTTCCAACATTAATTCATGAAAAACATTTTCAGATAGATAGATACTTTATTCATCCCCTTGGGGAGATTCCACAATGTGGAAGTATTCTTTAAAGACTTTAAGAGGATTTATTCCCATTACATCATACTTATTCAATGTATTGTCAATGTATTACATGAATCTATCATACACAAAATCAAATTCAAAGCAAGATATATTACTCCTGTAAGGTCTGTCATTTTATAAGTAACCAATTCTTCCCTAACTGACGTCAGTCAATGAGCATTTGTGACTTAATGTCTTGAATGATATTGTGATCTTTCAACCTATCTCAATACCCAGGGTAGACAGGAGGTAGAGTCAGAACACAGCTACTGTGAGAAAAGACTGTCTTTGGCTTAAAAAATAAACTTTGGGATTTTTATTTTATTTTTTTGAGAAATGAAATTCCTTTTTTCTTTTTTATTCTTGTATGAAAAGTTCAAACTTGTTTTAACACCGAAACCAATTATTATGTAAATTGTCATATTTATGTCACATCATACATTCATTTGCTTATGTTAATGTTGTGTTACATCATTAAGTGTATGATGTCTGTGACATTTATTTGAAAATCAGATGTCACTAAGGATGTGCCTCATTACTAATGTTAAAGCTGCCAGGTCATTTTCTCTTTGCTGGTTAAACTACTTTACATACAAGATGTTCACAATATTCTTCTTGAGAATTTTGGGTCATATTAATCTCATCCTGATGTCTGATTAATTCCCATTTCAACAATGGCTAAATAGTTCTTGTTATTCCTATTCTTGCTTTGTAGAAAGTGGCACAGGGTATGAGTTAATTACAGCATACTTGGTCCAATTCATGCTGATCTCTATAATCATGTCTTTCCATGACCAGACAGACACAGTTGTTAAATGAGTAATATTCATGTGTTCTTTGTGCTGGTCTATGGATGGGCCCTTAAATTGAAACTAGATTTCTTCATTTATCCACCTCTTTACAACAGAGACGCCTCTGCCTGTAAGATGTCCAGCTCTTTCCCAACAGCACTGGTTGTCACCCAGGTGTACCCCCAACAATTTGTCCCTGTTGTGGCTGCATCAAGCACTGTTTCGAGAGTGCCCTCTGTGCTGGGAAAGTTTCTGAAAGTGCAGCCAAAAGCACTGGGGGTAAGATTACTTTTTCAACTCTTGAATTTTATTCTTCCCTCCCTATGCAGAGTGATCTGCAAGTGTTAATGTAAGATATCTATATAGTAAAGATAATGTCATGTAACTTGTGTCTACACAAAGGAAGTCTTACACAATAACATAAGCTGGTGACACATGTCCTTCTCTTTTCTTTTTCACAGACAGTGCAAATAATGATCGGTGGGATCATAATATTATCTGGTGTGGTCTTGACCAAAGATGCAGACACTGTTGCAGTGTATTCTGGGATGGTTTATTGGGGAGCTACTTTTGTAAGTCAGCATGTTTTCAATCACCCTGCCTTACTTAGTTTATATTTAGATTAAAGGAGATGAGCAGAAAATTTATCATTATGTATATGTTTTTCTGTCAGTCCCAAGTAAATCACTGGTCCATTACAGGCTGATACAAGATCGATTTGCAATTTCACAATTTTGCATGAAGTCAGTTAAAAAACAGTGTCTGCCTTAAAAGTAACTGTATAAAAAGTCATCTGTGTCTCTCAGTACATTTCCTCAGGAGCTCTCACTGTGGCAGCTGACAACAAACTCAACAAACACCTGGTAAGTTTTGATCACTGATTAGTTCTGTGCATTTTACCTATTCCTTGACTCCAGTTGTCCTTAATCACCAGGATCTTTGTCTGAAAGTTGACATCTTTATTTGAAGGAAAAGTACCAAATAAAAGTACTCAATCTGCTCAACCACCTCGGTTTGAAGAGAATAGAGATTTTTAGTCATAGTATAAAGTACGCATTTTCTCAACATCCAGTTTACGAAAACTATCACCTTGGTCTGGGGACATAAAATGATAATTCTGCCATGGCCATCTTTGTTCACCAATCTCACCTGAACTGAGTTTCTCTTTCCTACAGGTGAGGGGTGCGCTTGGGATGAACATTTTCAGCACCGTTGCTGCAGGCATTGCTATCATCCTGCTCTCTTTTGACCTGGTCTTGCTCTTGAGAGACTGGTATTACTATTGCCCTGACTATGGATCAAGCAACTACTCTGTCTGTATGCTGTATACATATGAGAATATGTACAAGGTACAATGATCAGCCTTTTCATTTTATTGTTGTGGATGTGGTCTGATATTATGACCTTCCAATGATTTTTGCAGTACAGTGTATGCTTATGACTGGTGATTTCATGACAAGTCACAAAAAACCATCACACATAAATTCTCTGGTGATCATATGGGCACAGTAAGTGCAATGAATTGGAGCTTAATGGCTAATTGACACACTGCATCCATTTCCCTCTGCATAGGACAGGAAACATGGCATCATTGGAGTGCTGTTGGTGTTCTCCATCCTGGAGTTCATCGTTTCCATCTGCGTCTCAGCATTCGCTTGCAAGGCAATCTGTCACTCCGATCCTGAGGTGAGACCCAAAGACTTGATATATTTACAGCAGCATTACAGAACAGTGGGTTGTATTTTCTTGTGGGAAGATGGGTACATGCTGTACATGCAACTTTCTTCTGTGCATGCATTGACAAATATCCCTGAGGTTTTTGAGTCATGACATGCCAAACAAGGCATCTGAATTCTAGTTGAAATTTGAGGTTGAGTGGTATGATTCCACAGTTGGAAAAACTCCCTTATACATCTGTATGATGTCATCATTGGGCCCGCCTCTCTGGGAAGTGGATAATTCTTCTTTGTAATGTTCATGTTACAACATCAACTTTCTTCTTTTAGCAAGTGATAATTTTCCAAAACTCAAATGGTCAAGTCAACCTTGCCTCATCAAATACTTCCCCCATCCCAACACCAGATACCTGTGAGGTAAGAATTCTGGGATTTCTCTCTCTGTATACAGTAGATGATGGGTGTCATCTTGTTCTGGGTTTGTGGGCTTTCTATGGTGTTTTTAGCCCTGACTCTAGGCAATTCTTTTCCTTTAAGTGTTATTCCTGATATTTATACATAGCCTGATATAATACAGACTAATATGCACTTAAAGCTCATATTTTAATTACAACGGCTGTTGATTATTTCAGCACATTGCATTCATTAAATTCCTACCCCTGTGGCAGTGGTTGAATGCTGGGATTGAAAATGATTTTAAATATAACAGCAAAAAGAGCTTTGAAATCAGGCAGATTTTAGACATTATAATAACCATCCACTCCAGTGAGACTCGTGCATTAGGACCATGGCACATGCTCTCAGGTAACAATGGAAATATTTCTATATAATAATTCTGAAGAAAAAGTTTGTTTTTTGTTCATGATGTGACAGACTTATTTTGTATAAACCTTGTAAGCATTACTAGTATTAAACTACTGTATGTTTATTGTAACCTTATTATTATGATATAGTTGTAATATAGATTGTCTATTCTCTCACACACCTGCAATGTAAACAAGCTGATATGAAAATATTTTTTATCAGGAAATTAATTACTATCATAAAAGAATATCCTACATCACCAAATGTAGTTGGTTCTGGATCAAAAGAAGGTTTAATTATCGTCCCACTCTCTCCTTCTTCTAGACAGCAATTCCATCCAGTGTGACTGGTCAGCACTCAGAGGTCCTCTATAGCAACCATACAATGGAGCCTGCTGAATATGCTGACATCCTGAACTGAAAAAGAGATCATGTTCTGTTTTGTTCTGTTCTAAAGGTTCTGGAGTATTCATGGGCATAGTCTTTGATGTATATCATTTGGTAATTTGGTATTTTCTTTAGCCAATCTTACAGACAGTGGATATATTTTTAGACACTGAGCTAACAATACTAGTTTTAACCAACATTAATTGAATGTTGGTTAAATAATATTTGGTGTTAATAACATTTGGTGTTGCTTATATACTTAATTATGTTAATAGTTAATATATTGCTAATATAGTTAATAACATTTGGTGTTGCTTTTTCAGAATATATTGACATGT
The DNA here is from genome assembly GCA_019176425.1 of Megalops atlanticus. Lineage (NCBI taxonomy): Eukaryota > Metazoa > Chordata > Actinopteri > Elopiformes > Megalopidae > Megalops > Megalops atlanticus. The sequence goes on along the minus strand of CM032884.1, from coordinate 12,340,435 downwards.
TATAACAAAATTTACACAACTTAATTTTCCAACAAATGTTCATGTATGTTACAAAATCTCTCCTGAATAAAACATGACTTCATAAAAATTCAGGAAAGAACATGTTGCACAAGTTTGTCATTGACCTATAACTAGACCAATAACAATTCTTATCACCATAAAATTTTGACATTAAACAAATTAGTAGCTGTCATTGAGTGTTGCATGTGTGTGACAAAAAAAATAAATACACATGGCATTAAGGACAACTCCTGACCTAAATAAGTGAAGGTAAGCTCACAAACTCATGGGATTTCCTCTCAGACCAGAACTGTCCTCAGGCTCAAACAGGTCACCAGAGCCTTGTTGGTGGTTTCATTGATGTTTTGTATAGTTTATTTAACGGCATGGCATAATGGTGACAGTACAATTGCCTGTCTCATGTCCGTGAAAGCGTTATGAGGGAAAAGGTGGAAACAAAAATACAGGAACACAGGTAGGACCACAAAATCCTACCCCAACCAAGGACATAAGAGAGGCCAAGAGGGGCCAGAAAACTTTATGCAGTAATTCAAATCCCGATGAAAACAAAACAGAACATACAAACCAACCTAGTCAATATGATAGCTCACAAACAAACTGAAGTCATAAAACGTATACCATGGATGTCAATCTCAATGCTGATCACTCATAGGTGACCTTAATCTCTATAAATCTATATAAAATTCTTCTCAATGCAAGTACTCTTGAAAAAATACCTGCAGTCATGATTCTGTCAAGATTAACAGCTAAAGAGAATATGAAGGACACAATGAGCATGTTAGTCTAGGTGCATCTTTTGGTAACAGTTTTTTGGGGGGTCTCCTATGCTATCAATTCACCTTGATACATTCGGCAATAAATAATATATCAGTATTACATACAGCATCTTTCAAAACATTTAAATGCCACAATTAATTGGACAGTTTTTTTTTATGGATCGTAAGATACATCTACTAATTCTCAAATGGTCTTGTGACACAAGATCTTGAACAATAGATAGATGTATTTGATGGGAGCAAATGTTAACCTTAACACTAAATTAAAATGATACCAGTAGACAGGTCGAAATGTCGTGGAGAAAAGTCATACTTTCAAAAATGGCACAAATATGCATTCATATTAATTGCTTTAGTAAAGCAGGATATCTTAAGGTCAGAGAATTAGTTAGCAGTGACCAAATCATCACCCTGTTAACGTTTGCTCTTACTATTGTGGTTTGCCGTGATGTTTATGGGTAACTTTTAGAATTGCCTATCCTGTCTCTCATTAATTCATATTTAAGTTATGCTGTAGCAGAGTATGAGGGATTGGGTAACCCCAGAAACCAGATCTCACATTATCTTTTGCCATGTGAAATCTAGCATGAGAGCACCAGCTGGTTGCTTTCCAGCAAAGGATGTGTTTCTGGCTCACATTACACCAAAGGTCTCCAGGAACTTCCCTATACAAGCACCAGGTGGAGACAGAGTATACTGCATTGAGGCACACTGAAGGTCTTCTCTGATACTGGATGAGAAATGAAGCTGTTTCTATGACATATTGAACTATAACCCAATCTGTTGTCATCTCTCTGCTGGAGAGCAACAGTGAATGTGGACACTTCTGATCCATAATGCAGTGTACAGTGCAAACCCATTCAATAATGTTGACAGTTTATATGTTATTTCTGGGAAATAGACCAGTCTGCAAAGTTTTTTAGCTGAAGGCGAAGTACATGTGCATGTGCAGCGTAAATATTTACAGCTATATCTATACCTGAGTCATGCTTCTGAAGAAATACTTTCATACAGCCTGCTGGCTACCTTTGTATCACACATAACAGTACTCATAGCATGTTGCCCTAGTTGTTACCTGTGTTACCAGGAGGGGTAAGAAATGAGTACAGAGATGACTGCTCCTGCATTTTTATAGGCTGCTGTCAGTCTCCCACAGCCTGGGAGGCTTCAGGACCTGGGACAGCCCTGGCTTCACTGACAGACACCTGAGGCTAATTGCTAATAAATCTAGGTGTGGCTGGTTGGCCTCATTAGCCCTGGGATAAAGCAAGACTGATTGGTGGTTGCTGTTTTCAGTGCCATAGCATGTTGCCCTAGTTGTTACCTGTGTTACCAGGAGGGGTAAGAAATGAGTACAGAGATGACTGCTCCTGCATTTTTATAGGCTGCTGTCAGTCTCCCACAGCCTGGGAGGCTTCAGGACCTGGGACAGCCCTGGCTTCACTGACAGACACCTGAGGCTAATTGCTAATAAATCTAGGTGTGGCTGGTTGGCCTCATTAGCCCTGGGATAAAGCAAGACTGATTGGTGGTTGCTGTTTTCAGTGCCAGGTCTGTAAAGGGATCACATATAGGTTCTATGAAAATTCACCCAGAATAATATTCATAATATTGGAGACACAGCTCATACCAAATGCCATAGAGTCCTGATTCTAAGAGAAAAATAATCTTCATAAATCAGCCAGTTCTACCAAATTCCATCAGCCTCCTGAATGGCAAGCTCTTCTTCAGCATCATAACTCAAAGGCTGTTAGTATATCTGGAAAGAAATAATGTTGTCAATACATCAATACAGAAGGCAGGTATTCTAGGCTTCTTTGTATGCTTAAAGCATAAAAGCATGACTTGCCATAAAATTCAAGCCACTAGAAAAAAAAGAGATGTCATACCATATGAAGATCATGTTCCTTTATCTTGCCAATGATTTTGGCTCCGTTCCTCACAACCTCCTTTAGAAAGCATTTGATTTCTACCAAGTCTCAGAGATCATCACCAATCTTGTCAGGACTCACTTCCAAGATTTGCAACTTTGCCTTACAACTCCAGAGTACACCACCCCTTGGCAATGTCTGGAAATAAGCATCATCTCACCATTGTCCTTTACCATTATTTCTATTCAAACATTACCTGTCAAAATATCACTAAGCACCAAATTTTCACAACCTTACTCTATATTATTTAATTACCACCTATCATTCTCCTACACTGGGCAAAATAAAGGCAAAGATTTCAATCTCATCACTGGTGTCATTTTTGCCAACTACTAAACCTTAATTATGTGAGTGTCAGTCTCAGATAAATCAGCTGTAGGCCTATTTTATGTTGATTCACAGGCAGTTTCACCCTTTCAACCACAAGTCGATCAAATAAAAATAACCACAAATAAATGAAATGTAATGTTTTGCTTTGAGTAATGTAAATGGAATTTATTTCTGCCTTGTCCTGCCTGCAGTTAATGTCTGTGCTCAGTTGACTCAAATCCCTCCCTTTTTATTGAGGAAGAAGAGAATTTGTGGACTTCAACCCACTTCAAATTACTTTGTCCTTGAAATGGGAACTAGTTAATATGTAGTTGAAAATTAATGCTTGGGAAATTAAGGAAATTAGGACTTGTGGGTTCTTTATTATGCATGGGAAAACACGTCCATCCAATGAACAATGAAAGTCCAGTTCAAATCATGCTGATGATAAATGCTTGCTACACACTTATTTGATTGTGTTAATAAGAATATATGTATGGTATTACTGTTTAAGTGCCAATAAAATATTTCCTCCAGTCACGATAACACTGAACAGGCAGTAAAGAGGTAACAAGCCAGAAAATGTAGCACACAAATTGGATGCAATGTATGTTTATCTACACATCTTTTGTAATGACAAAAGTTAAAAAAAAGTCAGTTTTCTGTTAAAGAAATGTTGAGGACAACTTGACTCTGATGTGAAACTGCATAATGCTTGACAGCACAATGCTTGACAGCTCATTTCACATCTGTGTTTTTCGGTTCACAAATACTTAATGCCTTTCTGTTCTCCCCTCAGGGCTGGATCAGTGTACTAGGTCAAGTCCTGAAAGGGAAGGAGGAAACTGACAAACTGTCAGCTCCATCTGATAGAAGGATCAGAGCCTTACATGAGTTTATTGCTAGCCTTGTTTTAGTCATTAACTGATGTGGGAATTCCCCTTAGAATAAATACACCTTAGCCGAGGTTTGGTTATCAAATTCAAAGCTATCTACAGCTATCAAACGCTCATTTGTTTGTAATTAGAATGACAATAGAGGGGCTAAAGAAAATATTGAGCTAATGAATGGATACACTTATGTTCTCTTGCGCTGGAAGTCACTCTGGATAAGAGTGTCTGCTAAATGCATGTAATGTAATGTAATGTGATGTCCTGTGGGACCAGGATAAACAATAATAAGAGACCCAGTGCTTTTTTTTCTAGCTAGGATTTCACTGATTGCTGGGTATTTACCTGCATGACAGAGGCAGACTGGAAAGCGAGCTGACGTCTGATGTCCCTCCTGAAGTTTCTGCACCCCAAGATAACCTAATAGGGACACATCATTTTTAGAGGGACCTGTGTCCACAGGGGGCATGGGGCTACAGTTGAAGGTGCTTAAAGGAAATGAGATATTTAAGCAATTTATGGATTAATGGAAATTTAAGGATTTAATTTAAGGATTAAAGGAAATAATACATTTGCATACTGTATCCATACTCTCTTATAATTTGCATTATTATACTACTCCGTAAACTGTAGCTAGCCATTAAACTTTTGTGAGTGATATGTTGAACAGATGCTATTCACACTCAGTGAGGAAGGTTTCAGAATCATATTGTTGCTAATTACACATTAAAGCAACTTCTCCTCAAAGGAGGACTGCTTTGCACATTTTTATGTCAAAACTGTCATCTGATTGATGCTGATGTTATTATGCACTTATTTAGTTAAAAATAAATAAAATAAATGAATAATAAAATAAATGAAATAAAATAAATGAATAATATTTTGTTTGTAATTGGTTTATTTTCACCTACATGCTAAGAATTTTTTGTGGTATTGAGAACATCAACAAAAACATCAGTTTTGGTCAGAACTGATCAGATAATTCTAAATCCTCATTAACCACATCATTTTGGCCCCTGCTGATAACAATCACTGATTATTTATTCACTATATTGTCAATGTATTAACTGAACCTATTAATAGCATTATATTAACACTAAATACAAAGCAGACCACTAAACATCCCCAATTTATTTATTATGCTGGCAACCAATAAATAAATAAATAAATAAATAAACATTGCTGAATACAAACTGGTGAATTGTTGATTTAAATGGCTGAACCCTTTTTGAAGGCTTTAAGAAAAATTGACTGTAATGCCATCATATTTGTTAGGCATGTAAGAGTGTTCTGCTTCTATATCTGTTATTTTTTATTGTATGTGCTGTAAAAGAACATATTTGCAAAGACTGATACTACCCCTCATAACTAGACATCCCTCTACAATAGAGAAGATGGAATTTTTTGAGCAAAGGAGCTCACTCCTTTGCAATTTACTATGGCCATTCTGCACTTATGAAACTGGATAATTAGCTATTTTAAGTCTCAACTCAATGTTACCAAGCTAATTTAAAAGTCCAAAGCAAAGGTAATATCACAACCAGGAAAACAAATATTACCTTTCCTGTTTAGGAATCAGTTAATATTGAAATATGGCTTTTCAATGAAGTTAATGAATTATAAATTCAGCCAACGTACCTGGAAATGCCAAACATTTTAGCCCTGTTCTGCATAACTGGCCACATACTGCCTTTGGCTGGATATGGTAAGTTTCCAATTTAACTTTGTATGAAGAAAACGGTAATTGAAAGCATCAAGTTATGTGAAAGCAAAAAGTTACGTGACAGGCTATGCAAAGTGAAATACAATATTACTTCCTTTTTACATGCTGCTTATAAATCCACATGCAAACAATTATAAACACCAGGCACCAAGAACAGTCTGCACATTCCCTGTACGACATACTGGAGACAGGACGGTAACTTATTATTTGCTTTGAGGTAAGACTGCCTTTGAGTTAAAAATCTTTTTAAATGAAATTCCTTTTTTCTTCTATCTTGCATGAAAGATCAAATTTATTTTAACGCTGAAACCAATTCTTATATTGTTTGATATTGTTATGTTACATCATTAAGCCCATGTTTGCAAACAGTAATTGAAATATTATGTTGTATTTCTGTAACTGTCACGTTGAAAGTAGCCTGACAATAGTTTTATTAAAAGAAAGTGTGCATACAAGAACCAGTAGTTTGAATTTTCACATTATTCTTGATGGCTTAATATAGGTTATATTTATTTCATCCCAATTTATGTGTGCCAGACTTAATTCTGATTTCAAGATTTAATTCCTAAGTAACCCTACAGTTATCCAGTGCAATCTGTAGAATGAAAAGTAAAGTCTTATGCACAAATGGATTTAATTTGATGGTGTTTACCACCCAGTTCATTTTTCAAATGGTTATATTTAAATACATCTCATTAAAAATGGATACATTGCATCTGACTGACCTTAACTGGTACTCAGGGTGAGACAGTATGGTACTGTTTTTACGAATTTTGAAGTTCAATGGACAGCCCTCTTTCTAAGCACACCAAATATATGAATCATAATGTAAATATTTGGAAGTTTTATTTTGACCTTAAATTTATTAGAGTGACTTCAGTATAAGTGCAAATAAATGTCTATAAAGAGTGAATGAATGACAGGGTGCTAACACTTGTGCATGACTTCAATAATTCAATAGTGAGAGAATGACATGCGTGAAATAAATCAAACCTTTGGGGAAATAACAGAATCGATACAGAATTTAACAGCTTAAATATAATGTGGATATAAACAGTACATGACATCAAAATTGTGTTTATTACTATGGGGCAGCAGTATACCATGGTGGTTAAGGAGCAGGACTCGTAACCAAAAGGTTGCCAGTTTGGCTCCCCACGGGGGCACTGCTGCTGTACCCTTGGGCAAGGTACACAATTGCTTAAGTAAATATCCAGCTGTATAAATGGATAACATTGTTTAAAAAAAAAAACTATAATTGATTTAAGTCGCTCTGGATAAGAGCGTCTGCTAAATGCCAATAATGTAATGTACTTTTAATCTGAAATGGACCTCTTCCTTTAATCATCTGTTCACAGAGACAGTCCTCAGGCTATAAGATGTCCAGCTCAGTTACAACAACCAACAGAGTGGTCACCCAGGTGACCCCCCAACAAAGTGTCACGGCTGTGCCTGGACCATGCACTATGGCAAGAGTTTCCTCTGTGCTGGGAAAGTTTTTGAAAGGGCAGCCAAAAGCACTTGGGGTAGGAGCATTTCTCCAGCTCTTGAATTTTACTCTTCCATCCCTCTACAGAGTGACCTACAAATGTTACTGTCAGAAAACTGCCTTGTTTTTACAATAAATCCTAGTGGCAGTGGAAAAGATCTGAGAGTGGAGAGAAATCCATTTCTATAAGATTTCAGTATAATAATGACATTGCCATGCATCTTGCACAATCAAAGAAGCCTTGTGTGCCAGATGTGTTTCTCTTTTGTCTTCCACAGACAGATAATAATGATTATAATGATTGATAATGCAAATAATGATTGGTTTGTTCGTAATATCATATGGCATGGTCATGACTGCATTTGCTGATGCCGCTGAAGTTTTCTCTGGGGTCCTTTACTGGGGAGCGCTTATCGTAAGTGAACTAATTCCCAGTCACCCAGCATAACTACTGTAGATTTATGTTTGTATTACGAACAAGAGAGATGAGTCAGAGATTAATCGTGAATGTGATTCTCCCAGGTCAACTACTGATCTCAGATTCACTTGCAATTTCCCACTTTTTGCCTCAACTCAATCGAAAAATATTAACTAGGTAAAATTTATTTGAAAAATCAAAAAAGAATATTGCTTAACCTGCCTTATGAATTCCTGTCCTTGAACGAAGCCATTAATCTCTCATCTGTGTCTCTCAGTACATTTCCCCAGGAGTGCTCACTGTGGCAGCTGATAACAAACTCAACAAATGCCTGGTGAGTTCTGGTCACTGGACTTTCTGCCTTTTTCCTTATTGATATTGGGAACAACATTTCAGCTTTCCTGAACTATCAGGACTTTAAAATATATTTTAAAGTACTCACCTCTATAGGAAGAGTATTTAACTTTGGTAATGTCTGCAGTCAACTTACACAAGCACTTCTCCTTTAAGAGACATTTTTAAGAGATATTTTTACTCATAGTACAATAGGTGGCATTCATGGGCTTCAGATCTACCATTAAAAACTGTCTTACCTTGATCTTGGAATATGAAATGAGAATTTATCAAAGTTCCACCCTCTCCAATCATTAAGCTCAATTGAGTTTCTCTTTCCTACAGGTGAAAGGAGCACTTGGAATGAACATCTTCAGCGCCATCACTGCAGGCGTTGCTTTCAGCCTGCTCTCTATTCACTTTGCTTGTAATGTGAAACAGTATGATTTGTATTACATCTGCAACCCGTACATTTCAGGCAACCACCATATCTTGTACAAGGATTTGTACAAGGTAAAATGATCACAGTTTTCTTTTTACTGCCCAAAGTGTGGCCGTGTATTTTGAACATCCAGTGAGCTGCTGTGTTGTGGTACAGTATGTGATTGTGACTCCCATAATTTAATGAGCAGTCATAATAAACCACTGACTCCCTGGTGATCACATGAGTAAAGTGTGTATTAATTTCCCTCTGCATAGGCCATGTTGTATAGGATCACTGGAGTGCTGTTGGTTTTCTTCAGCCTGGAGTTGATCATCTCCATCTGTGTGTGTGCATTTGCTTGTGAGGCGGTCTGCCACCCCGATCCTGAGGTAAGACCCACAGAGGTGATGCATTTACAGTTGCATTCTGGAACAACCAGTTGGACATTTTGCTAGTAAAACCCTTGCTATTTGTATGGGCTAGTTTTTGTTAGGAATGCATGATATTAATCAAAAACCCTGCCAAATAGTTGCGTAGCATGATAAACAAGTTAGTAATGTTGTACTGGGGAAATTCTGTACAAATTACATGTACCAAATAAAAGAACACATTTGGCTTTTACAGCGCATCAGCTCTGCTCAGTTACTAGCATGCTGTATATGCAACCGTTTTGTGTTCCACTGAAAATCAAAAAGGAGAAGCCAGGTTGGTTAACTGACAAAGTGCCTGAAACAAACCACCATCAGTTGACGAATCAAAAGCTGAGACTAAGTGATGTGATTGTATGATTAAAAAATACCTTACACGTACCTTATAATACTGTGTGTCTGCCTGAATTTGCTATCAGTAGGCAGGGTGTCACACTTCTCTTGCAAGTGGTAAAGGTTAACATCCTTCTTTTAGCAAGCAATAATCTACGAAAACCCAAATACTGAAATTAACCCTGTCACATCAGGAAACCTACCCATCCCAACACCAAACACCTATGAGGTGAGAATTCTGTGATTTCACTCTGTTTTTTGAGGATTTAGCACAGGTATGATTCTCACTGTCCACTCCAGTGAGAATAGTGCCTTGTGCTTTAAGGCCTAATTGTCCAACTATGTGGGGTCCATAAAAAGCTAGATTTTCTGCTTGTAAAATGTAAATAAAATGTAAAAGTTTACTGGTAATGTGAGCATGTATAGTGAAAAACTGTAGGAGTACTGTTTACTATATTTACTAGTTTATTCTCTGGCATACTTGCAATCTAAACAACCTAATATGAAAATATTTTTTGATAAAAATGAGTTAACAATCACCAAATAAAATCATGCACCAGTCATTGGTCATGCATAAAACTAATGTTTAATTGTTCTCTCTCTTTCTTTTTCCTCAAGACAATAGTGGCTCAAACTGTTGAGGACCAACCTGTTGCCTTCAAGACCAACAATGAAACAGAGACACCTGTTTACTATGTTGAGGTCCTTCCATGAAAAAGAGATCAATATGGTCTGTATTATCCATGGCCATGTCCATCTAGTTGTGTCTCCAACACTTTATGTAGGCATTTCCATATACAGTATATAGGCTGCAGCTTTCAGTTAACAATAATGAGTGAATAGTAACATTTTGAATCGCTTCTTTCAAAGTGCATTGATATGCCGAAAGAAAACTTAGAAGGCATTTATTGTTTTTTCAGGAAATGTTCATTTATGTCACACAATCTATGCTATAGAAAGCATACCTTCCACAATATTCAGGAAAGAATATTTTGCACAAGTTTTTCATTGACCTTTATCTATGGAAATGATCATGTGAATGAATATCTCTTTAGCAGAGTAATGGATTAAAGTAAAGTATTCGTGCTACTGTACTTGAGTAGTTTTTTTCCAGGATCTGTACTGTTTGAACCATTTTTACATGACAAAACTTTTACTTTTACTCAAGTACATTTTTAATAAAAGTTTATATTTTTTTCTTCACTAGTTTTCTTCAACCTGAGTCATTTTCTTGGTTGCACACAACACATCCAATGTAATGCTGCGCCCACTCATCAGCAACTCTACCTGGACAATAACTGAGCCACACCATTGGCTAAATCACTTACCCTGCTGTCGCCATAGCCAAGTCAGTAACCAATGAAATCAAAATCCCAGTCCAAAATCCAATGTTACCACTGTTTTGTATCTGTGTGTATAATTTTGTCAGTGAACAGCATATCTAATGACGCCTACTGCAAAATATGAGGAAGTAGAACCATAAAAAATAAAGGTGTGTTATAGACAAATACGCATCTATTTAGCTTTGGTACTGATACAAGGACCTTTTAATGTGCTGCATATTGTGCAGACCTATATGAAACTCCTAGTCTATATCTGAAAGGGAAATGGGCTGGATGCGAGAAATGTTGTGGTAGCTTTAAATTTTCATGAAACAACATCTGTCATATCATTTTAACAATCTAGGTGTCTTTTTAGATCCTAAACCTAAGTTGTAATTGTGTGGTGAGACTAAAATCACTGCAAACTCAAACTTAATTCAGAAAACTGTAATGCACCAAAGCCCTCTCAGGGCTTCTTGCAATTAGTCATTTTGCCAGTGAAGGTCACCTTTTCATCTTAGGTTGACCTTTGCCACAGCTCAAATATTGAAACAACAACAAATAACACTGTATTTGCGAAATTTTCACTCATTCGGCCCCCAAACTATCTATCTGTATAATTCTTTTCTCATGGATTGAAAATTCCTTTTCTGTGTTAAGTATGAGATGCTGAGGAACTGACAGCCGCCAATGAAAAATAACCATTCCCTCATGCAATGTGGCTAGAATGGTTATTTTCTATTGAACTACAGTAAAGCAATGAGAGAGCCATGGAAGCAGAAAGATATGAGTGTCAAACCAAAAATACACGCAAGAGAGAAAAAAAAAAAATTAATATATTGAGCTGTTGTGAAAGTATGAGGTTTTATTGTATCCATTTGCAGACACCGACAGTATCATGACAAATATCAGAATTGTAGCCAGTTGAAAGAAATGGCTTGGTTGGTGACTGTATGGAGTCTATACATACACATTTATTGTAGTGCTAAATCTTACAGAAATGTGAGTAACGCTGCATAAAAGTGAAGTTTTTCAACCGCTTTAGAATGTTCCATCAAAGGTGATAACACAGACAAATCATTATCGGTTAGATCTCGTTCCTCTTTGTTTACAATATTTTTTTTAGCATTTACAGTTGTTTACAGTTGCTAGCTAGTGAGACATATTTTGCAATAATGCTACAAGTCTTTATTGAAAAGCTAACTTGTTTTTGTTTCTGAGAGTTCTAATTTATTAGGTTCTGTTAATATTTATATTTGCTTTCTAAACAAATGTTTTTGAATCTTATTTTATGTGTTTAGGATTTTTAACCTACAAGGTGTTACTTTAAGTAAGTTGCTTCCTGTTCTTCATGGAACTGTCTTCAGCATGTCTGACTGTGTAGTCATGTGTAGCCATGGGAGGAAATTACAGAACCGAGTGATCTTGCGTACAAGGAGAAAAGAAAGCGGCCAAAGACTGAACCCTAAAAGACTCCTATAGAAAGGACCTACGGATTGATATGGCTCCTCTCCTGATAGGAGCACCCTGATATTTAAGATGAAATCCAGCTGAGAACGGTGCCCAAAGTGCTCATCACCACCAAGGAAGACAGGAGAACATGGTTATTTACTGTGTCCAAGGCCACAGAAACATCTAAGAGAATGTGGACAGCAGATTGGGAGACAGCCCTTGCAGAGTGAAGGGCATTTGTGACAGAAAGAAGAGCCATTTCAGCAGAGTGACCAGCTTTGAAGCCATTTTTTGGGGTCATGCAGGTTATTCAGTGTGAGAAAGTGTGAAAGTTGATTGAAGGCATGAAATTAAAGGTTTTTGGAGAGGAAGGGGAGAAGGGGGAGAGGGTGGTAGTTTTGGGCAACAGAAGGGTCCAGTATTGGTTTCTACAATAAAGGTGTAACACACAGGGGAAACAGCCAGTGGTCTGTGAGTTGTTGATAAGTGATGTAATGAATGGGAGAACATCAGGTTCAATCTTTTGTAGAAAAGGAGAGGGAACCAGATCCAAGGAACAAACAGTTAAGCGGTGAGATATCTGGCGTTGTGAGGTCTTTGCATTTGTGAGTGTGGTGAATGTGGCAACATTCTCCTTAAAATAATAGGAGAAGTCATCAGTGGTGAGAGAAGAGGGAGGAAGGGAGAAGGTGGTGAGAGCAGGGAATAAAAGGTGTAGAACAGTTTTCAGGGGTTAGTGGATGGAAGTAACATGCCTTGGCATATGACAGCGTAGAAGGTAGAAGACAGAGTGTAGAATCGAGCAGGCAGAGAGATCAGCTGGGTTGTGAGATTTTTTCCATTTCCATTTGGTAGTTTGACTCTAATAGCAAGGAGCGTGTCAAATAGCCAAAGACTCCGGGGAGATCAGGAAACAAGAGGGCAAAGGTCTGTAAACAAGAGGGCAAAGACTATCGAGAGCAGATGAGAGTAAGGACAGGAGAGAGGATGCAATGGAATCACATGATATAACTGGGAAAGATTCTATACATGGTAGTGATGATGTAACCATAGAGGAAAGGGAACATAGGGGGATAGACAAAGTTACAGTGAAAGGTGACTGAAAGGGAAGGTTCAGGCTGCATGGATTTTGCAGAAAGGGGAGAAGTAAAGGACATGAAATAGTGATCAGAAAGATGACGTGGGTTGGCCATGAGAGTAGAGGTGGTGGAGCTCCTGAGAAAAATAAGGTCAAGTATTATACATAGTGATAAACCATGTACACACCTATGTACTGGCAAGTATGAAATCCACAAAGTGTAAGATAGTATTGTTTCCTGATGATACACTGGCAAAAAATGCACACCCAAACAATACACAGAAATACCAGGCAGAAAGCGAATCTACTTGTATCCTATACAGGAGGACATTAATTGATTGTTGCAAGATTTCCTTCTCGTGAATGTTTTTAGAGACAAGAAGTTGTTTTCGAAAAATTAAATTGACTTTTGTAATTTGTATGGAAAGGTAAGCTTTTTTGCTCTGAACTCAGCCATTCTTAGACTAGGCAACATTGTTATAAAGTAAGTATTAAAAAAATTGAAATAATTCCGTTTAGCCGTTTAGCTAAACTATTTGTGAACTGTGGAGCAGTTTAGTTGTTTGTTTTCATGTTTTATTTAGCCTTGTAGCTAGGCGTTCTCTTAATTAAATTGTTTTCTTTCAATCTGTCTTTCTGTGGCGCTATCATATGTCAAATAATATATCATTATCTACTTGGCACCTTTTTAAATCCTGCTTATCTATAACATGGGAAAGTATTTAGTTAACAGTGTGCAATGTAGTATTACTTCCTGCTGACAATCTGGCTATAAATGTACACCCAAACCATTAGCAGAAGCACCAAGCAGAAAGAGACAATTCACACTTACCTTATACTATATACAGGAGGCCAGAAAAGGACACCAACTGATTGTCGTAAGGTAAGATTGCCTTTTTATTCATTTTAATTGATTATAGATCATTTAAATTCCCTATTCCCTATGTGTGGAAAGGTAATATTTTAGCAGTGAAGTTATCAATTATAACCTCCAGGAAATGTTACAAACAGCATTTGAAATACAATATTTAGATTTCTTTCATTGAATATTTGGAAACTCTTAGGCCCTTTTTTCCATTTCTGGTAAAAATGTGATTTTATGTATGTGCCGATTTAAATGTTTTACAATGACATTGTCAAATAAGAGTAGATATGCACAAATAAATGCTTTCAGCATTCAAATGTAGCATGCTACACTACTTTTTCTGCTATAGGTCTGTAAGTCAGTGGAAACATTTGCAAAAATAGGTCTACCACAAAACCAAATGACATTAAACAAAATGTTCAATATTATGTCACACAAACTGGATAAGCCCTATTCCAAAACAAACCTGCTCAATGTTTCTTAAATTGTTTCATGTCTTTTCTTCTCTGTTTTTCATTTCATGACTTGGAATTTTCTGTAGCACAAGGAATTTCTGTGCAAAGTGACATAATTTTTAAATAAATACCATATTAAAACTGCAAATTTAGTTTAAAATCATACTCACAATTGCACATAACTTTTCACTGACAAACTAGACACTTTCCTTTGTTCAGTTGTTTACACAAAGAGCCCTCTGCCTGTAAGATGTCCAGCTCAGTCACAACAGCCAACGGAGTGGTTGTGGTCACCCAAGTGTACCCCCAGCAAAGTGTCACTGCTGTGCCTGCACCATGCACTATGGCAAGAGTTTCCTCTGTGCTGGGAAAGTTTCTGAAAGGGCAGCCAAAAGCGCTGGGGGTAAGATCCTTTTTCCAAGTGCTGAATTTTACTCTTCCATCCCTCTGTAGAGTGACCTAGGAGAGTTATTGTTACAGTAATACCTTATTTCTACAAAAACACCTAGAGTATTTTCATGATATCTAGTGCCCACTTAGATTCCCATGCAGTAAAGATGATGTCACGCAACTGTGTACATGAGGAAAATCCTGCACAATGAAAGAAGCTGGTAACAAATGTGTTTCTCTTGTCTTTCACAGACAGTGCAAATAATGATTGGATTCAGTGTAATTTTGTTTGGCATTATGATGACTACATATATTGACACCGTCTCAGTTGTCTCTGGGATTGTTTACTGGGGAGCGCTTATCGTAAGTTAACTCTTTTCAAATCATCTTGAATAACCAGATTCATGTTTATATCAGGAACAAGAGAGATGAGCAGTAGATTAATCCACAATTAAGTGATTCTCATTCAATCGTAAGTGAATCACTTGTCTATTTCTCAGTTTCTCTTGCAATTTTTTTTTTTTTTTTTTTTGCTTTGACTCAATCAACAAATAGTGCCTGGATTAAAATGTACAGTATCAGAAAAAGCAAAACCAAAAGAAGCATACATTATGTTTTGAACACACACACAACTTGTTTCACACCTGAGCTGTAAAAATGATGTTGGTGAGGACTGAAAACAAAAAAGGAAAAAAAACACTGTTTATTGTGAGAAAAAGTGTTGACTTGCATTATAAATTTCTGTCCTGGAACAGAGCTATTTATTCCTCTCATCTGTGTCTCTCAGTACATTTCCTCAGGAGCTCTCACTGTGGCAGCTGACAACAAACTCAATGCATGCGTGGTGAGTTCTGGTCACTGATTGGGTCTGGACATCCTGCCTTTTCCCTTATTGATGTTAGGAGCAACTTTTCAGATTTCCAAAAGCAGTAGGATTTTATTTTGAAGTACACGTCTTAATTGGAAAGGTAATTAGATCTGATAGTGTCTGAACTCAGTTTGCTTGAACACCTCCCCTTTTATGACACATTTTTCCTCAAGGTAGAAATGCAGACTTTTGTGGACTTCCAATCTAAATCTGGGAACATAAAATTTAGTTTTTATCATGGCCCTACCATCTCTTATCACTAAATTCACCTGAACTTGATTTCTCTTTCCTAAAGGTGAAATCTGCACTTGGGATGAACATCGCCAGCACCATCACTGCAGGCTTTGCTATCATCCTGCACTCTGTAGACATTGCCTTTTATTTTGGTTATTCATATGGCTGTAGAGACTACATGTCAAGCAGCTACCATGACTGCACACTGCTTTTGAATATGTACAAGGTACAACTATTACTTTTTCTTGGTTGTGGGTCAATATTTTCAACATCCATGCTCTACTGGGGTACAGCATATGATTAAGACTCGTAAGCAGTCACAATAAACTGAAGTCTCTGGTGATCATATGGGCACACTAAGCCGTTTAAGTATCAGTTCAACGGCTAAGAGACACATTGCATCCATTTCCCTCTGCATAGGACAGGAAACATGGCATCATTGGAGTGCTGTTGGTGTTCTCCATCCTGGAGTTCATTGTTTCCATCTGGGTCTCAGCATTTGCCTGCAAGGCAGTCTGCCGCTCCGATCCTGAGGTGAGACTCTTAGAGGGGATTAATTTTTATTTAGGCTTCACAATGACCATCAGCTTTACTTGATAACTGTCATGTCAAACACCCAGCCTTTTTGTTTGCTACATTTAAAATTAACCAGGAGATGCCAAGTTGTTGGCTGGTGATGATAAGCCAATTAGAGAAACCCAGAGATTTGAATCCTAAGTTATTGTTGTCTGTTCAAGTTTATTTATTTAGCTGACAAAGTGCTTAAAACAAGTCATATTAAACTGAGGAACACAATCAAAAGTTGAGTGTGATTGAAATGTCTGAGGAAAACTTGTATCAAAACTATGTCATGCATCTAACTAAGGTTGTGACAAGTGTGCACACCTCTCTTGTAGCTAATTAATTCTTCTTTGTGATGTTCATGATACACCTTCGACATCCTTCTTTTAGCAAATGATATTTGTCGAAAACACAATCACTCAATTCAATCCTGAAAAAAATCTACCCATCTCAACTCCACATGCCTATGAGGTAAGGATTTTGTGATTTGGGAGATGGGTCTCATATCTTGTTTTGGGTTTGTAGGCTTTCTATAGTACTGTTAGCTGGTGTTTTACACCACTCTGGGTAGCACTTTATTTCACTGTACACTTTTTACCAAGGAAGCTCTAATAAAACTAACAAGTTAATTACTTAGTAACACCAATATAATTATAATATATTTACAAGGAAACTACTTGGTAACAATTGATACTTATCTCAATTCATTCAAAACCTGTGAGTAATGTTGTTATGGGGGCTTATATATAATCATTTATCATCACTGTTACTGGTGAGTTAACTGTTTATATGAAACAGCCAGAGTCTTTGTGCACAATATAATGTCATAGGAAGTGGACTGTAAAGTAAAGTGATACATTTTGCCAGGATATTATCCAATACCTAGCCATTAACCTTCTGCATCAATCCGTTATGGTTGTATTGGGATTTAGATGTTAATGACGTGGGAATTATCTTGGCAGTTACTATGTTGTTTAATGGGAACTGGACCATAAAAAAGTGATACATTTTATCCGGGTGCTATCCAGGTTAACCTGAGCAATTGCAAAACATTTACCTGGAAACGTCTTTGGCTTTCATGCTAAATACTTGGACAATGCCGTGGCAGTTACTTTATAATTTCATATGAACTGGACTATAATATAAATTGATACCTTTTGCCACATCATTAAGCAACGATGGCCAGCATTCTGTGATTCTTACTGTCCGAATTGTTTCATGTACCTACCCCAGATTGCCATGCTTGTTTCAAATGTTACCTTCATGCTTTTATTGGTTGACAGACTGAATCCTCTCTCTTTCTGTCACTTCTTCCCTCCTTCTCTCCAAGGCGATACTTCCAACTACTGTGGCTCAAAGTTTTGTGGATTCCATCAAGACCAACAATGAAACAGAGAGTCCTCCTAAATACACAGCATGAAAGAGAAAATAAAAGAGAAAAAATCCCTACTATCAATAAGTATCTTAATGTAAATGCTTTTTTGGTATCGTTTTATTTAGAGGGGTGTCCTATACAATAGATTCATATTTATATGTTTTACAAACAAAATGAATTGATAATATTACATATAGCATCTCTCAAAACTGTTATAAGCCACAAACTATCAAACCTTTCAACAGTTCATACATGTTGCAAAATGTCTTACTGAATGCCCAATGGTGTTGCTTTAGGTTTTGTACAATAAAGAAAAATCACCAATTATGAAGTAGTGTGTACAATATCTTTATTGTAAATGACATACTCTTCTAAGTGACACCTTTTAAATTTTCATATACTTCAGTTAAAACCATGTTATTTTATAACAAGTAGTAACCATACTAATGTTTATTTTCAGATATGACTTCATCTTGTTGTGATAAGTTAATGGTAAAGTGATCAAAAAACCGATGTGATATTTTGGAAATATATAAGGTACTCAATCAAACTGTGCATGCTGTGGTGCAATGTTTATTCCAAAATGATGGCATCCTATCTGTGGGCCCTACAGAATAAAATCACCATCACATTTGGCCTATGGGCAACACTTACACCGATAATGAGTAAACCTGTCACACAGACCAAGTGTGTTTATATTAAGATATTGTCATGCAGGAAAACAAAGAATGGTACCATTCACATCACCTACGTGAAGGGAAACATTCCCTTAAGGGATTACAACCACACCCACGAGTCCTGGTGTTCAGCTCACCACTATGTGGCAAAGTCAAGGTGAATGTCAGAAAACTTATTTACCCCTCCTCATTTAAATATACAATGAATTACATTACAGGCATTTAGTAGACACTC
This sequence comes from Megalops atlanticus, assembly GCA_019176425.1. Lineage (NCBI taxonomy): Eukaryota > Metazoa > Chordata > Actinopteri > Elopiformes > Megalopidae > Megalops > Megalops atlanticus. The sequence continues at coordinate 12,321,848 of CM032884.1, read as the reverse complement.
TTAGCCAGTTTACAATTTTTACATGTCATCCATTCATACAGCTGGATATTTTACTGAGTTATTGCAGCAGTGCCCCAGCGGGGAATCAAACCTTTCAGTTACGAGTCCCGATCCTTACCATTACGCTACACTGCCACCCCATTACATTACATTACATTACATTACATGCATTGAACAGATGCTCTACTCCAGAGCGACTTCCAGCACTCTTAAATTCCAGCCTCTTGAATTTTATGCACACGTCATTCTGTTTGGCAACTCAGTTTACTGCTTTGTGTTTGTCAGTTCCTGAAAGTAAAGGAGGAAGCTAGCAATGGATTCAGCAACCTTATCTGAGTTTATCACCAGCACTGGTTTAATCATAAGCCAGTGGGGGAATGTACCTGGAGATTTTGCAGTTGCTCAGGTTTCTTTGATCTTCAGTCACATAACATGATTTCAGGGGAGAAAAGAGTAGATTGGGATCCCTTTTCACACACACACTGAACTCATTTGCTCATTCATATGTGCACAGAAGAAAAATACTGGGGCTAACGTAAAAACTGAGAGAATTGGATTTATTCAATTGTTAGTCCTGTCCTGGAGAGGTAGATTTGCTAAATCTAGCTGTACTACATATTTGTGATGTAGTAAATTTTCAGTTACGCTCTTGTCATTGCAAAAGCCATGGGTTGTTATTAAAACAGTGCAATTGCATCATAAGGTACATTGAAATGTTTACATGGAATGTGAGTTTTATTAACCAAATTAAATTTAAGAGAAATTTTTGACAGTAAGGGTTAAAGGATGCTGAAGTGAGACAAAACAGCACATTGTGGAATGAGACATTTGCAGGAAATTTGCTCTAGAGAATCAGGAAAAAAGGAAGATTATCATCTTGTAAATTCTTTCCTTAGCTCATTTGCATACTGGGAACAATAATTCAGTGTGCAAACTATGACACATCCTCTGGGCAGCAGGCAACACGTTACTGTATGTAGACCCTTTTTGGTTTTTAGTGTGATGAAACAATTAAGTGATTCTATGCACTCTGTCTGAACAAGCACAGCTCTGAAGTTCTTTATTGATATGCTAACCTATTGTTTTAGTTTCTGAGGGTTCTAGTTTAGCTGCTTGTATTTATATTTCATTCCTTCCTCATGATTTTTTTTAGTTGTTTAGGCTTTGTAAAAATTAACTTCAATTAAGTGTCTGACTGACATGGGCACAGAACCATACACATTCTCCATGTCATTATCTACTTGATCCATTTCTCACCCCTGCTTATCTATATATGGGCATATGTTTCATCCACAGAGATCAATATAGTTTTACTTCCTGCTCACAATCTAGCTATAAATGTACACCCAAAACATTAGCATAAACATCAGGCAGAAAGAGACTATTCACACTTACCTTATACTATAAGCAGGAGACGGGAGAAGGACACCAATCGATTGTCGTGAGGTAAGATTGCCTTTGTATTAATTTCAATTGTTTTTAGACCATTTAAATTCCCTTAATAAAATTTAAATTTAAACTTAAAATTTAAACCATTTAAATAAAACTTGTGTGGAAAGGTAATAACTTAGCAGTGAAGTTAGCAATTCATAGGCTATTTAAGGTAAGATTGACTTTGTGTTAATTTGATTTTTTTAGATAAATGAAATTCCTTTTTCTAACTTGTGAAAAAATGGAAATTTACTCATATGTACCTCTTTTGTTGGGTACTTATACTCTATAAATCAGTAGAAACACTTGCAAACTCTACCATTAAGTTACCAAGGCACCTGTTACACTAAGTAACAGTTAAATAAATATAATATTAAAACCATGATTTCCATACACTTTCAGCGCTACATAGTAGTAGCTTGAGTAACAAGTAAAGCTGAATTTGCCATTCTAGTGTTACTAACATTTTTCACGACTTGCCTGCTTAGTTACTGTATCTAGCTAGCTGCTTACTGTAGCAGAGGAGATGCAGCAAAATGTTTACAGAAAAATTGTGGATGCACACAAGTATTACACTCCATCAATGGAACATGTCAGGACAGTCACGAACATCAATAAAAAAAATACCAATGAAACCACAAAAAAAGTGGCAAATCTCAGTCCAGACAAAAGAGAATAATGTCACTTTAAGCAACTTTCAGCAAAACAATCAATATAATTTTCCAGAGCAACTCTGATGCACAGGCATTTGTATATTAAAAATTTATCAAGATCAGTTTTAATACCAATATTATGAACTAGTGATTTTAGTTGAAGTTCCAAACAAAGATTTGGAAGGAGGATTTTTAGGCAATCCCTATGCAATTAACCGACCCATCTCTTCCATTCGAAGAATGTTTTTAATATATTTCCTTATGCCTGTCTCATGAATTCTGATGTTAAATGGAGAGACCCATTCCTGAAAAAAAACAGAAATGAAATAAATAGTCACATTGAAGTATTTAAATATTTTATTGTAGGATGACAGACATGAAAATATGTAACAGTATGACTTATGTTTCATTTATCATTAATCATGCAGTCCCTGTTGAAGGTGAACAAATGACTGATAGCCCATTATATTGTGTGAATCAACATGCTTGCATAATGAGTGTACTTTGTAGCTTAACACACCAACTGTACTGTTACAATTGTGATAGAGATTGTTGATTAATGTTGAAAAAAAAATCAAAGCCTTGGAAATGACACAGGTTTGACAAACGCAGCTTGAAATATTACTCAGAACTGGGCATAACCTTTAAAAAGTGAAACTGAACCTCTTCCTTTATTCAATTGTTTACACAGAAAGCCCTCTGCCTGTAAGATGTCCAGCTCAGTCACAACAGCCAACGGAGTGGTTGTGGTCACCCAGGTGTACCCCCAGCAAAGTGTCACTGCTGTGCCTGCACCATGCACTATGGCAAGAGTTTCCTCTGTGCTGGGAAAGTTTCTGAAAGGGCAGCCAAAAGCGCTGGGGGTAAGATCATTTTTCCAAATGCTGAATTTTACTTTTCCATCCCTCTGTATAGTGACCTAGGAGGGTTACTGTTACAGTAATACCTTATTTCTACAGAAACACCTAGAGTTTTTTAGGATAATATCTAATGTCCAAGAGCCATTTAGAACCCCATACAGTAAAAATAATGCCATGCAACTGTGTACATTAGGAAAGTCTTGCACAAATGAAAGAGGGTGATAACAAATGTGTTTCTCTTGTCTTTCACAGACAGTGCAAATAATGATTGGATTCATTGTAATGTTATCTGGCATAGTGATGAATATTTATGCTGACACCATCGCAGTTTACTCTGGGATTGTTTACTGGGGAGCACTTATCGTAAGTTATCTCTTTTCCAATCGACTTGAATAACTATATTCATGTTTATATCAGGAACAAGAGAAATAAAGAGGAGATTAATCCTTATGCAATTATTTTTCACATCTAGATCTGCCACTGGTCAGTTTCAGGCAAAACTCAGATTCATTTGCTATTTCCCATTTTTCCTCGTCTTAATCAACAAATAGTGCCTGCGTCAAAATTTACAGTATTTGAAAAAAACAAATGAAGCATAGGTTTTGTTGTGAACACACACTTAAAAACAACTGTTAATCAACTTGTTTCACACCTGAGCTGTTGAAATGGTGTTGGTGAAGAGTGAAAGCAAGAAGGGAAAAGTATTCACTGTTTATTGTGAAAGAAAGTATTGACTTGCATTATGAATTTCTGTCCTGGAACAGAGCTGTTTATTCCTCTCATCTGTGTCTCTCAGTACATTTCCTCAGGAGCTCTCACAGTGGCAGCTGATAACAAACTCAATGCATGCGTGGTGAGTTCTAGTCACTGATTGGGTCTGGACATTCTGCCTTTTTCCCTTATTGATGTTGGGTGAAACCTTTCAGATTTCTCAAATTAGCAGGACTTTATTCTGAAGCACTCATGTTTACAGGAAAGGTATTTGATTTTGGTAATGTCTGCATTCAGTTTGCTTAAACACCTCCCCTTTTAAGAGAAGAGACATTTTACTTGTGATAAGGTTGAGGCTTTGTTGGACCTCCAATCTAAATGTGGGGAATTAAGTTAAAAGCAAATGTTTGCCATGGCCTCACCCGTCTCTCTCACTAATCTCACCTGAGCTGAGTCTCTCTTTCCTGCAGGTGAAAGGTGCACTTGGGATGAACATCTTCAGCACCATCACGGCAGGCATTGCTATCCTCCTGCACTCTATGGACTTTGTCATTGATATGAGATACTTCTTTTGCGAAAACAGTGGATCAGGGGACAACTACGCTTGCAGGATGTATGAGGAAATGTTCATGGTACAATGATCAGACTTTTCATTATATTACCTTAGGTGTGGTTCGATATGAGTTATTGTGGTACAGTGTATGATTATGACTTATAATTTTATGAGAAGTCACAATAAACTATTCCTCTAGTGGTTGTATGGGCACACTAAGTGCAATGAGTTAAGGTCAAATTGCTAAGTGGCACATTGTATCCATTTCCCTCTGCATAGGTCAGGTCACATGGGATCACTGGAGTGCTGCTGGTGTTCTCCGTCCTGGAGTTCATCGTCTCAATCTGTGTCTCCGCATTCGCCTGCAAAGCGGTCTGCCACTCTGATCCTGTGGTGAGACCTACAGCCATAATACTTCCTATGTAGGCTTTAAAAAGCACATCAGCTCTACTTGATTACCAGCATGTTGTATATTTGGCCTATTTATGTGTTGCATTGAAAATTAAATAAGAGAAGCCAAGCTGGTGGGTGATGAGGAAAAGCAAATCAGAGAAAGAGCATTAGAATCTTTGTTTGTTTTAGTTCTCTTATTTAGTTTTATTTATATTGCCAGTGAAGTGCCTGAAACAAGCCCTCTTCAGTCAGTGAATATGATCAAAAGATGAGGGTGTCTGAAGTATCTGATACAAACTTGTCAACTCATCAAAAATACATGTGTCACATATCTCTTGTAGTTATTGCTTTTTAATGCTCATGTTACACCTTCAACATCCTGCTTTTAGCAAATACTATATGTCGAAAACCCAAATGCCCAAGTCACCTCGACCTCATCAGAAAATCTACCCGCTCCAACACAGAATGCCTCTGGGGTGAGAATTCCTAGATTTCAGTCTCTGTGTACAATAGACCAGTGTTTCTAAATCCTACTCCTGGAGGCCCACTGTCCTGCATATCTTCTATCATTCCTTGCTCCAAACACACCTGATTAGTGTGATTAACATGCTCTTGATTAAATCAGGTGTGCTCAGCTAATCAAAAGTGCCACTGATGAGCGTAGTCAGGTAGGTAGAGCAGGGAAAGATGGAAAACGTGCAGAGCAGTGGGCCCCCAGGAGCAGGATTGAGAATCAGTGCAATAGACAATCTTGTCCTGTGATTGATGCTAACAGTCAACTCCAACGGAGACTGGAATGGCTTGCTTTTTAGTAATTAAGAATGATGGAAATGACATATATTTAATTGCAAGTAATAATGCCAAACAGATAAGAAAAAAGTTCATGTTTTACTTGGCTTACATACTGAAACATCTCTCTCTATCTCCCACCCCCTCCCTCCTTCTCTCCAAGATGATATTTTCACCTGCTGTGCCTCAGAGTGTTGTGAATTCCATCAAGACCAGAAATGAAACACAGAGGCCTCCTGCATACAGTACATGCCACCCATGAAAGAGAGAAAAATGAACTCTACTATTAATGACCACCTTAATTTAACTGCATTCTCTGGTGGCATTTTATTTAGAACGGAATGTTAGATTCATCTGGATATTTTTCACACACAAAATGAACCTATTAATGTCACATTGTCACAGTTACATGCTACACTTTTCAGCAGTCCATGCACAATGGTATTACATTATGGCTTGAGCAGTGGAGACAAACCACCAGTTATGAAATATAGTATGCACAGTGCATTTACTGTAAATGACACACTTCTCTGAGTTATGCTACATTTCAAATACTTCAGTTAAAACCATGTTATTACATAACAAGTGGTAATCATACTAGCAATTGATTCCAGATGTGACTGCATCTTGTTGTGACATGTAAAAGCTAATGGTAAAGTTATTGCTAAATGGATGCCTATATTCTGTAGAAATATATGTACCATGCCATGTTACCAGCAAACTGGATTTGTCAAGACAGCCTGCTGAGGCAAGAAATCTGACCACCTTGGCAACAAAATTCTTGATTTAAAGCAATAAATAAAACAATTATAAGAATGGACAACAATAAAAAATAAGGAAATGGTTTTGTTCCTTTGTTGTGATTTGTTGTTTTATGATCCTGATTTCGATCTTTTATTTCTTTCCTTTCCACGCTATGCAAGTCTTTTTTGTGTCTTTCCCTGGGGATGCATTTCTTTGTTATGCAGTGGTGTCTAATTAGTTTGTGCGGTGTTTTTGGATGAGTTTTATTGTACATCTGATTTTCTTCCTTTGTGTTTTTTCCTTCTCCCAGTACACAAGCCTTCCTTTCAGTACAAATACGCCAGGAGTACTTCTTCTTCTAATCATTATATACATTTCAGTAAATCTATTTTTAATACATTGTTCTATGCCTATATGCCTGTCTCATGGGGTTTGTTAAATGGACAGCACCATTCCTAAATAATTAAATGAGAGAAATAGTTACACTGAAATATTTATAAGGGCGTGACGTAACCGTATATGCTAGGCCTATTTAAGGCTAGTTTACTTATTAGAGCAAGACTATTAAAATGAACCCATGCATGTTTGAAATATAATTTCTTTCTTATTTCCCTGTCTCTAAATTTAATATTTAATATTTTGCTTCTGACTGTTTCTGACACTCACTCTGAATAGACGGGCATTGTATCAGGTTTAATATCTTCTAATAAGTTGTTGCTACACGGTACTATTCCTTTAAAAGAGCTCTCTGAAGTTGCTAGGCGAAGCTTTCCCTTCGGATGCTTTACCTGAGAGCCCGTAGTGATGATGTTTCTCAGCGGTGTGCCGGAGGACACGGATAAACACATTTCTCTCAAGACGGATTTTGTGGTACTTGTAACTTGATACTCCAAGCTTGCGGGACGGACTGGTGGAGTTCCGTCATTTGTTTAAAGACTTGAATCTCTGCCCAGAAAACTTTAGGCTTTTTATTACTGGTGAGGTCAACCTTCGTCCTTTGTGTGTGTGTGTGTGTGTGTTGTTTTTGAACATCGTGTAAAGTTATATATCAATTTGTTATTTTTGTTGCGTTGCGTGCGGAATTTTGCCGGTGGTTTTTGTGAGCGCGTCTGGGATTGATATTCGATTAAAATTAAACTCACTTCGTAAATTGTTTCCAATACTTGTCGCTTAATTACCAGACATGTTTGCGTTTTTGTGGCAATTATTTTGCATTTTTTCTTTGTTGTGGAGTTTCGGACTGAGAAATTTTAAAAATGTAGTTGTTTCACTATATTGAACTATATTGAAAAATTTTCTGATATCGTTGCCTTTTCTTTTTATTCTTTAGCCATAGCAATCTCGTACTGTTTGCTATAACACTACAGTTGTTGTACAGTTAAATTGTTAAAAAAAGACATTAAAATATGTAATAGTATGAGCATTGCTTGAATCATTTATAATGTGGTCCCTGTCAAAAGTAAAAAAAAAATAGTGATAGCCCATTTTGCTATATGAATCAATACTCTTGTAAGATGAGTGTGCTTCACAGCCTCAGACATTGATTGTACTGTTACCATTGTGATATAAACTGACAATAATATTGAATAAATCAAAGCCTTGGAAATGACACTGGTTTGTCAAACTCAACTTTAAACATTAGTCAGAATTATACATAACCTTTTAAATGTGGAAATGGACCTCTTCCTTTATTCAACTGTCCACACAGAGAGCCCTCTGCCTGTAAGATGTCTAACTCGGTCATAACCACAAACGGGGTGATGGTTGTCACCCAGGTGTACCCCCAGCAAATTGTCCCTTCTGTTCCTGCACCCTGCACTGTCCCAAGAGTCTCTTCTGTTCTGGGAAAGTTTCTGAAAGTGCAGCCGAAAGCACTGGGGGTAAGCTCAGCTTTCCAGCTCTTGAATTGTACTCTTCCATCCCTCTGCAGAGTAACCTACAAAAAGTGTTATTTCTATGGTAGTACTTTATTTCTCCAGAAACACCTTGAGTATTTTGGGACAAAATCTGACAACAGAGAGAGCCATTTACATGGCCATACAGAAAAGATAATGTCATGCAACATTATATACGGATAATGTCTTGACAGAAGCTGCTCACAGATTTATTTCTCTTTTGACTTTCACAGACAGTGCAAATAATGATTGGATTCATTATAATTTTGTTTGGCATTGTGATGACTACATATGCTGACACCATCGCAGTTTTCTCTGGGATTGTTTACTGGGGATCGCTTATCGTAAGTTAAATCTTTTCCCATCAACTTGAATAACTAGTTCTTTTTTTTGTTTGTTTTTTGTTTTTTTTTGTCAGGAAGATCAACCCTTAATTATATGATTCACTTTCAGTCCTAGGGCAATCAGTGGCCATTTTCACATCAATCTCAGACTCACTTGAAATGTCTCATTTTTGCCTTGAGTCAATCAAAAAATAGAGCCTGGATTAAAATGTACAGCATCTGAAAAAATCAAAAGCTGAGAATATGTCATGAACACACACTTAAAACACACCAACTATTAATTAGTTTGCTTTACACCTGAGCTGTTAAAATGGTGTTGGTGAGGACTGAAAGCAAGAAGGGAAGAATATTCCTTGTTTATTGTGAAACAAAGTGTTGGCTTGCATTATTAAATTCTGTCCTGGAACAGAGCTGTTTATTCCTCTCATCTGTGTCTCTCAGTACATTTCCTCAGGAGCTCTCACTGTGGCAGCTGATAAACTCAAGAAATGCCTGGTGAGTTCTAATCACTGATTGGCACTGGACATACTGTCTGTTTCCTTATTTATGTCAGAAGCAATCATTCAGATTTCTCAAATTAGCAGGACTTTATTTTGAAGTACTCATGTTCATAGGAAGGGTATTTAACTTTGGTAAGATCTGCACTCAGTTTGCTTAAACACCTCTCCTTTTAATAGAAGAGACATTTTTACTCATGATAAAAAAGGAATCTTTCAAGGACTTCCAATGTAAATCCAAGAACATAAAATTACACTTTTACCATGGCCCCGCTATCTCAGATCACTAATGTCACTGAATTGAGTTTCTCTTTCCTACAGGTGAAAGGAGCACTTGTTTTGAACATCTTCAGCACCATCACTGCAGGCTTTGCTATCATCCTGCACTCATTTGACTTTGTCATTAATATGAAACACTGCCACTATTACTCTGACTGTGGATCAAGCAACTACTATGAATGCATTCTGCTTAAGAATATGTACAAGGTACAATGATCAGACTTCTCATTTTATCATCTTCGTGCGGCTGGATGTTGTGACCTTCCAATGATTTTATTATTGTACAGTGTGTGTGTTTACAACTGGCGATTTCAAAAGAGGTCGCAATGAACTACTTCAACTAAATTCTTTGATGATGATATCATACTGGCACAGTAAGTGCAATGAGTGAGGGTTAAATTGCTAAGTGACACATTGCATCTGTTTCCCTTTGCATAGGCCAGGTCGTATGGGATCACTGGAGTGCTGCTGGTTTTCTCCATCCTGGAGTTCATCATCTCCATTTGTGTCTCAGGATTCGCCTGCAAAGCAGTCTGCCACCGCACTTCTGAGGTGAGATGTGCTAGTTTTGTGTGTCGGTTTTAAAAAGCGCATCAGCTTTACTTGATGACCAGCATGTTGTATATTTGACTTATTTATGTATTGCATTGAAAATTCAACAGGATTAGTCAAGTTGGTGGATTATGATGAGGAGCCAAGCAAAGAAACTGGTTTTTGAATCTTTGGTTATTTTTGTTCTCTCATTTAGTATTGTTTAGATAGACAGCAAGGTGCCTGAAACAAGCCCTCTTCTTCAGTCAATGAAACAATCAAAGGTCGAGGGTGACTGAAGTATCTGATAAATATGTGTATCAAAAATAGCTTGTGTGTCACTCCTTACTTGCAGTTGTAAAATCTTTATAATGTTCATGTTACACCTTTAACATCCTGCTTTCAGCAAACAGTCTTTGTCCAGAGCCCAACTGCTCAAGTCGTCCCTACCTCATCAGGATATCTACCCATCCCAGCACTGAATACCTCTGAGGTGGGAATTCTGTGATTTCACTCTCTGTTTTAGACGATGGATGTCATCTTGTTCGTGGTTTGTGGGGTTTCTATGTTATTTTCAGCCTTGACTGTTGGCCATTCTATTCATTTGAGTGTTTTTTCATGAGCTTCATGCATAACTTTAGTACATACACAACTACAATGCACATAAGACACACATTTTCAAGGACTGTTGTTTATATCAGCACACAATTGTAAATTCCTTTTGCCTGTCATATTGGTTGAATAAAGCCTTGACATCAGGCAGATTGAGCACAAATATGATTAACTCCAATGGAGTTGCTTTTTAATAAATTGGGATGATGTGAAGTACTCTCATTAAAGCTTTAACATTGCAGGGAATAATGCCAAACAGATTTTTTAAAAAGGTGACGTACTGAAACACCTCTCTCTATCTCCCCCTCTCCCTCCCTCTCTCCAAGGCAATATTTTCTATTGCTGTGCCTCAAAGCATTGCGGATGCCATCAAGACCGATAACCAAACGGACAGGCCTCCTGCATACAATGCAATCCACATGTGAAAGAAAAAAAATGGTCAACACTATCAATGAGAACCTTCATATATTTTACTGATAAAATGAACCTATTAATAGTACATGTAGCCTCTTTTAGATGCCACAACTGTTTTTACAAAATATCAAACTTTTCTGCAGATCTCTGTCAATATTATAAAAATCTCTCACTGTGTATATAAAGTAGGGATTCATTTAAATTCAGGATGTAAGGCCCAATTGTTCTGCATTAGATCTGGAACCATAGAATAATTTTCACCTGTAAGATAAACTATAAGCTGTAAGATAAAACCCTTGATGTTATATTAGAATCACTAAGATTGTGCATGTTTGTTGTGACTGGCTGACTGTTAATACAAAACTTTGTCATGATGCCTAAGACACACAAGACACAGAAAGCAACAAATGGACAGAAAAGTGAAGTAAATCGAATGAATGTGGTGTGTGTTCTCAGACATTCATTACATTTCATGCATTTAGCAAACACTTCCAAACACTTAGAGTGACTTCCAGCACAATAGAACATATAAACACGTACACATTCAAAGTAATGTTGATGGTAAAATATAGATTTACTGCAAAAGAAACTGAGAGGATACCTTGATAGTTGTGTAAAACTGACTCTTGCACACAGCGTTCCGTTTGGCAGGTCCAAACTAAAATTTACAACTTTCTGTAAACCTGTAAAAGGGGCTGGGTCAGTTTACTAGGTCAGGTCCAGAATAACAAGGAGGAAGCTAGAAGAGCAGATTTAGCTGAGTAACCTGAGTTTATCACCAGATACCATTTAATCATTAACTGTTGTGGAAAGGCACATGAGGATTACTCTGCTTTACTTCCTTATGACAGTCACATAAGCACCTGACCACAGGGGAAAACAGACACAGATACACAGCCAGAGATCTGTAAACAGGTAATACCACTCTTATCACCTCTCTCATAGAGTTTATCACATTTAGCCTCATTTTGGCTTCTAGTGTGACCATAACCTCTTAGATCATTCTTCACTCCTCACATGGTAAATTGTTGCCTTTTGGATCACTGCTAAGGATACAGTCTGGATTTTTTTTTTTCATTTATTCCAGTTAACATGAATTAATGTCACAGATTTGATTAAAAAAAAAAACTCCTTCGCAATGTATTTGTGTGTATTGCATTTCATTTGAATCAGCGTAGGCCTAATTACTGGAAGCCTGCGCGAAGGTTAATACATGGCATTGGCGTTGGCTCATTAGTTTTGGCGCTCCGACCAGGGGCTTGAAGAATTTCACAAAGCTGATAAACCCAAACAACTGAGTGAAGTTATTAGAAAAGACGGCCCTAACAGTAACTTTTCCTCATCGCCCTTTTTCTTTCCTTGTGGGAAAATGATCTATTTCGTCAAAGTATTCGCGAACTTGCAAGCTAACTTTTTGCTAGACTGATATCTTCGTAGATTAAGTTTTGTTGCTCCCAGGCCTTGCAGAACGTTGTGTTATTATAGTGCAACAGTAACATAAAGCACTCGGAAATTGGGATGTTGACGTTTTTTGCTGTGTAAGTCTACATCGTAGAATGTGCAGCTGTATTACCGAGGAAAATACAATAGTCTAAATGTTTCTTTCTCAGTACACACAGTTCAGACACGTTTTTACATTTTATTCTCTACCAGTTAATATACGATGCTAATTCCCCGCATTGTTGTGACTCCCAGTTTGGTTTACTGGATTGAATGCAATCGTCAGAGAATCCGTGAGAGGAGAGTGGACTCAGAGCCGGCACGATATCGACACCGGCTGAGAGCTTTTCTGATGTCCTCCGTGTCAGGAATTGTGTGCGCAAGGGCAACCAGTATTTGTCAAATAGGTCTGAAAGCGAGGAGTGCGCCGTACGCACATACATCCCGAGGTCTCCTATTCCCCTGAAGCAAATTTGGATATTTACTGGGTCGGACCCAGCTCCGGTGCCGAGTATCGTTCCCGGGTCCGATCAAGACCCATTTATCCAGGAATACCCGAGCCTCCCCTGCCGTGTCATCCCAATTGTCCAATTGCTTTATTTAGTTGCTCAGTGCCAACGTTTCACGTACAGCTCTAAACGAAACAACCACACTTTTATTTGAATCAAACAGTGAAACGAATTAAGTGTGAAAGTGAAAATGTGAAAAAGTGTAAATAAGCCTGAATGACAACTCTAAAATTTCCACTTTTTCTTTAACGCTTTGGGCCGTAATTACACCAAAAAAGCGCAACGTGTTGATAATTTCAATAGGTGCTCCTGGCAGTAGCTCGCTACCGTAACGCCCCCCGCTAGCGGTTTGTTAATGCTACCAAGTTACGTAATGACAAGAATTCTGATGCGGACACGGAAGCGCCCTGCCGATCTCAAGAAGAGTAAACCAGGCCCTGTACGATGGTTTTACCTATCCCCCTCACCACGCCCCGCCGCCTCTTTTTTCAGTGGGCTGCTTGCTATGGTGATAGCAGCGAACAGAAAATATCTAACAGAAAATATCATTTGATTGGTGCGGGCCACATTAATTTACGCACACAGCCAAGCTAACTCTGAGCTATGGAGCAGGTTTAAGATCACTGATGTGTTACCAAGGTAATGAACCTTGCTTCATGAAAGCCAGAGTTTTTGCAGACTAATTACAACAGTAAGCTAGTCAGCTCACTGGTTTCAATTTGAAATGCCCCCCTGGTATAAACATAATGATCCTGTACTGAAAATGAAAGGGAATTAAGTATTCCAAACAGGAAAAAATAAATTATGTGGCCAGATGTTTGTCCTTATTAGTCCACTCGCCACTCTGTTCTGCTAAACCCAGATAAAAGTTGTAGTGGTTAAAAAAAAATGACTTCTTTGGTAATGTAGCCAGAACTGTCTCTGTTAACACTGGTCTGATAATTACTCAATGATTATGCAGCTGTTCAAAGCATATTCTAGGGTTGATAAAGCTATACTTCCTGGTTTCAGAAACAGTTTAAAAGATGTACAGAGTGCTGTAGGGTGGACTTAAATAGACTGAGCTGCTATGGTCATTTGGACAGAAGGTCTAAAAACAAATTGGAGGTCTTCATATTTGGCACTGAAGACCAACTAACATTCTGTCATTTATGCAAGAAGTTCATTGGGTTTGAAGGTTTTGGTTAAAGATGTGTTTAAGAATTTGATACATTTATCCAAAACTTCAAACATTAGTTTGAAGTAATCGTTATTTATGATGGCAATCATTTGCTTTGAAACAACCATTCTTTCATGTTAAGCTTTGATTACTGTGCTCATTTTCCACACTTAAGTCCTGAGCTATATGTGTTTCTCAGGCAAAGTGCCATGACCAGAGGGATGGAGACTTACACTATGCCTAACAATGGTCCCTTCATGGCAAACAGGCTCCCTACAAGTCCCTTCTTCCAACGGCCTCCTCCTGAAAAGATGTCAGTCAGGGAGTTCCTGTGTAACTTCCTTTTTGGGGACCCGAAAGTACTGGGGGTAAGACTTTTTGTAAAAGCTTTGTGTCTCATCTGTCCTGTACATGAAAAATATGGAGAGCATTTATAGATTCACATTTATGTGGATATGAAAGATGATAAGATTTCCCTGTTTATTGAAGACTTTATAGTGATTCCTGAAATAGAAATCTCAGTGAGTACTTTAAATTAGTTGACTTGTCATGCAATGTATGACATTCTATCCTTTAAATATTTCACTGATTAATCTGGAAACAGCATTTCAGCCTATCAAGTTCATTTTAAATGAATTTTAAATCTGTAAATAAAATAGTTTGTGCAAGTCAATTAGCTTTCTGGTAAGGAAGGGATTGAATACTATTGTATATCACACTAGTATTGGCTTTATATGTAAATACATGTAAATAAAATGGAAAATATAGAGGAAAATGTTATTTGGCAAATGAAAGAGTAACACACTTGATGACACTACAAAAGACTGTCTGAAGAGGTTCACTGAAGATGTGCAGTGAGTCCTTGCTTAACTTGAAGAATGTTCTAAGCCTCTAAAGCAAAAAATAAATGCATTTACTACAGGGAATGTTATTAAGAAACTAGTAATAGAAATGTGTGGATGGTATGTTAAGCGTAAATGTAAAATTTTGAACACCAATTACATTCTTTCTGACAATACTATCGTGCTGTCTGGATGTTCACAACTGAGAGCAACTAATACTACAGAATAAGGCAATTTAATCTAGTTCTGGATAGAGGATAGTTTAAATTTATTTTGAATGCATACATTCACACTTCTGGTGGCATATCCCAAATGTCTGTGTCAGATACCAGAAAGATTTCTTTACTGAATACCAAGTTTAATTGTAGATTTGTGTGCAATTTATATACTTTTTATCTCTTTTCTTTTTTTACCATAAACTGTTCATATACAAGGAAAACTATTCACTCTGCATTTTCCTTGATGTGGCTGACAAATTGCAGGGGCTCCTTCAGCTTTTTACTCTTTCAAGACGTTGAATAGACCTTTTGTTTTTGCAATGGCAGAGATGGACTTAGAATATAATGTATAGCATGTGATGACTATAAAACAATTTCTTTTACACCAGCCCCACTTTGTACCATATTAAAATGGCATGCAACTTTCACCAATCAGTACAGTAAAAAAGCTTTCAACGTTTCCCTTCATTTTTTTTTTCAAGAAACATCTCTGAAGAAAGCCAAAAGCCAGAGCTCCAGAAGAAAAACATATTTGAAATCATTTCAAGAACACTGACATCTTTGAATACAGATCTACCTGCACACAGGAGCTTTGCTCACACATGTGCACAGTGCTCACACCCCTGTGCACACTGGCTGCCACAGAAGATGGTCTATCTGTTTGCAAACATTCTGCTGTTAAACACATAAAATGAACAGCCATGTAAACCACCGGTCATCCCACAGTTAACCACTTTTCTTTTCACAGATGATTCACATAGTCGTCAGTTTGACCACAGTTACCATTGGTATCATTGCAACAGTAAATGACAGCAGGGTGAACGAATCCTCTGAATATAAGGAGCCTGGAAGCATTACCGTTATATCTGGAATTGAGATCTGGGGTGCAATAATAGTAAGTGTATTTATTATAGTACCATACAGTACCATACTGTGTTTCCGTTGAGACCTGGACATGCCTGAAGAACATGGCTAAGCAAAGTGTACTTCATTGGGAACAAAAAGAATTTGCATATAAACACCACAGAAAAGCGTTTAGCCTACAACTTTTAGCTGAAAAATTGTCTTAAGCTTAAGTTTGTCTTATGTTTTATATTGGGGGAAAAAAAAACTTTAACATTAACAACCTGATTGTTGTTTAGAGCTTAAATCAGGAATTGACAGATAACCAATGGTAAAATCACTATACACAAATGGCGGGTTTTTTATATAGAGTACCAGCCAAAGGTTTGAGCATGCCTTTCTGTCTTCATTTTCATTATTTTCTTATTTACTGGAAAGAAATTCATATATAGACATCCTTTACATACTTTCCACGATTCATAATTGTGTAAAAAAAAAAATCAAGCATACTGTGTGTGTGTGTGTATATATATATATATATATATATATATATATATATATATATATATATATATATATATATATATATATATATATATATATATATATATATATAAAATTCCAAATTTAGCATACATTTGCAAGAAAAAATGTTGCTTAAATTTGGAACCCCATAAACATAAGCTGCCCTGCATCAAGGTCTGAAAAGGACTGTCTAAAAACCATACCCATGGAAAAAAAAATATATTCTGAGAATATATTTTAGCCTAATCAATATATTTAAAATATTTTAATTATTGCCATTTTGGTATATTGCAGTGTATTCCTGAGTTCCATTAATATATTTTAATTGTATTTGTAATATACCTTGGTTTTCTCTGATTTACAGTATATGGGCTCAGGAGTCATCTCTATTTTGACTTGCAAGAATGTTGGCAGCCCTTTGGTGAGTACTGCCTCTGTCAGACTTAGCTGACCCTGTACTATCCAGGACAAATCAGCATGCTAACATCTTTGTAATAATAATAATAATAATAATAATAATAATAATAATAATAATAATAATAACACCCATGCAGGCTAAAACTAAAATGATAAAATGTGTATTTAAAATAATGTGTATATAGACACCTCAGGATGTGTGCTTCTAGAAGCAAATACTTTTCTCAAATGATTATTTAAAGAAATTCTAATGTGTGAATGGCTTACTCTAAAATGACTGTGTCATGTGAGAGTCAACCAGCCTAAACAATAATTGGTGTGTAAATGTTAAATGTTGTGATCGAGATTATTTTCTTAACTGTTGAATTTCTTTAAAGGTTTCGCAAGCTGTTTATATGAACATCTTCAGCTGTCTAATAGCTGCCACCGCTGTTGTTCTTCTCACTGTGGACTTAACTATTGAACTCCAATGCGTTTACAGCTTTGGGGTAAGTTGCACGGTACTTCATTTTGCCTATGGGCTCTGTACTTTAAATTCTTTAAAATATTTTTGTCAAAAAAATATTGTCTGTGACATAATTCATGTGATTGCAAGTGTACTTTGAGAAAAAATGTGCACACACATATGTGTGTGTGTTTGTCTTTGAGCTTCAAATGTGCATGTTTATGTATTTTATGTACTGCATCCCAATCAGCATGGCATTTCCACTGCTCCTTGAACAATTGCTGTAAAAACATCAAAAACACTCCTGATGAAATCCTGCCACCTGATGGAGACATAAAGTAATGCCAATGGCTTTGACTCCCAACCGCTCCTATCCACAGCCAAGAGAGATTTTTCTTTTTCTTTTTTTCCATGGCTATCTTGGTTTATACGTTGATTAGAGTTAGCTTCTCAAACTTAACAAATATTTCACCTCAAGAAATAATGCTTGCTGTTGTTGTTCCCAGGCTGAGATGTATGGAATACAAGGAGCACTGTTTTTTTTCAATGTCGTGGAGTTCAGCGTCTCTGTACTGGTAAGTACTGTGTACTGTCTAGATCGAGATGGTGACTGAGATTTTTGTAAGATGTGAGGATTACTAATAATGAGCTGTCCTTATCAGCCATCCTTTTCTTCATGAACCCTTTTTGTCTTGCTTTCCTGTCCCAGGGTGCGATGGTCATCAAGCACGGCGTCTACAGTGCCTCTGGCCCTCCCATCACCTTAGCTCCCCCACCCTTTTTTGCCAATGAGGCAGTGACGGACTCATATTTACCCATCTCCTCACCCACACAAGGGATCTACACAGTGGAGGTGCCACAGGCACCCCCTCCAGAGTATACTCCCTGATAGCTCCATGGAGGCCCAAAACTGTGTTATGGGGACATCACCTTCCTCCAAAGCTCAAATCCAGCTTGTGCTTTGTGCTTCAGCTGGCTGTGAAGACCTGCCTTTTGACTGCAGCGTCTCTTTTAGTTTCCTTTCTGTTCCCAGTGCTCCAGCTCTTGAGACCACTGGGGTGTTTGAAGAACATCCATCACCAATGTTAAATCTGAGTTTACCTTTTACAAGGATATAACGGACTCTCACCCTTTTCATCTGTTTGACTGTTGTGCCTTTACACTCACTGTCTTTGAGATGAAATCTTCATGCTTTCGTTTTGAAGATGCCGTGTGGAATGCAGAACTACAGTGTCAATCATGTACACTGCAATAGATAACGGTATCAGAACTACATTCAAGTTTAAATTGTTAGCCTTGGAAAAAAAAAAAGAGTAGCTTCATCAAAGGATATTAAAGAAGCCTTTTTTTTCCCTTTGTTTAAAAAAGTTTCCCTACCTCAGAAAAAAGTATATAATTAATAAGAAAAACAAAACAATGATGTTCAATGTTAGATCCTCAAGTTCGTCTAGCCTGTGGCAAGCTGCACCTTGAATGGCTTCAGTACACTATTGCAGTCAGCCGGAGCCAGCCTAAATGAAGGGCTCACTGTGGCAGGGCGTTAGTATGCAGACGCTGCACACAATCTGCAGCACAGTGATAAACGCTGTATTTGTCAGAACTGTGCTGCTCCCCTTGCGTCTGCGCAGGTCAAGGGACTCCAATACTTTTCTGGGCGTGTCAAATTAAACAGAGGTGAGCCAGGCCCTTGCTCTGATGGAATTTTTGATGGAATTTCTAAAAAGATGCGGACTCTGCAGACACAGCTGCTCCCCCGAGCTGGCCTTTTGAGGGAAAAGAGAGGGCAGGCATGGCTTGCGCACAATTAAAAAAAAACTCTTTGAAAATCAGCTGAATTTGCATATTGATAGATGTATAATATAAACGATTCTAGAGTAAATTGATTTGTTGCTTTGTGCCACCTATACAAATCCAGATATAATAACCAATGGGAAGGTTGTATTCCCCATCTGTGTTTTCCTGGTGATTATCGCTCTCACATTCAGTTGCACAGTCACAGTTTCAATCGCTGCACAATTGCTTTTCCTCTCAGTACTTACTCATCAAGGCAATGGAAAGGAATCTCAAAGCTCAAAGGCGATACAAGGGGGCGGGATGCAAATGACTGTTACACAACACCTCAGTGTACTCTACTGTGTCCCAAACAGCTCCCTCACTTCCTACACCTCCAGTCCTTACTCATATCTGATTCATGGAATGTGTGTTTGCTGATAACTAATCCAGAATCAATGTGTGAAAGAAGAAGCACTTTTAGACAGAACCTATGGATTCAGTAAAATGTCACATTTTACCCTAATAATGAGAAAAGTGGCAGAACAATGTCCATTGTGTTGTGCGTGTATGATCCCTTTTGTGCTTGGCGGTGTGTGAAACCTACTGCCTTTCACATAATGTGCTGCTTTCCTGAACTCTTATTAAAACACATGCAAATGTTTTGGTCATAAAAGAGCTTTATTGACATCAAATGTCACTCACACAACAAAAAGTTATTTCCACAGGTCTCCCAGTGCAGTGCGTGGACATTTGGAATACAGCCCGACCTCCTGTATAGTGTACAATATTCCAGGACACAAACAGCACATCAATGTTGTCCAAAAGTGTCCGTCAATGGGTTCTTTGTTCAGTGCAGTGCAGCAGCCAAGGATTTCCATTTCACAACATTCTGCGACTCATTTTACAGGCCATTCAGACAGTATATTGGTCCAGTCATGTAATCCAGAAATGTTCATGTTATTCACGGGCTTTTCATTTAGACATTTTTTTTGTTTTAATGTTTGTTTTAAAATTCTGACTTGAGAACACACACTCCTGCCAGTCTGAGAGCAGTAAAAGTCTGTTTAGCAAGTCTGGGGAATCTTAACTTTGACATGCTGTGACAATGCACACATAGCATAGCTTCCCATTGCAATTTGAATATTAGGGTTTTATGATGTAGTCTCTCAGATATGCTCACCCTAATTTTACTTGCTATTCCATGCTCATACAACTTGTATTTTATGAAAATCTGACAAAGGACTAAAATGTATCTACCTAACACTCAGGGCTGGCCCCAGTATTTTCGGAGCCCAATGCGAGATCTTGTGTTGACTCCATGAAACTGCATATTTTGTATATGCCAGAGTCTGGCCCTGCCAGTACTGTATATTTATATTCAGTTAACACGTTTTTCTGATTACAAAACATTAGAACTTAGTTCAAAGTTGTATAATGGACCATTTAGAATTATATCCCAATTCATTTTATTCCCTAGTTGCACATCGCTAAGTACTTTGGACATTGCATGTATGTCTTCCTTCCACCTTTAGCAGATGTATCATGATATTACTTTTGGTTTCATATTGATGTAGATGAAGTTATCATGAGTTAGTGATGGCATTTCTGTTGAGCAGAGGAATAAGATGTCTTTACGTCACAGCATTGATTTGCAGTTCCTATTTTTAACATCTGCTCCAAACCCCATATGAATATTGACCTTTGAGGATTGTTCCTTTATAGAATGACTCATTTCTCATTGAAAAGATAGAGCACTAAGGCTGTCAAACAAAAATCCAAACCTTTAGTTGCATCTGAAGTCTTTTACTGAAGTACTGCACCATCTCAAGCTGTTGTTCTTTCTGAAGGTATTGATTTATGGACACTTCGGCTCTGAGAGAAGTGACTTTTGGGGAGTACATGTACACACACGGAGGCTGTAACCTCAGACACTCTCAGCTGATATATACAGTAGTGAAAATCCACTGAATTTGATTGATGTTTTTTTTTGGTTATAATCTGAAATAGCAGCCCCAAGTCTATAATTACTCATCATTATTACAGCCTGGGTTGAGGTTAGTATTACATATACATTAGTGTTAGCGTCAGTGTAATGGTTTTAGTTTGTTAATGTGCTCGGGAATTTAAAAAGATATCATGACATTCAGGTATGTTAAAAAGAGTGATGGAAGAGAGATGGGGTGTTACCTGCTATCTCAGAAAATAAAATTGTCATCTGTTCATAATTAGTAGCCTTTCTGCGGGTTCTGTACAGTAAAATAAGAACACAAGAATAAATTATAGAAATGTAATACTGATTAGTGCCTTCAGTAACCTTTGCAAGAAAATAGAATAAAACATTGTTTGTCACCAACATGAACATGACTGAATCAAACATTTAACCACGATTGCTACAATGCATATTCATGTTTAAATACAGGATCTATTACCAGGGGAGCTTTCAAATAAAAGTGTATGTTGGTACCATGGTTCCTTATAAACAAAAATGAAATGCAATGTAAAAGCATGAAGTTATTCAGTCTTAAGTTATTAAAGTCAATTATTGTATTGTTAACAGTACTGCCATCACATCTGACCTCGTACATTTGAGACTTGTGTCCTGTGTGTAACTGCAGCTGAATTCAGAAAAGGAAATATGATGACAAAACTCATGAAGAAAGAAAAACATACATTCTGCAGTACTCTTACTTTCAGATATGATGCATCTCTGAAGTTCAAGGGTACCAGTCTCACCAGTGTGACACTGAGAGCACCAAAATCAAACAGGTGCATGGAAACAACCATAGTAATGAATCTAGTTATGCACAAGTGCAGGCTTTTTAATACTGACTGGAAAGCAATGACAAGAAGCCAATATCTACATCTCTCTGTTTTCTCATATCATCAGGCCGGTTTTGATGAAAAAAGGGGAGATGTGTGACCCACGTGCATAAGATGTTCATTAAACATTGAAGACTAGAAGCTGCAGGAGACAATAAAGCTCTCAAGCTGGACAGCTGATGTCTTTGAGTTATGGTCAAGAGTAAATCTAGAGATAATGAAAAATGTGGGAGATAGTAGATCAATTTGTGAATGCTAGTATTATTTAGAAGCCTAAACGTATGCATATCTATACACCACAGCAGCATCTTCAATACCTCGTAATGGAAAATGGAAAATGAAGGCAAAGATTTTACAAAATATTTTACACAGATCTATGAGCGTAAAAGTGTGGATTTTGAGCCTGACCATGCAATGTGTGAGAAGTAATGTGATACAGAATCATGTTTTTCCACCATATGTGGTGTGGCTAGGCATGGCCAGGAACCAAGGACTATGACAACAAATATGTACAGATTTAGAGGCTGTCTCTGATAAATGTGCTAACTGTGATGTGAATAAGCAAGAACTGCGAAAAGTTATTGATGTGTGAAAATGCACTGGAGATTGTATTAAGGGTGGCCTTGAACCAAGGGCCTCGTCAATCAAGTATAAGAACCAATCCAAAAACTGTATTCATCACTGAACTGGCTGTGACATGGTGTAGACTCAGACCAAATGTAATGACGTGCGAGTGAATCTAGAATATACCAGATAACAATATCAGCCTTTCTTGACTTGAAACCACAAAGTCATGGTGAGCTATGACTGCACACTGCACGTGTTGTTCACCATTTAGCTGACAGCAACCATTGTGTTCAACAGAGCTATGATTGCTAGTTTCACTTCAGCAAAGTGGCAATGACATTATTAGCGACTTCTACTATAAGAATAGCTAATTGAAATATAATTCCCCATCCTGCCTGAAATTTAACTAGCAAATAAGAGAATTCAATGGTTTAGAATAAGGTATTCAGGCACAAGTCATAGCATGTTAAGAATATTGCCACAGATAGGGGTCTTGTTAGGTACAAGGCTAAGTCAAGTGAACTACCTGCAACCCCTGCGTCCAGCCATGCCAATATTTATGATATACCACGGGCTTAAATGTATTACTGCTTTCATAATACAGATTTACCTAGTTAGATATAACACCTGCCAACTCTCATGGAATTAATCTGAATCAGAAATTGTGTTGAAGCATTTCCACTTTCTCCCTTTTGTGGTACATGCAGCCCTCAGCACAACTTTTTTGGCATTTATTTAGTTTGGCATGACCAACTCTGCTTTAATGAATCACACTTAAAGGAAAGGCCTACTGGAAGTGTTGCTAAGGAAAAGTACTGAGAGGCTCAGAGATATTAATATTTCACACCTGTACTCTAATCCATGACTATATCACATATTTGAACGAGGTGGCTGGCCAAATGCGTGATTTTGTCTTTGGTCATGATTAGTCAGGGTCTGTCACATACCCCTCATGACTGTACTTGGACTTATCAATTTTCAAATCATCATTCGATCTAGTCACATTCATTCAGTAAGTGAAAACTGTAAACATAGGCACTGGTCTCAGAGGGGGACCAAAACATGACTGAACCCACTGATCAGCAGCCAGACTGATATGTCGAATGTGATATCATTTGAAATAGATATTTCTACTCATCCTTTTCCTTTCTCAGGTGGTCCCACTGAGATTGATAGTCTCTTGTTCAAGAGAGACCTGGTAAACAATTATTTGAAATATCTTTAAAAATATTGTTTGCTTTCTAATTCCACTCAAGCATAAAGCTAAATATGAACATTAAAACCTATGATTGTTCCACAATTGTATTACAATCCATTTCAAACAACAAAATAGAGGTAAAAGATCACAATTGACATTGCTATTGCGTAACAGGCATATAAAAATACTTTTTGTTTGTGTTTGTTTTAAACTTCTAATACATGTAAGTTTAAACCACAGGAATTAAATACTATATTGTGTAGCACTTAATATTTCATCAAGACAAATATGTCAAATAGAAGCCAGTAATACAGACATAAAAGTCCTATTGTAAGCTTGAAAACATACTTGTGTTTTGCCTAGCTTCAAAATATCAGTGTTGACAGTGAAATATTTAAAATGGCAGATTCTTCTTTCAGCCTAAAACGTCAACACTTCCGTTTGTTGTTGGTATTCTTATTGTTCCCAATTGTACAGCCCCACACAAATCTACAGGTTGTCTTGGACCTCATTCTTCTCGAAACTGCCATGGCAGTTTGTGTCTTGTTTTATTCTTCCATGTTGCTAATGAGCATATTTAATTCTGTGCCTCAGATTCAGGTGGGGTCTGGCAATTTAGAAGAGACTACTTCACGCCCACTACATGAAAGTATTGACTTGGTAGCGGTACAGCATATTGCACACACACACACAAACATATAATATCTTATCTATAAAACACAAATATTTTCATTGAATAAATACACTATATACATTTTGTCTGTGCTGCAAGCTGTTTCTGCATTGAAAGGCTTGGCACAAATGTGCATTTAATTTGGGAAGTATTCTGTATTAGTCTTTTGATCTGCATTTGTTTTTGTTTTGTTCATCCATTCATATATATTGTAAGCCAGGGTAGATTCTGATGGAGTTTCTTTGGAATTTCGAATCAAAGAAATTGCACTTCAGTTAAATATCTAAACATATATTTATATATCTTTAATTTTAGGTCTATATTAGGTTTGTGGGTATTAGGTTTGTGGGTAGGTAATATAACAGTGGTTTGTGATTAACAGAATCTTTTCTTTAAAATGCCATGAGTAAATAATGATGTAATGCCTATAAGGACTATCAAAAATAAATGATGTAGTCTCTAGAAATAATATTCCAGACATGTGTATGGCACAATGCATATGAATAATTGGTCTTCAATTAATAACAAAAACTTGATAATGTACCACTACAGTGCATTTTTGTTTAACATTTTTTTCTCATTGCACCTCACCTATAAATGGTTGCTGTGCTTTCTTAAAATCTATAAAGTTACATGCACAATTCTGAATTTGTCCTTTAAACATGAGCTAGATGTGACTAAATCATCTCCTAAAAAAGAAACAAAAAGAAATATTAATAGAAAATTTGCATTCAAACCAGTTGCATGATTAATGGGATTCTCCAGCTCTGCATCGCACTAAAAAAGGAAACAACCAAGCAAGCAAACTAGGTCACCCAAACTGAAATAAGCAAAGCATCCGTATTCAACGCGTATTAGACATGTCTTCTCTGGAGAGAAGAGATCAAGAGGCATTGGATTAAATTCAGAATGGAAAAAGTGGTTTCTAAATAGCTGCAATGGAAGGGAACTTGACCCTCTTGACTTCATCCCCACTGACCACTGCCAACATCTCAGTCTCTTGCTTCCACTCCCTCCCCAGTATCCAGCCCCTGCAGGTCTCAGTCACCAGTAAACTCAATCACCTTCTCCGCCAGGATCTCCTGGAAGGTGGACAGCTGCTTCATCTGTTCCGTTTGCATGGAGTGCCTCCTCATCAGCTTCTTCTTCAGCTTGAAGTCGGGGCCACGTTTAGGGGACGTGGGCGCCACTGGCACCAAGATCTTGTGGCCGGAATGGACTGGAGACGTGGGCTTGCCGTTGGCTCGGATGTCAGGGATGGGCCGCTGGGGGTTTACGTTGAGCGGGGGCAGGAAACCGGGCCTTGTCTGGGAAATGTGATCTAGAAGGAGGGTGCCAGACCCCCTTCTTTCCAGTAGCCCAGGGGGACGACGTCGCATTGTGATAGGTGAGACAGAGTTGGGGATACTCTCCAGGGACTCCCTTGAGGAGCTGGTGAGCAAGGAGAGGGGGGAGGCGTTGTACTTGCGGCGCTCTACTGATACCCGTCCAGAGTCTGGAGACCCCGGGATTGACTCGGGACATAGATGTGTGTCTGACTCATAGTGGTCCATGCGAGTCAGTTTTGGGTGGGCCAGGGCACGAATGGCCACCGAAGCTGGGGCAGCAGTCTCCTGAGATTCAGGCGCGGTGTTCCTGCGGTACAGCATCTGGTGCTGCTGCACCTTGTCAGCCCAGGAGGAGCTGCAGAGCATTGCGCAGTCCTCCGAGCAAGAGCGGTCGATGAGCTTCGGCGAGCAGGGGTCGTGCGTCTCGATGCTGTGCCTGCGGGACAGGAGGGGTCTGCCGGGGCCTGAGATGGACAGGCCGTTCATCTCAGAGATGACCTTCTCCTCCTCCTCCAGCTCCCCGTCCCCCCGGTCTTGGTTGGCCCCGCTCAGCACCGAAGGAGCCACCAGCCCCCAGGGCTCCGAGTTGAGCCGCTTCAGGAGCTTGCGTGTCGGGGCCCTCTTCTCCCCAGGAGGCCGGGAGGACGGAAGAGGTAAGGCTGATGTGAGCGCAAAGCTGAAGATACCTTCTTCCTCCTCCTTCTCGCCGGACGGGGTGGTGGAGGTGCGTATTTCCACCTCAGAGGGTGACATGCAGGAGATGGGGGAAAGTTTGTCGACCACTCCTGGCGACGGGGGTGAGTTGAGGTACTGCTTAGTCTTCTTGGTGCCTGAGGGGGACGTGTCTGTGGTGATTATAATAACTTCCTTGCCTTTGGCTTTGCAGGCGTCCAGCAGGATCTGGAGTGTATCCCGATCACCCTTGTTGATGGCGTGCACTAGAGCAGAGGACCCTGAGTAGTCCTTAAGGCTGGGGTCTGCACCGTACTCCAGGAGCAGGGACACCACCTCCTTACCGGCTTGCCCGGCGCAAGCGTGCATCAGTGCTGTACGGCCAGACTTGTCCGGGATATTGGGGTCGGCCCCTTTCTCCAGGAGGTAGCGGACCATCTTCTGTCGGCTCTGGGGGTCCTCATACCCGGCCAAACAAGCGGCGACGACGGGCGTCTCCCCTCGCTCGTTGCCCTCGTTGATGTAGGCTCCTCCCTCCAGCAGCAGGCGGGTCAGTCGGAGCTTGCCCTGGAAGACCGCTTTCAGGAGCGCGTTTCCCTCCGTGTGCAGGGGCCCGCCGTCTCCCATGATGTCTCCTGCTCCTCTTCACTGCCCTGCCAGCCCCTTAATTAGCTCAGTACTGCCTGTGCATCCTGAAGAGAATCTGAACAACCTGGAATAAAATACAGGAGAGACTATCAATTGTGGAGAATAAAAGACACCCAGGTAACCATGCACCAAGAGCATCTTATTGATGCTTACATTGTGCAGTATGCCCTCCCATTCTCTCTGCTCTCCGAAACATAGCCATTGAACTGTCTAGTGCTCCAATAAGAACATGTGTATTTGCTCTCTGCATGACACAGATAAAGCACTAGGCAATGAATGGGAATCCTTATGATATTTGGTAGTAAACACCCACTAAATAAGTACATCGTATGAATGCTTTGGGAAATATTCTAGTTTTCAGCTAGGGATTGAATCTGTCTAACAAGGCCAAAAGGACTAACACTGGATTTTTCATGAGCAGTGACTAAATTTTGTAGATGGGGGGATAAAGGGGAAGGGCAAATGCTCATGTATGTACTGGAAAACATATACTGATAAGCATCAGTTAACCAACGGTAAATGAGACAGTGTTTCATCTTTATTCCCACGATGCTGAAGTGCCTGCCGCTGTCCGTTTGGATTGCCTGGCACGTTCCCTGGGTGGAGCAGCGGATAATTAGGGCCATAACCCTGAAAACTGAGGAGCAAATCTCCCAGTGTCCAACCCTGTGATGAAGTCCCCCCTTTGCCTCACCTCTGCTCCATCTGCCCTTTTCTCTTGAGTCCTAAATCTGAGAAATGAATAACTTCTCGCTGACATGATTTTAAGCAAAGGGGAAAAATAATACCACAACAGTCAATATGACACCGGACCAACTGACACTGAATAATACATGCCGTGTGTAAACAAAGCAGGAGAGCAGCTTGCAAGCAAAGTCACGACGTGTACCAAAAAAGAGATTAAAGATTAAATATACATGTGCCATCTGATCAGAATGTCAAACTCAATGTCATTATAAGGGAAATGTAAGTCTTTTTCTGCAGGCCTTACCATAATATGGATGTCTTTTATTTGCATTTAGGTACATCTTATAACAGCACATTATACACAGTAAGAGGAAGATACCAAGGATAGGGAGGAGCAATGTTATAGATCCATTGTTTGTACAACAAACAATCCAAAATTAACAGACAGAATTGCAAAGATTACTGGGTTAAACTGTTATTGACAGATGGAATTGCCTTGAAAAATCTATTTCTAGGCAATGAACTTGACCAAAAAAGGCATTCAGATAACCACAGTAAAAAATGGTTGGTAGATTTTACTCTGACATCTCACTATAGAAAATATGATGACATTCAGAATCTATGATAATCATTGGTCTTTTTATAGAATAAAACAGCATATCCATGGGGTACTCTCTCCTTTTTACAAGCTCCTGCTATTAATTTTGCACATTGCACAGCTTTTACAAACTGAAAGTACTGTGTTCACTTGTGAAGGATCTCAGTTTCTAGGTGGCATTCTTCCAATGTTCTTATGCTACTAAAAGAATGATCTGTCTGTTGACATGACATGACTACTTATGAACTACATTAAATTACCGCATTGTCAAACATAACGGATGTTAAAAGACAAATTTAATACAATCATTTTAATTAAATGATAAATCTTTGGATATGTCACATTTCTACTATAAGCCATGCAGGAAATTGCCCATTGTAGATTAAGTTATGTTACTTTTTGGAAAGCTCTAATTAATTGTGATTTCATAAATAAAGGGCTAGGTTTAAATTATTTCCAAAAATATGGCACTCAAACTTGGAAAGCATTTTGTAAATTCAAATGGTTACCAAATACCTGTCTGATATTTTTAAAACTGGTCCAAGAAGATCTTAATTAATTGTTTTGAGATATTCAGCCTATTCCAACTCCTCTACAGAAGCAGGTCAATGTGTATAGATGACAAAATATAAGAAATTTGAAAAAATGTTTCTGCAGTCAGATGTATTTCAGTGTTATATAACTCTCAAAAGACAGCACAAGCTCTTTGAAATTATTTTAGAAATAAAAAAGCATCCTATAGTGTGCCTGTCTTGGTAGTGACATCAATTCTGAAGTGGTACATTATCAATGAGAAATACTTGTAATTATAGCAAGTGGATTTAAAATTAACAGCCTAAAATTACTTCCTACAAAGTAGCTTCTTCCAGGATAAACTGCAAGCCCTCTCTAGATATACGGTTCATATCAGCCAATTTACAGTGAACCAATCAATCCCATTGGCCCATCAGTCAAACCCTATTTTAACAGTTTTGGGAACTGTTAAGAACACACATGTAAAATGGTTATGATACTTACGGTAACAGTAATAATCAGAACGTGAAATTAACTTTACATAATGAACTGGGTAAAATGGCGGACACACAGCCCGAAACAGAAAGGCATCTGGATGTGATTGAGGGCCATCCCATTAATCCTAGCTTGTGACAACAGCAGTGTGTCCCAGCTGTGCACCCTGCCAGCAAGTCTGATGTGGGAATTAGGAAACCATTACCACAGCAGCCCCAGTCAGTGGGACGCAAAGGCACAAGACCACCAGCACACCATCAATCTAATGGACAAGACAATTAAAATTCAGCCCAGAGAAGGGCCTGACCCAAGGAATTAAGTTGAAATAGGTTCAAAATGGAATTTTGGCCTTCACGTCTCTAGGCATATTTTAACTGGAAATATCAAATGAAGCCACATCAACCTGTTGGAGAGAAGTCAATTAATGAACACAAGGGGGTAGGTGGCTGGAGGAGGTAGGGGAAGGAAGAATAATCAGACTCTCATTCATTTTTCTTGGTTCTAAACTGATAAAAAAACACACCATAACCATCCCTCTCTGAGTCCCATGCATGTACCACATATCAATGCAGTTTAATGGGATTTATGAAACCAAACTCCCACCGACTGTTGAATAGAATGGCAGAAACGGTAACACAACTTAATTAGAGTAGAGGTGCAATGCCAGTGACATCAGAGGAGTGTAGCAATAACTGGAGTGTCCTGGGGCATGGAGCTTCTTCTTACATATGACAGTATGAGGCAGACTTGAAGGAAAATCTGAACAGCATCACATCCTGGCATGTGATCTGGGACATAGAATGCAGCAAATAAATTCAGGCCCCTTGTCCTTTCTGTACACCAACAGTGTTGAGCTAATTGAATATTTCCTATTAAAAATATGTAAATAAATATGTGACAATGCGTGGCAAACCCTTCTTTGTCAATATGCATAAACAATATGCATGATATTAAAGCTATATATATGTTATAACATGCACTACGTGTATCTTGTCAACAACCTAGTAAGTCATTCTAGATAAGAATGTCTGCCATCGAATAATAATATGAATACTGCTGTGAATGTATTGCACTGAAATATTTTTTACTTCCTGTCGTAATTCCTTTCTTACTGTACGCTGTCTAATTGATCCCATTACCAATTGATGGCAGTCGTCAAAAGGCCATTATTATTTCTTATTTGATTCTCAGGGAGATTTCATTTTAACACTGAAAATAATCTATCCGGCAAAGACTTGCAGAGAAGCATGTGTCCGTGAGGCAGCGGCCCACGGTACTGTGTGGGTATCTCATGTCTAACACTCGCCGCCTACAGCACAGCACAGGCTCAGGCTCTCTCATTAGCGATTCTCTGTGATTCTGCACTGCAAGATCAACCTCAGTGAACAAGATTGCACATTTCATGCATACTGATGCTCCTGAGACAACAGAATGTTTTTAGAAGAAATACAGCAAAGCTCTGCATGCCATGGCATTTTTTTTTTGAAGTTTGTTTGTCTCCTGCACTGGAAATAAGGAAGAGTTGTCCACAGTTTTTTTTTTGACATCTGCTCTGATGCATGAGTCATCAGTGAGACAGACCAGGATAACAGGCGTGGGGCACAGCACTTTAGTTCTGTTGACTGCAGCCTCCAGGAAATGTCCCACTGCACATTACTGCCTGACCAGTCACTGCTGACATGCCGGTACAGGCATGTTGTAGAGCCCCGTGAACAGCTGGCTGGTGTGATCAGGGGGCAGATTTTCTTGTCTGTGTCGATGAAAAACAGACAGCAGGAACAGGAGAGCAAATATGACCTGAAACAATAAGCCAAGGGAAGCTTACGGGGTTGGAGGAGGTGTTGAGTTTAAAGGACACCTTGTACATAAATGATTGCACCAAAAGTCAAATGACACCCCATCTGATCGCAGCAAAATGGATGTGACCGTGGATTGTGACTACACTTGCTTTGAAGACAATAACATCATAACACTGCAGTGGCTGGCGCAGAGCCCTGACTTCAACCTGATAGAACATCTTTGGGATGAATTGGAAAGCAGAATTAGGGAACAGCCAAGACAGCCATCTTCAGTAGTGGAGCTTACTAATTATTTAAAGGAAGACTGAAGTACAATACCACCAGCTTTCTACTGGAAATTAGTAAACAGCCATCCATGACACAATGAAGCAAGTAATATGCCCAAAAATGGGCCAAAACACTTTTAATTTAATTCTTGAAATAAAGACATGTTTTATTCAAAACTAACCCTTTCTTATGGCTTTTAGTAGGATAGCATATATAAAGCTGGCTGTAACTGTCCCTTGAAAAAAACATCAGTTTACCATTCAGTTATCTTATAAATACACACATGAGTAAGACTGTAATTTAGTTCAGTTCATTGAAAACAAAAAAGCAGTAGTGTGTTCATTTTATTTTAAGCGGATATTAGAACACTGATTTAGAAATGTTTGGTACATCCATTCAAACACTTTCCCTGAATTTTTATCTTTTCAGAGAAACCCCTGTGTGCCTTTTGGATGAGGCAAAAAATGCATAAATCTCAGTTACTTTGGCTCTGAACTGGTTTGGAAAAGTCTTTGCTTTACTGCTAGCTAATTTTCCTTTCCCCAGAACCACATCAGGACACTGCACAAACAGCAGGGCAGTGTCTAATAAAAAAATCTTCCTAATTCTCTTCAACCTGATTTATCCCTCTAAATGGCAGAAAGCACGTTGTGAACCCACAGATCCTCCCATCATATAGTATATTAATAGAGATCTAACTCGGCCACTCCAAGAAAGTAATCAGTTTGACTTAGCGACCAGCCTTTCAAGTAGAACAATGACCTGTGCCTAAGTACTCACCCAAGGCTATAATACTCGTCTCCCCTGACAAGGATCAATCACAGTAGTGTTCTGTGTCCCAACCTGACCTTCGCCTCTTCACTTTAATGGAGCTATAATATCAACCCAGAGATTCATCAACAAGACTCTCTTAGTCTCTCACTTGGAGCAAGTAGCAGCCTCTTGAACCTTTCTCACGTTCATACCCACTTATTTTAACCTCAGACCTTCTCTTTGTGAGTGGTCAGATGACAGCAAATCCCTCTTTCCATGTCAATTGTTGCAATACAGCCAATTGCACTGGCTATACAGCTCTTTACACTTAAAATATGACAGCGCCAATGTTTAGGTTCCTCCATGTTGCTTACTCACCTAACCTTTCTTATTCTTCTCTACCTCTTCATCCCTTCCCATTGTCTTTTTGCTCTTATGCAACTGCAGAGTCCTCAGCTCTAAAACCAACGTAATTTCTCATGGCCACGCACAAGCAGGTGGGGGAAGGGGGTGGAGGGGGTGGAGGAATTGTTAGAAATTAACAGTCACCCTTGAGATCCTGAAGTCTCTGGCCTGCTGCTTGGCTCATTAGATTAGACGATGACATGCATATGCAACAGCTCTCCGAGGCGCCTGGATCCCTGGCTTGAGACAGCCATGTGTATCTGCAGCATTCCAATGTGCAATCACCTCAGACTGAGGTCGACCCCCCTCCACTGCTGCAATCTCAGCCGATTGTTGCGCTGATTGGCAATCTCCCCCTGCTGCCGGGGGTGAATGATGCCTCATCAGATTATGCCGACTGGTGGAGCGGCCCTTTCCAACAGACTTAATCACAGTCAATACAGACAGCTCCTTTCAGATGCCATATCGCTGATATTAAGAAATGGCTGATTTATGGAGGTGGATGGGATTTGTCAGAATTCCGCCCTGAGTCAGCGTTAGAGAGGATGACAGGTGCTGACAGGCCAATTTATCCCATCATGTTG
The DNA here is from genome assembly GCA_019176425.1 of Megalops atlanticus. NCBI lineage: Eukaryota > Metazoa > Chordata > Actinopteri > Elopiformes > Megalopidae > Megalops > Megalops atlanticus. The sequence continues at coordinate 12,288,964 of CM032884.1, read as the reverse complement.
TTCTTGTCATTGTTTTCCTTAAGCGTTACCGTAGCCCCTCTAAGGGTATTGTTTGCTAGCAGCCACCTTTTTGCAAAAGAGACCGAGTTCTATCTTGCACACTGTCTATGAAATTATACATTCTATATATTCCAAAATGTCTGAGTCTCAATTCTTCACTCGACAGTGCAAATGGCCTAAACATATGACCAACATCCAAGCGCTGTATTTAATGAGTGATTGCAATGATATTTCATATGCTCCTCATTAATGCCAATTCATTCCCATACGCTGCCATTCAATATGCACAAATCTACTACCCTCCTTCTTGGCCTCCTGGGATGGTGTGAGTGATTAAGCTACACATGCTGAGCTAATGGTTCAGAGGAGTACTCAGTATGTATCACATGAGTGAAGTCAGAGACTTCTTTGGATGTACTCAACATTGCCAAATGATGGGCCTCTACAAATGAAGCATGCCAAATAATGTAATGTTGCCTGTCCATGTTATTTTCTTTTAGCGTATGGGAATGAATGAATAGGATGTAGTCAAGTTCATACATAGATTGATATAACCCTCTGTGCTGAAATATAACAGTATGGCATAACTTCTACCTCACAATAATTACAAATTTGGCATCTAGGATAGGGTGAGCAAGACATAGGATGTAAACACATATGCAGCATGAAGCATTGGGTATTGCCACAATTTCCTCTCCTATGTAGAGCATATACAAAAGCAGAGATCATTTTTTTTACAGCTCATGGTCCATATTTTGCACTGAAACAATTTGCCCCACTTCTTGCTGTTCTCATTTGCCACAGACTTTGAAGACAAGCAGTAATCAGTTCTTTTCAAAGCAAATATGCATATATGAAGTACACCTTAGATCATATAATAAATCATAATTACCATGGTTTGCTAGTCTTTATATAGTTATGATTCTACCTACATTTGTGACTACATAGTATTTTCTATCAAAAGTTATAAAAAAAATACATTTAACAGAAATGTTAAACTTAACGTACTGCAATTCTTGTTTGTTGGTCCATCATGGACTCATGATGGAGCACTATAGATGATACTCAGAAGCAAGACACTACACCATGTATTGAAGAAGGTGAAATGGGGTTAGTGTTTTTATCCCTCCTATCAGTTCTCAAATGATAATTCTTGAGACAACGGGTGTCAACAGCCATCACAATCATTATCAGTAATAAATACCAGCTATCCCATTGTTTAGTGTGCACCTAAGATATTATTGGTTAGTTCACTTTGGTCCTTCATAGGCTGCAATGTCCACACACAACTGGATATGATGATTGCACAGCAGCAGCTATGCTATTATTGCAGTTGGTTGCTGTAATGTGACACTGTATCCCATATTCTCCAAAATAAGGCCTACTGTAGATTATCACAACCTATATCTACCAAAAAGCCAATTAGCTCCCCGACAAATTCCATTGATCTTTAGAGCTGCTGAAACAGAAAAAAGTATAATTCAAAAGCTGATTTCAAATTTTAGACCTTAGATTGCATTATCCTGAAAGAACAGTTTTCTGGTGGACAAAAAAAATGTGGGAACACAAGAATGCCCCAAACAATATTTAATTAAACTACAAGCTGTAAGATAAACAATGTAATTGCATTCAAAACAGTTCTGAATACCCAACTAGAAACAGTTCAAGGCTAGACTTACATGTGGAGATAGGGTTGCTATCCATGGTGCTGAGATGTCACTGTTAAAACGTCAACATCCACAGAATTAATAAAGAAAAGATGGTACAGATTCTCCATGAATGACCAATGGCAATGTTACAACACTGCAACTGTTTTGGATACATGTCTGACATATATACTGTGTGTGCTTACATCTCAATGTATTGCTATCAAATCGTGCTACTACAATAATCTATTGCCTCTATAAAATACTTAGTCCCTTTTAAACAATTTTTCTCAAGTAAAGTTATATTCTTTTTAAGTGATGATGCATTTAGTGATTTCGACTAAGAAGTTGCACGTTTAGGTATTGTCCTAGAAAGACCTATGTTCACCCTTTCTACCTGCATTCGTTCATATGTGGAAAAAACGCACCACCTCCCTCGCAATGTTCCATAATCAGGCTGTTTGGGCTGTCAAAATCATAGCAGAGCTCGCGCTGCATACATAGCCTGGAGGACCGCAATGAATCTAAGTAGACGCTGCATTTTTGCACATTTCAATTCACTAACACTCCCAGCATGATCTTAACTTGGTTCATGCAGATCACACACCAGTTCGCTTGTTCTAATGAGATTGACTGTGGACAAAACAGGGACGACACATTCAAAGACTATGCATGTGAACTCGGCAATTATTTCTAAGACAACCATGCGTCGCGATTTATCTGGCTGGAATATTGACGTTTCGTTCAACGTGCAAGAAGGCATTAAGAAGCAACGCCAAGTCTGACAAATTCTTTATCACAAGAATCTTTGGAATACGACATAAATTCACCACCATTTAATAGACACCAAGAACAGTCTAAATCAGACTCTTTAAGTGGCAGCAAGGTATCCATTGCCATACTGTGTGCTCTCAGAAGTGTTTTCCAAGCGAAATGTTGATACCTGCAGTATCTTCGTGATAATTCCGTTTCAATTAACACAGTGGAATATGAATGAATCATTTTCCGTGAAAGTTAATTCAAAAGGGTTAATCGAGATCAATGGCTGCATAAAACATTTCCTTGTTTTTTCATCAGTGACTTGTACACAAGACATACTATTCCTCTTTTCGACGTATATTTAAGAGTAGACTATACTGTATATTGAGACAACACAGAAAGGAATGATATTACGTATCAATTGTTCGGTAACGCACTGTGTTCTGACTGTTAAAAGGACAAACTTAAACAAAACAACTTGCACAATGCACCTCAAATGCTGTTCTCTATGTTTTATTATTCGTTTAATCATATAATAGTATTAATAAGCGTGTTAAACATCAGCCTACCTTGAATGTGATGCGATTATTTATAAGGGTTCCATAAAACAGCTGCTGTTTCCCCCCTTCAAACCCAGCTGTACTCAGTCAAGTACTCCGCAGCTATTCCTATTTGACAGTGTTCTGCATTTAGCTTGCCTCCCCCCTTCCCCCATATCCCTGTAGCGATCGCGAGTTTAGGGTAAGACGAGTAGCGTCGCTGCGGGGGTGGGGAGTGGGTAGCTGGGTGGGAGAGAGAAGTGATGCGCTCCCACTCAGTTCCAAAGCTATGAAGGAACGTTGCTGGCTGAATGCGGACGGTAGCCGTGCGCGAATACGCGGAAAGGGAGAGACAGAGAGAAAGGAATGTACATCTAGGATGAAATGTATGAAGCATTTGCTCAAACTCACACTAAACCGTCATTCTCATGGAATCCGAATGACAGCCAGCAAGATGTAGCCAGCAGGGTGCCACAGAATTCAGTAAAATAGGCTTCCAGTTCCTTCATAAGAAGAATGTTCGTAAACATTTTCCTGAAGATGTATTCCAGTGCAACCCTGTTTTCCCCATAAATGCATTAGCTTCTCCAAAATGATTTTGTTCAGCGGAAGTCATTAATATAATTAAGTTATTAATATAATTACAAATCCTATCCAGTGAGAGACTGTACTTAAACAGCGACATCGATTGCTGTAAAGTTGCTCGAGGTCATAAAGGTAGTGCCCCCACCGGGAAAGCCCGACGAAAGCACTCCGGATTTTGTTGTAAAACCAGTCGTCGCCCTTCTTTTTAATGTGATTTCTTTCTTTGCAAATACACAGACATTTCTTGACAGACTCCGCTGTGCCACTGGGACTTAAGAATATAGCCTAATGCCGCAGTGAACTCAAAGGTGATCTCGTTGTGTAACAGGCATCTATAACTAATTTGATTTAGGCCTATAAGATATGGGCTTATGTGTCCACCACCAGCACATCATCACTTGCACTATTAAGGTATTTTGTCATTCAACATACTAATCTACGCAAACCATGGTTTAAGTCGCAAAAGCAACCGAAATCTTTAGTAGGCTATTTATCGCTGCTCATGAAGTTGAACACGTTTAGCCTAGTATTGTGCTGCCTTCCCAAAATTGTTTTGTCGCCGTTATTACTGTCACAGTCCTAGAGTATCCCCTGTTCTGATGATCATGCTGACAGATCATGCTGACTCACTTCACACGCCTGCCTTGTTTTCCCCTTCTTATTACTAATACATGTGGGCAGTTAAACTTACGTTCGAAAGCGCTGCAGTTCAGACACAATTTCTTGTAACGTTAGGGTTCCTAATGCATCTTTCTAAATTTCATTAAACGCACATCTTTTTTTTGAAGGCGTGCTGTTTGAAGGAGTAGTGATAATGATGCGTAATAATGTTTCCAGTATTTTATATCAAGTGATGGGGTGAGAGCTGGAATGGTGAAAGAATGTGAGGAGAAACAATTGTATTTTCAGTCTGCATAAATACCAATTTAGTGACTGTAGCTATTATGGAACACAGTTTCTATGGCAACTGATTCGCCGGATTCCTACAGAAGCGTTCCCACGGTGACACGCGCACGCCGCTGCAAGAAAACCTTCATCAGAGTGACGATGCTGGACGCTCTGGCATCCTTGATTTCCCAGTTGGAAAGAGTGCAGATTGCTCATTGGATTTCAAGTAGCAGATCCAATGTTTTAAGACACTTTCAGAGACATTTTTATGTAAAATGAGGGCATTTTAAGCAGGGAGCAAATGCCAAACATTTTTGTTACAAATGTCTCAGGAAGAATGTTGCCAGTGAAAAGACAGTGAATTAAAAACAAATATGCATGTAATCAAAATTTTTCATTTATTTATTTACTGATTTATTTTTATTTATTAATTTGTTTTGAATAAACAGGTTTGAAAGACTTTGTGGCTAATGCTATGTATAAATGTTTGTATATGACCAGCTAAAACTGTTTTAAAATTTTCCACAGGTTTTTTTTTTTGTATAATGTCTTAGAAACATATATCATTACATAATAATCATTTCACTCTGAATGAAATGTATGTAATAATATATAATATAATAACACATGATGTATGTATAGAACAGGCCTATTTAAACAGTATATGACTCTACACATGTGTTTCATGTTAATGTTAATACTATCAACACTTTAATATGTGAGATCCTAAAGCAACATCAGAGATCTTACAGATTTTGAAAGAGGTCAGATAGGTGTTGCTGGAATTGCAGGTTCATCAGCCACAGAAATTGCAAAATTATTAGATGTGTCAAAGGGAACAGTATCAAAAAATAATGCAGCAAAGCAGAGGTCGCAAGTCAAAGCTCACAGACAGGCATAAACGTGTACTTAGGATAGTTTCTAAAGAAAAAAAAGCACAAAACAACAGCCTCATAAATTATCACAAAATTGAATCTCTGTGGCCCAGTCTCAACAACAACTGTTTGTCATGAGCTTTACAAAGCTGATATTTATGGTGAGGCTGGCATTTGGACATTGCTTGTAACCAAAGCCAATGGGCAACAATGCATAACCTGTTGCAATGAGCACAAATCCTGGATTTCTGAGCAGTGGATAGAAGTATTATGGTCAGATGAGTAATCTTTTCCATTTTCTTACATCTGGATGGCTTTAGCTGTGAAGAAAGCCAAAGGAAGCCTTCAACATGAATTGCCTGTTTCCAGCCTTAACAGGGTGGTGGATCTCTTATGGTAAGGGAAACCATCTTTTGGGAGTCATTTGGTCAGATTTTTACTCTGCAATATAGCGTTAGGACCAAGGAAAACAAAGCCTTTTTAAGTGATCTGTTACTGTAGTTACTTTCATTAACAAAATGAGGAGGAACTGTTGATTTATGTCTCATTCAGTATAATTTTTGTCATTTATTTGTATGGCAATGGTAAACTTTTAAAGCTTAAAAGTATTATCAAAGAAAAATCAATTGTTCAGAAATAGGGGATTTACATTAATCTCAATTAGCCTGAAATCTATCACTTTGGGTTATATGCCTCCCACAAATTTCATTGCTCACCATTGCTTGAGGCAGAGCACACTCAGTTATCCAACCAGTGAGGCTATTATCCAAAGTCATTATACTTCAGCTTGATTTTCATTTGTTCTCCCATGTTTGCCTCAGACTGCAGTACCCTGTCACTTGGTTTCATACTCATATTGCCTGGCTCTGCTCAAATAAAACAAGGATGACTGTGGTGAAGAAATAATCCTTTGGGAAGAGAGAGAGAGGAAAGAAACCTCTGGGAGCCAGAGTCAGTACGGATGCCCTTCCCCTGACTAGCTGGAAGTTGATGCAGTGTCTGCCCTTCCTGCAGGTGGAACATGTTAAACTTTGTCTTACATATGCCTAGTATAAAGCAAACTAAATTTGCTTAATTGTTGAGAAGACCATTGCATCATCTAGTGGTAAGAAACATGGGGTAAGAAGAACAGAGAGTTATTGTAAGCCACCACACAAATAAGTGTCTGACAAACAGGCTTCTTTGATAGTTTCATATTTCAGCCCCAAATATCTTGACAGATTGATAAAAGAGAAAGTAAGTCAAGGACGTCATTTAATGCATGAAAGGTTCAAAACATAGGTTTTAATCTGAATACGAACACTGATTCTTTGCTTTTCGTAGATAACAACAGAAGTTATTCCAAAAGCCCTGCCACCATTTTAAGTCAAAGTTTTGGCAGATAACCTAACTAGATATGGATAACAAGCTCAATTTGATATAACAGTGCAAGTTCATTCAGTACTCTGCAGACTTGAAAGACATTTTAACCATGAGCTTGAACAGGTGGTATATGATTAAATACCTTTTTCTTCATCTCACAAATAGAGCAATGATACATGCAGCACATAACACACAGCACTCCCTGTCTCTGCCACAGGTGAACCTTAAAGAGATAGGTCAATGTAGGTGCTAATGAATATGCATGACCAGTGACATCAGCACTTCTTTCTAATCAGTATTATGTGTGAATGTATGATATGACCAGTGATACCACCACTTAAAAATCAAAATGTGTTCCTGGCTTGGCTGCTCATGAATATTCATGAGTAAAGATAGAGCATGCATGTCCACTTTCTCTTTAGGAAACAGCCAAAAAAAGGACAAGGTAGCTTTGTCTTCTCAGTAAATAATTTGGAGGTTTGATGTTTTTATTTTTTGCAGGTAGGCCTACTCTTGGGAGAATGATATGCTTTTTAAATTATATTCAGATATTATATTCAGGTCTCTATGCAGTGTAGCATAGTGGTTAAGGAGGAGGACTCCTAACTGAAAGGTTGCTGGTTCAGTTCCCCACAGGGATACTGCTGCTGTACTCTTAGGCAAGGTACTTAACACACAATTGCCTCAATAAATATCCAGCTGTATAAATGGGTAACGTTGTAAAAAGCTGAAATTTATATAAGTCGTTCTCGATAAGAGCATCAGCTAAATGCCCATAATGTAATGTCTGGTCCTTTCTTGCGCGTATTTTCCATTTCGGTCTCCAGTTCTAATCACGTCATTTACCCATTCACATCCATCTTGATTCGAGATTCTTTTTCTTAGGGATGTTTTACGTAAATTCATATAATTATTCCGTTTGATATTTACTCGATAAAATTCTGCCGTACAAAAGAAACAACGTTAAAGACAATCTGGTACCCACCAACACCTTTTTAAACATTTAATCAATGGGAACTATCCTAAACAGTTACAGTTTCCGGGGAACATACTATTGTAGCGGAACAGAAATGTCAGACTAGCATATTGCAGTGGTCCGTGGCATCAAATTATGCACATCGTTTGAGAGATTAGAAATTTATTCACCATCCCAAGTTTCTCATTGTAAAACTGAGAATTCCTGAACGTAAGATGGTGTTTTTTGTGTTTAATTACATTGACCCAGTTGGCTAGGTGGCCAGATAACTACCGCTAGCAAGGTGCTTCAGCCAGGATGGTGGTGGGCATAAATTTAAAAGTTAGAAACAGCATGAAAAAACTGTCGTTTAAACGACTGTTGACACAGTTCAGTTAAAACGGGATAAATCTCTTGTAAGCACAAATTCTCGCGCGTGAAACACAAACCAGCTTCACTCTAACTTGGAATAATAAAATTCTAGCTAGGTGATTAGCGAACTAGCTGTAGCTAGCTAGACTAGCTACGCAGACAAGGAGTCAGAAACACTGAGAAGGTAAGACAAAGGAAAAGGGAAATGCCTATTTGTTTAAATTTTCCCTTGAATACACATTACACACGCCATAGACAACTTTTTAAAACCATTTTCTTCTCCTGTGTCTGTATCCTTTGTGATGAGATTGATGCTTCGTACATTGGTAGTAGAGTTCTGCATTTCGCAGAGACACGATTTGCTAATTCTAAAAAAGCTGTTTGTAATATGTTAGGCTATCTTGGGAAAAACTTGCGCAGTTTAAAAGTAGGCGTCCATACACTAACATGATCAGACTGACGACTTCTGTCGCTTTGCATGTGCGCCTAGTTTTGCCATGCGCACCTGCTTTTAAGCAGTTGTCTCCCTTTCATGAGCTACAGATGTGGTACCAAGCCAATTAACCTATTAACAAGCAGTAAAAAAAACTGTTATTCCTTCAAATGAGAATTTAACTTGTCACTATGCCATTGTTATTAGATGTGATGGTTTCGATCAGGGGTGATCAACGCTCTGAATTGGAACAAAATTTGTGTCCGTTTAAAAAATACAGGCGTACCTCAGTGGTGTCCCCTGGAAATCTGCAGATCCCTGTCCATGTCAAGTTTTAATGACATACATGGAATCATTTACTGGAAGGGAATCGCCTGTTGTTCCAGCTGACCAGTCTGTTCATTATTGACAATAAACATTTGAAAGCCAGAATTTAAAAAAAAATTTAAAACTACTTTGATCATGGAATAAAACAATCTGTTGAGCACAAACATGAACATGGGATGGCAGTGTAGCATAGTGGTAAGGAGCAGGACTCCTAGCCGGAAGGTTGCTGGTTTGATTCCCCGTTGGGGCACTGCTGTTGTACCCTTGGGTAAGGTATATAACCCACAGCTGCCTCTGTTAATATCCAGTTGTATAAATGGGTAATATGTAAAAATATAACCTATGCAAGTTACTCTGCCAATAATGTAATGGACATACTTAAAGCATCTAGATCTTAATAAGAATTTATTAATTTAATTTATTTATTCAGCATTAGGCATTCAACATGAGAATGGAATGGAATTACAAACCACACTTGGTTTCTGTTGGCACAGGTTTTCACCTGTGCTGTCGTCACGGCACCCTCATATTCAGCGTTTGTTTCAAGTGTTTGAATTTTCACTAGAATTTGTACTCTACCTCACTTGTAAGTCGCTTTGGATAAAAGCGTCTGCCAAATGAATAAATGTAATGTAATGTAGATCTGTAGCATGCAGAGTTTTAACATTTTAACCAAAAACAATCATGCATGCTGCAGGAGCCTATAACCAATGTGGATTTCATTTGATTGAATGCATCCTCTGTCTGTCATGTGCCCTTGTACAATTCAGTTTACAGGAGGTAAAGTAACAACACTGTTAAATGCTGTATATGGCAATACAGTAAAAAAAAAAAAAAAAAGTAAAATAACAATCCTGAAATATTTGGTGTCCCCAGGTGTAGTTGCAGATCTCTGTCATTGTCAGCATTCACTATGGCAGGAAGAGGACGTGGGCGAGGTCGGGGTCAGCTCAGCTTCAACATGGAGGCTGTAGGAATTGGAAAAGGGGAGAACCTGCCCCCCTCCACGCTTCAGCCCACCCCACTATTCCCTGTGAGTAGCGCTACAGCGCTTCATGAGCATCTCAGCTTCAGCTCCTTTCCGTAAAACATGGACTCTCATCTCACTGCAGTTTTCACACTATAGTGTCTGTAGTTACATAAATTGAAAATCTTTTGAAAAAATACGGAGAAGAGAAAGAAGGCTGGTGGCAGGGATCAAACATACACGTTTTTAAGACAGACTGATCAGAGTTAATCTCTTTCATCTGGGCAAAAGAAGCCTGAAGGGATTAGATTGGGGTCTTTACATTTTAAAATGCATTAATACAGTAGATTACAGAGGCTATTTCAAGTTTTGTCTGCAGAACAAGAGGGTGTAAGTGGAAATTAGATGAAGGTACCTTTCACCCTAATATTAGGAATATTTTTTCACAGAGTTATAATGCATGGAATAGCTCACTATGGCTTATAGTAGAAGTAGAGGCCCTGGTAGTTTTGTAGTTTTGAAGGCTAGGTCTCAAACAGTGTTAGTTCCACTCTAGAATCAAGACTTCATCTCCATAAGGTCATAGGTCTGTGTTGAAGTTATATATCTGAGATTGGGCTTCACGAGGTTCTGTTTTTGTGTTTTGTGTCTATGAGGCTGTGTGTCTGTGCATAAATGTTTGTCTGCCTACAGCTGTTTGCTTTTGCATGAAATTGTGTGTATGCATAAGGTCGTGTGTCTGTTCGAAGCAGTATGGCTGAAACTGTGTTTCCACAAGGTGTGTGTCTACATGCGGTTGTGTGTTTGAGTGAGGTTGTCTGGCTGTTGGTCTCTGGGGCCGTGTGCCTGCATGCGGCTGTGATCTGTAACGACGCGCCTGCTTTTTCCTTCCTCTCAGCCCATGGAGCACAAGCCTGTCCCCCTGCAGACGGGCGAGGAGGCTGAGTACATGCTGGCACTGAAGCAGGAGCTGAGGGGTGCCATGAAGAGCCTGCCCTTCTACATCAGGCCTGCTGCGCCCAAGAAAGGTCAGCCAGCACAACAGACAGGGGGTGCTGCCATGGACAGAGGGTGGGAGGGAGAGGGACCGAATCAGTGCAGGGGTTATGGAGGAGGTGAGTAGCAGTGAGGATAGATTGTTTTTCTCATTCCTAATCAGGACTGCTTTGACTTCCAGATGTGGAACGCTACTCTGATAAATACCAGAGTGCAGAGCCAACAGACAACACCATTGAGTGGGATCCGGGTGAGTGTTTCTTTAAGGGCACATATTCTGAAAGAGCATGTACTTAAAAATAAACGCTGTCAATAGATGTGTGTTAAACTCTGTGGCATAGTCATTGTTGGGAGCTTCGATCAATATTTGACTGGCACAGTTGCAGTTTTGCCTTAGAAATGGAGGTTGAAAGAAATTAAGATTGTCCAGTAGAGGGCGCTAGTTGTTCACCTCTGCATTTTTGGAAATGCAGTCTGTGTAGATTAACAGCATCTCTTGCTGCATCCATGTTTTTGTTTCAGACTGGAAAAGGCTGCCCAAAGAGCTGCGGATCCGGGTGAGGAAGCCCCTGAAAGAGAGTGAGTGTCAAGAGTCTTTCTCCATATGCTTACAATAACGTAGAGAACTGATGGTTGGGTCGCCAGTTTGCTGGGCAAGTTGGAAGTCTGAGACGAAAGTACCCCACTTATTTTTCTTAGACACCATGAAGGCAAACTGGTCTGAAAAGACATTTCTGACATTTGGATTTTGCACTTCTCATTATATAACTGGAACAGTTAGTCATTCAAATTGGTTAAGTGCACTCATTTGAACATACATACAAGATACAGGACAGTGTCCCCTTAGGATAGAAGTTTTTGAAAACCCTTGGTTTGGTCACATGAGTACAAATACAGTTCAATCTGTATGCCTCCCACGTGTTGTACACCATAACTGATCAGGATTCATACAGATAGGAATACAGCAGTTTTCTCTTTTTTAACCACAAAAAGGGAAACAAATTGCTCCTACAGTTGACAAGCATAGAGAATGTTATTGCATGGCAAAAAAAAGGGAATGTGTCTTTGCCCTTTTCTGTTCCTAGCAGAAAAATGAGCAAGGGATGACATTTCAAATGGATCAGTCCAACTGCAGGGGAGTGAAAGGGGGGTGTGGATTCTTATAGTGCTTTTGTTTTTTCCTTCTTACACTGAGACCCCTCTTCTGTTGTTCCAGAGGCCCCAGCTGTAAAGAAACACAACAAGGAAACCCGTGTGGACAAAGAGGAGATTATCCGCAAACTGGAGGTAGAATCAGGCATGAGTTGAAAGGCCTGGCAGAGGAGACCTTTTTATGGCAGGCTCATTCCAGTCAATACAGGCTTTCAGTTACTCGACATAATCAGACAATTTCAGACAATTTCTTATCTGTCCTGGCTATGGAGCGTCGTTCAATTTATGCGCCAGGCTCTTACGGTATTTTGACAGTCACACCTTGTCATACAGCATGTGGATCAATACCTCAGTCTAATCTCTGTTGGGATTGTGCTGGACTCTGAATCTCAAAAGAGTGCTCCTGCACTGTGTGTATTTTTAGTTTGTAAGATAATGATTTTATTGAACTGGAGACGCAGGCAGTTGAGACCACACTCTTTCCGCACTGTTCAGAAAAATGCTGTTTTGATTAGGGAGCTAAGAATGTCAAGTGTGTGCTCTTACATGCTGCTGTGTGAATTACAGCTCCTGTCATGGCTATTGCCAAGAAATCAGATCTCAGTGATTAAAAGCTTTGTGTGAATTCACAACCCTTCAGAAATACAGATGAGACAAATAGTATTAAATACATGTCTGCTGTAAATGGGAAATTATGAATTATTAATTCACTACAAGCCAAACAGTGTTGACCTCACGTTTGAGAGTAGTGCCATTAAATACAGGCAAGTGTTTGATTCATTAACTGTTTGTGCTGTTAAGTGTTTGCTATGTGGACTGATTGTGTGCTGTTGTTTCCTTTCATGGTCAAGACGCTTGAAAAGAAAGAGGAGGAGGTGAGTTCAGATGAAGAAGAGGGGGAGAAGAAGAAGCAGGAAGAGGAAGAGCAGGAGGGTGAGGAGGAGTATGACGAGGAAGAGTTTGAAGAGGTGAGAGAGTCGGGAAATCTGGCTTTGCTCCTGTTGCTGAGTTTGTGCTGCCACACCATGGTAACGCAATGCTCACCTGGTGACTGTCTTCCCACAGGAGACAGACTACATCATGTCATACTTTGACAACGGAGAGGACTTTGGAGGGGACAGCGATGACAATATGGATGAAGCCATTTACTGAGACAGGTGAAATGAGGTGCAGGAACATGACCAAGCAATCAAGTGACCGCTAAACGACCTCACTCAGGGAGGTGAGGATAGACAGAGAGAGATCAGTGCTTTGGTCCATCACAGAGAAGCGGGTGGGAGAGAAACCCAGCCTGACCCCGCTTGTCAAGTCTGCGCTCACAGAGAACTTTCACTTGAAGTTGCAGAAACCAGAGATCCAGGTATTTCCAGCTCCCTACGGATTGTTGGGGCTGCGATTGTAGTATGAACTCTTTTGGGCCAAGGTTTTCTCAGGGTAATACCCACAGGTCATGTTGCGACCATATCCCAGAAGTCAATAACTTGACTGGGATCTGAGAGATTTGCTGGTGAATGCTGCCTTCACTCTCCTCATGCAGAACCATTGTGTAACACTGTTGTTTTTAAAATGTCTACTCATTTTGAATCCGAAGTTTTATCATCGTTTTATCATTTTATATGTAAAATTTTAGCATTTTCTAGGAAACCTTTTGAAGCTTCATTTTTTAGACATTAACTACTTAAGGATTGGAAAAAAGAGTTTGAGGTGAATAATTTATCTTTTGCAATGAAAGCACTGATATATAAACATTTCAAGGTCTAAACAGTAATAAATGGTTTTATGGTTTGTTCAACTGTAACATCAAGCGTATAAACCTCACTTAGTTTTTGATTAATTTACTGTTTTTAACCCATAGTTTTAACCATGTTGTTATAGAAAGTGTTTTAAAAAGTTTTTGTAAAATTACTGCTGCAGTGTCAATGTTTATATATGTTCTGTTGAGATTGATTTTTCATATAAATACCGTTTCTGTGTGGTTTTGGGTTGTAGATGCAGTTTTTATAAATTACCAGTAGGTGGGGTGTTGCTGCCTGAAATACAGTATCATCAGGTTTGAGAAATTTCTGGTACGGCACAGTGTTTGTGTAAGAGGGAATGTTTTAGAGGACTTAACCTTGTAGTTTCCATTTCTTGACACATTGAATTTTGTAACTGTGGTTATGCTTGTCAGTTTTCCCAATCCATATGTGTCTGTCCTCAATTGGCACGTTTAACAAACTGAAAAGACAGTAACTTTCTGTTTCTGTTTCTTAGCATCACTAGGGTCACGGTAGTGTCCATTAACTCCTATTTTAATCAATTTCAGTTCATTACTGAGTACATAAAGATTTAAAGGGTTCTGGTGCAGATGAATGGAAGCAAAGAGTGTGGGCAGAACACAGTAATTACGTGTCACAAAATTGCACACAGTAGAAATGACAGATTCTCCGCAGTCAGGAAACAAACACAGCAAGTTCAGCAACATTATGTTTCTGGTTTGAATGGTAGTCTGAATCTCTGAGTGATTCAAATATACTGTATATTTAAATATATATGCACTTCCTGTACTTTAATGCATTTTATCAGAGTTTTTGCAGTGATTGGATCCTTCCAGCAGGTCTCATACACCCCACTTGTGTAATCTTGGGCTACCATTCTTTCTGCAGTGACTGTTATTGGAAAGACATACAGTAAAACAGCCCCAGGCCTTGAGTGACGCTTACACAAGCACAGGGCCTGAACAGCAACACATGTGAAAAACAAGGGCTCGTGTCTGACTGCTATTGCCAAACAGCAACGTGAGGAATTTGCCAAACAAACTTCCTGTTCACAGACAACAAACATCAGGATCCTCCCTCTGATTATGTCACCGTGCTGTACCCAAAGCTGCAGCATATAGTATGAGGCAATAAACACTCCTAATATGGCTAATATGAGGGCTGTGGACTGATGTAAGGGGTGTTACAGGCTATGCTGTCTGGGGAGTAGTTTTATGACCTGATTCTGTCATTGGATATTTTGGTTTGGTTCACTACCTCAGCCTGAAATTGTGATTTAACCCACCTATCAAGTTGTTCTAACCTGCATTACAGCAGACCACCTCGGGGAGAGACTGTGAATCCTAGATTTGTATGTACTGTAACATCACAAGTGTTGCCATAAGCCTTTCACAGCTTGAATGTCGTTATTACATACATTTAGCTTCATTTACATTGGTGAAGTCCAGGGTTAGTTGATGACTACAGACTAATTATTCTGATTTTATAATTTGTGGTTTTAGTGGGGGCAAATGGAAAAAATAGCTTTTTAAAAATGATCTATGTGTCAGTTACATCACATAAACATTGTGAATAGTTAGCAAGCAGCCTAGAGCCAGTTATATCAACTGCAAAATGAAAAATAAGTATACCTGTCAAAATCATCAGTGAAATTATTGCTAGCTAGCTTGGTAGCTGTATCAGGTGGCTAACTGGAATAATAATACAGATATCTAAAGATAGCAAATGAAAAAAACACTCTAGGTTCTTTTTTTTTTTTACAGACGTATTGATGCCACATGTCCTTGTTTTACAGCAGTACCATCTGATGGCTGTGTCTGCACATACTGCTCTGTCCAACATCTAGGAGTCCACTGCTGTACGGACACAATATGAAATCAAAGAAACTAGACAGAATGAGAAAGCACTGTGTACAGCACCAGGCCACTTTGCTGTTTGAGAAAAAACTGGCCCAATTTAACCTCTTTTCGGTAATCCATCTGTTTAAAGGTGTGCACAGTGAGAAAAATGCACTTGTTTCATTGGAGCTAGAATGGGTGACACTGGAGTGACTTGACAGAGTACTGTTGATGGACATCTGTGGCACACCTTGTATTTAAAGTGATACATCTGCATTGCATTTTCCTGTGCACCCAGCTCAAAAACTGTGAGTGAATGACTTCGTAATGAGTTCAAAATGTATACAGTGCAGATTGTTTTGTAGAGGGTTGTCTGCTAATGAATAAAGGGCGGTGACAGAGGACTGACAGGTGAATTGTAGGATAGGTGTGTTCATGAACTAAATACTGGCCATGACAGCGCTGGATGACTTAGCATGTTGTTTTACATAAGGATCTGTTGAAAATGCCACTGCTCTGATTTTAGAAGCCCTTGCTGTGCAGACACTGGCCCAGTATGGCGATCCTCAGCCTGGGGGGGGGCAGGTTGAACAGGCCTGCGATAAAGTTGTTGTTGTCACCGAGCTGTGAATCACAGACACTCTACACTGCGGCTTCAGCTTTCTGAGAATCTGAAGTCTAGGAGTCAGCATGAGCACACATTCATTCTATCCAGAGCCCCAGCCGTAGGCTGGGTGAAATTCTGCACTGTGTGCCTGTGTGTTTGCAGAAAGTGTTTGTGCCTTAGAGAAAGAGGTTATGTATGTATGGTGCACAGGAGCAGCTGTGCAGAGATTTGTATTTGTGTGTGGATACTGCATGCATTAGTCCAAAGGGCATGCTGTGTGTGAAAGTGTTGTCATATAGGACAAAGTAATGTTGACTATTACTACAACTGTAAATCCTGAGTTGGACATAGCTTTGTCATGCCGTTTCATCCTCAGTAATCTGTTTCTGAAAAATCTTTTTCTTGACAGAAAATATACTCTCTCCGTTACTTGACCAGCCATATGTATAGCAGTTTGAGCTGTTCTTTCCTTGATCATTGCATTTTCAATCCTCATGTATATATGAACCGATACAGTTTTTTTCATGGGGCTACATTAACTATTTGTGCTTTATCATAGCGGGTGAAAGGTTCAAAAGGGACCTCTTCTGTCATCGTCTGGTGAAGCTGTCCCAGGAATATTGAGAGTTCCAGGCCTTCAGAGCGCCGTGAGCGAGCTGAGGGTTCTGTTACACCTTACGATGAGCGTGCCTGAGGTTGGCACATAACTCGCCCCCATACCGAAGCACGCAGTTAGCCCCCCCCTCCCCCAGCCAGCCAGCCAGCCTCACTCGCCCCTTGCGAACGTGCTCTACAATGAGTGCCAGGTCACCTTCTCTGCCTCTTGGAGGTTAGGGAACGTGATGTGGCAGTGACATATTAACTTAGCATTGATAGCGATGCGGGACTGCGTAACAATATGCAATGCAGGTACTTCTCAGGAACACAGTGTGCAAAGTCATGTGGCCATAGTGGTCTGCACAACAGGGGAAAGCACTCCCACCTTAATCCTGTGACCAAGGCTGTGACTTAGAGAGTAGCCTGTTGATCTAGTAAGGAACTTGTTATGCAGTGATTTTTGTCAAAAAATGTCAGTTTTGTAGCCACATTGGCTATGAGAAAGCACAGATAATGACTGAGTTACATACAGTCAATGACATGAATATATGAAACTACAAACCCCAAATTCACAAATGCCCAGGGTCTCCTGTAATTGTCTGACTGAACCTATCAATTCTCACCTGTTAAAGAACTGCAGTTAGTTTACTTTAATGAGGCAGTTGATTTCAACTAATATACAGGGATCTAGAGGACCAGATCTGAGAGTTACTGAGCTACATCACATGTAGGTCAATCCAGATGGGAAGGGGTGAACACCCCAGATCACTTCAATAACAGTCCCCCTTGTCTGAGTACATTTCCTAATTAAGGCTCTGCCTTGGAACTCTGCTAGGAATAGGCAGAGGCTTTCTTCCAAGAAGAGGAGTAAGTCAGCGTCTGGAATATTACTGCCTCTGAACTTGACTGAAACCAGAGCTGGAGGGCAGAACAGGTTTGTGGGGGAGGGCGGGCAGGGATTACAGGGGGAGGGGGGGCAGGGATTACAGGGGCAGGGGGGGAGGAGATGGGGGGTTGATGGGTCTTGATACAAATTGACGTATCTTGATAGCATAACGACAAAGCCAATACAGTACATATTCACAGGTCTCTTGCACATTGTTTCTTCAAGATTGAAAATGGTACTCGATTCATGATGGGCATAAATCAATGAATTTCTCAATTCCACACCACATACAAAACTAGTTTCCAGGTCATTGTTGCTGCTGTATCTATAATGATCTCTGTATGTTAATGAACCATGAACCCCATTACACATGTATTCATCGTTAGGACAGATCACCGATGCATTTTGTAAACCGGGCCCTCAATCATTTCATTTGAATTTCAATAGTATATAAAGTACACACCTTTATTTTCTTGTTTATCTGAGCCGTGTGAACAATATGGATGGAAACTTGGAAAAAAAAATGCAAGCTGTGGAGACAACTCAGTGAGTGGCAGTTGTGCTCATTGGCTCAGGTTCAATGGCACACATGGGGCGATACGTGAGCTTGCATCTGGTATGCTGTCAGCTCCCTGGTATGCTCAGAGTTGCACGTAGGTGTGCTAGTTGACAGTCTGGTTCCCTGGCTGGGCTGATAACTCTTAGGAGGGAGTGAACAGGTGTGGAAACAGCACATAAATCAGCAGAGTAATGCAAGTACAGAATTCAAGAGACATGCTTCAATAAGACATGCTATCTGTGACTTTCTCACTTATTGTTTCATATCTGACGGTTTGTGGAATTTGAGAGATGATAAGGAATCGAGAACGTGCCATGTTTAATTATAAATAAGGTGTGTACTGTTGAATGAGAGGGGGTGTGGTAAGGATACTTGAATGCATTTAATCCGCATGTAATCTTTTCTTGTGTGCCCTCAAGTAGGAATACTGAGGACCATCTGATCTGGACAAAACCAGATGTCTAATAGGACTATTTTGGATCCCAGTACCTGTAGTTTGTTCAAAGTCGTACACTCACGCTGGCAGCCCACATAAATGCAGTCAATGTCACTGTCCCAGTTATTAATAACATGTCAATGTACACCTTCTATGATTTGTATACATTTCTGAATACTGAGGTGTAATTTCTAATACCTGAGAACAATGTCAAAGTGTCTAAATTTATTTGCCCTCATTTAGTGCAGAAGTGCTTTTAAAATAGGACATTTATCTCCCTTACCCTCTGTTTGTTATTAAAATTAAAACTTGCATTAAAATTTCTTTATCCTGTGTAACTAGGAACCTGCCTTTCAGAATGGGTCTCTCTTGAGATAGTGTCCAGTTGTGTTAGCACTCCTCTTGGCTTGAAGCTTCATAACAGTCTGAAGGATGTGTCATCTGGGATACAGCTCAGCTGTGCAGAAGAGGATTTTGGGTCAGTAGGTGTGGTTTCTACTCCATCAGACGGTTGTCCAGTCCTACTTGGTGGTGTAGAGATGGATTACCGTACCAGACATTTGCCATGTCACATTTCATCACCAGATGGAGTAAGCTCTTCCTGAGTCCTTATCTAACACCCTCAGATGCCAGAGGCCAAGGGTTGGGCACACTGTCAAAATGTCATAAGAATGTCATAAATTTCATAAGAAAGAAAACAACAGTCGTGGCCTAGCACTCTAATCTGGAACTGCATTGTGAGGTAAATTACTGACCGAAGAAGAAGACCCAATCGGGAGGAATGAGAGGACAACTTA
Organism: Megalops atlanticus; assembly: GCA_019176425.1. Classification (NCBI taxonomy): domain Eukaryota; kingdom Metazoa; phylum Chordata; class Actinopteri; order Elopiformes; family Megalopidae; genus Megalops; species Megalops atlanticus. The sequence goes on along the minus strand of CM032884.1, from coordinate 12,269,631 downwards.
GAAGACAACATTATTCCAGTCTTGCTCTTTCAAGTAGCAGGGTGAAATGGCCAAGATGTCCATCCAGTGTGGCAAAGGGAGAATGCTGTGAATCTGCAAAGGACAAAGAGGACGCAATGCACTAGCTGAAGTGCAGTTTGGGAGAAGAGTTAGAATTACCATTGTGCTCATTAGAGGAGAGTACTTAATCATGCTGCATTTAAAACTATGCATCCAGAACACTAATGACCACATTTGAGCATGAATCAGCCCTTAATAGTGCTTAGGCATTTAATGCATTCAAACATTAAGGCATAAGTGATACAGTATGTAGTAAGACTACAAGAAACCTTGCATGTTACAAGAATCATATACTAGAATAAAACGTCACCATATTCTGTAGTAACACTGCACAAAATGGCAAGGACAGCTCATACATGAGTGGTTGAGCCAAGGTATTTATTCTTCAACATTCTTAAATGGAATTCACTTTCACACCAAAATCTTTGTTCAGGACCTGCACCTCAACAAACTTGTTGACAACAAAAATGACACAGTCACTTGGCCCATTTTTCCTTGAAATACAGAAAATCCACTTGATAATGAATGATAAACTGCATTTTTGGGTCTTGTTCTAATGTATATTGATTGCTGCCCTGCAACTACTTTACAAGTAATAACTTTGTTGGGAGATGTTTATTGGGTCAAATTTATCTTAGCTCACTATGCACAGCATAGATGCTACTTTGACTACTACATTACAGTGCCTTAGTAAATCATATCCTGTGTTTGCTAGGGAATAGAACAGACCATTTCTTCAGTTAGCCACTGGGGCCTTGATTGCACTTGTGAGGTTCTGCACTCAACATCCTATGGTAATGTGTTTCACAGCTTTCAGCTTCCTCCTTCTCTGCAGTACTGATTTGTCTTTATTCAAATTGAGAATGGATGTTTAAACAGCTACGAAGGGTGCAGGGTGATGCAATATGTGAAGCAACACACAGTGGAACATAAAAATGGGCAGAACAAAACACTTACCCTCAAAATAAAAAAGCTAGTTTTTTTTTTCCCAATAGCAAGTGGATCATCAAATTTAATTTCAAGTGCGTCCTGACACTATCTGTCAGATCTTCAATATTACAAAAGTAAATGTATTCTGTTGTCATTGCTTACGCATTTTTAGAAGCTCATTTCCTCAGGTCACCCTCTCCATTTCTATTTTATCGTGTGCACGAGACAGTGGTTCTCCATGTTGACTCCTAAAGTGTAATCACACACAGATTGCCCACACCTTGTCCCTCTCAGTGCTCTTCCCGTCTGGGCCTGAAGGGGAGATAACAGGAGAGCCACTCAGCCTCTTTGATAATGGTGCTGAGAGTCTTTAATGTGATTCTGACTGCAGGGCTCTGATAACGCTCTCTGCATCCAGAAGCAGCCCTCAAAGGGCCTGTCAATACTCAGACTGGTCTCTTAGCATCACGCTTGTAACCACTCTTCCTGTTATTTACGGACTGCTGGTGAGGATAATAACTTGTCATCATGGCTACACGAACAAAAAGAAAAGGCTAAAAACAGACAAAACGGGCCGGCACCAAGGTTGTAACATCAAAGGCTGCTTTTGGGCATTGCTTCATTTCGTGTGTCAGCAATGCCTTTGCTGAGGTTCCCTTCACTGGGATGTTGGGCCTGCTGCTGCTCTGGATGTCCCAGTGGTCCCTAACCCTGAATCTGTCCTGCTCCAAGAGTTTATTTCTGAACATGCTGATCCCAGGTGAGTCCCAGCTGATCTGAGGACATCGATCCCAAAGCAACATAAAAGTCTGAAATCAGTAAGAGCATTGCAATCTGCAAGGGAAGAAAAATGTGATGTAGGAGGATACCTATGATCACAGGTAAAACCTGAGGCCACTGCAGTGTATACCCAGGTTTGCCTGGCTTAACATCCTCTGATTGTTTCAAGGCAGAAATACTGCACTCTCAGACATTGCGTACAGTGTACACAAATACTGCAGACTACATACTGTGTATTCAAGGTCAGTACTGGCACTGGACCTCTTGAGGACACCTTGTTCTTTAGCGATGATTCAGGAGGAGAATTATGGTGTAGTACATGGTGTAAAGTAAATTCACATACAGGCCATCAATCAAGTCACTCTGCAATTTAGTGTAAAAAATGATGCAGTTTTTACATTATGATGGACTGGCCTTGTTATCCTGTTTGTGTTAAAAAGAGAAGGGTTCTTGCATGAGGAGGAGAAATCAACTACAGTGTCTGCTGGTCAGTGGATACACAGGCGAAGGTACAGATATTATGTTCCATGATCTGGCCAGTCTGCCAGAAGTGTATAAACAAGTTGTCAACAGGATGGCGGTGACCATTCGTGCGGCCTGGGCTGGGAGGTGTGCTTACGCAGATGCCGTATCGCCACAATCAGCAGTGCTCAGCAGCTCGTAATTGAGTTTGCTGCTAATATTACCCCGACTGACATTGATACCATAGAAACAAGAGTATGCTGTGTCTTTTTCAGGCAGAGGGAGCAAGAGGCCTTAAAAACATCTGCGCTTGTTCATTTCGAATCAGCTTGAACTGATAGCCTTACTGCCACGCCAATAATTGATCAAGTATTGACAAGGCTTTAAAAGTGATTCAGTTTGTTGTTTTTTTCTGAATACCACAGCCAACACTGATGATAATAAGGACATCATTACATATTTGTAACATCATTTATAAAAACTGGAAAAAAATATGTAAAATAATTTTGAAAGTTAATTTTCTCCCCTCTGTCAAGTTTTATTTTGCAAACTAGAGGCAGGTGAGGCATATCATTCTCCAGTCTGGAGAAATGCTTTGTTTGCATAATTTCACCTACACTTTAATACACTTAGAGAGCCAGGCAGGTCTTGGCAGGTCCTATGCAGTATAGCATCAGTTAGAGACTAATTCACTTATAGGCATAAAACTGTCCAGTGTCTAGCCCTCAAAATCATTATTTGTTGTCACTTTATTAAAAGGTTATTTGAAAAATATATCCCTCTTTTTTGTGGAAACAAGTGAGATCTGTATTATGGGGCCAATGCTGACCTTGGAAATCCTCCCAGGGATGTTGAATATATGCATAACATTGTCAATTGTAAATGATGTAACACCAGAAACAATGCCCAGCTGGACTGGCAACAAGCACTTCTTCCCAGTGTTCATAGTAAGCAAATTCTTGTATGAACAGCTACAGGCGTGTCTATGCTGTGCTACAGCAGCAATGCTGGCCATTATCTTTAGCGGGCTCAGCAATATGATTGTTTACTTTATGAATCAATAATTAACAGAGGTAGTGTTTTGTCTAATAACCAAACATCTTGAAAATCTATAATCAGTAACATGTGTCACATGTGCCACAGGCCTCACTTGTTTGCTCATATAAGCAAACTGAACTTAAAGATGACTCATATGTTTTTTTTCTTTTCCTTTCATCTCTAGTTGGAGGTGGAGTGGAAGGAGTGGTGTTGTGTAGATTCCTGAATGTGGCTTTTGAACCCTCTGATCTAGTAAACAAACACCATGTGTTTGGCGATATAACAAGTTATGTTCATGCTTAGTTTAAATACAGAAGCATTTCGTGCTGCCTGTAGAGGTGCCTGGTGAGTGAGGTAAACAAGTAAACTCCACTACTAAAGTGGACCATCTTCCTCTTGCCCAATTCATCCCGAAGATGGGCTGAGGTTGGGGCTCTATGCTGGCCACTGCACTGTTTTGATGTTATTCTCTTCAAAAAATGTGTAATCACATCCACACTCACACCCATTTTTCTGCAATCAGATGAGGTGTCCTAGTGTATTTTTTAACATGTGACAAATGTATGATAATCCCAATATAAAGTGGACAGGGTTCCAAACTGGCCATCTTTGACCACCAGTGTGTTGAATCAATGTCATTCAGGCCACACAGCAACCATTGCTTACATTCCCATTCAAAAGCTTACACAACCCTCTTGCTTTTCTTTTAACTGGCTGGTAGTCCAGGGACACATGATCTGACAGGTGACTCTCCCCTGATGTGTACATGTGAAGCAATTTTATCTAATGTTTGTGTATACTTAACTTATGGGTCAGAGGCAACACCATGTTCCCTGATCTTGTCATGAACCATATCATTTTTTGTGTCTGTGTATGAAGGAAAGGGTTCCCAAACTTTGTAAGCCCACAACTAGCTGTGACCCACTCCTTATGAAGGTGTAATTTAGTATATGCTCAAAAATACTTGCATGTATGCTAGCCAGTGCATCGCTTAGTTTGATTATTCGCAATGTCTGTGAAGGTGAGATAATGTGTCTTTCACAATCTCACTACCCTCCTTTCACACAGCCCCTTACACAACCCACCCGTGGGTCCTGGTACACGGTTTGGGAATCACCATAATAAAGTTTTGGGGATAATATAAAAACATACCAATTTCCATTTATTTTATCATCTGTAGGGAACCAAGTTCCTAAAGAATAAAAAATGAATAAAGTTGTCTTTATTAACTTTGCATAACCATACAGGAAATTTAAAAGTAGGCTTAAAAATAAGTGATTTGATTACAAGGTTTTTCAGCTCTAAATAACTAATATTTCATGAAATGCCAAAATGATCCTCTTTGGGCTTCATGTGAGAACTGGGGACATGACATTCATCTCTAACTGTTTTACATTTTTATTCCTCATGCCTTCGTAGCTCATTCTTCAGTTCATTTCAGAAAGAACATACAAACTACTGTGGCTCCACAGATTTTTTTTTCTTCCACAGATAAGGAGCACCTGTGAACTCTCCCACCTCTTGTGATCAGACAGAAGGGGACATTATGCAAGATGTTCACTGCGGAGAGAAAATGCTGCCCTGTGCCTCCCTTCCCAAATTCTCTGTCTGCTTGCCCTTGCACAGCAGACCAAAGCTGCCAGACACTGGCTCCAGCTCAAAATGAGTAAAGACTGGGCATGCACTCTCTGAATGACCATCCTCGTGAACAACTGGCTTGACCAATCAGAGGACAAGTGATCACATGCCTCAGCCAATCAGAGGTGAGCCCATGTAATGCAGACAGCTGGGATGTGACTATTAGTAACTAGTGACAACAGAGTTTATCTTAGTAGCAATAATGATTTTCAATTTTTAATCACTCAAGGTAATGTAATTTGTGAAAGATTTTATTATTACTCCAAAAGTGTTTGAAGTAGAAAGTAAGCATCTTAGTTATGCACATATGTGTTTCAGAAAAAAGCTGTTATTACATTCCCAATTGTTAAACACAGATGTAACATCATTTATATCTATGTAGTATCCACGGGGCTACCTTCATGAATTTAACTATTGCCTATTTAAATATTAAGATGCATATTTTTAGCAGGAATGTACCCTGTAAAACTTATATTTATATTAAATAAATTGCTGTAAGCCACTTCTGCAAATTCAGTTTGATTTTTGCACAATTCTTTATATATCCTGACATTTAAATAGGATAGAAGAGTTTGTGCTTCTTGACTTTTGCACCCCAGCAATGATGCAGCAAAGAACACTTCCCCAAACATGGAAACACTGCATCTCAAATGTCACTACCCAGTTATAGAAGTGGCTTCAAACAAACAACTATGCAAATCACTCAAGAGGCCACACTCTGAGTGATGAGAAAGCGCTGTAAAAAAAAAGGAAAAACAGTTCTCTGCAATGCAAGCTTACAGTGCATAAATATAAGCCTACCTTCCCTCTCCGATCTCAGTACACTGCAGTTCGGCTGCAGAATTGATTTTGGTTGGTGCAGCACTGACACCCTTGCAGAGGCAGCATCTGTTTCAGAATGACAGTGCACAGTTGGAGCATCTTGATTCTGGGTTTTTCTGGCACAAAACACAAATTTATTCCCAAATAACCTGTTACATTCCTCTGAGCTATACTGCAGCTTGTCAGTTGGCCCATTTCCAAATATAGGCTCAAGTACTATGTGTTTGAGCTTTACTGAGCTAGGAAGTTAAGTAAAAGACAAAGTGCCCTTGAGTGTTTTATTTACCTCTCCTCCTGCAGATATATCTGTACATAATATAATTTCTCACTGGCTGGAAGACAGGCAACCACCACAATCAGCTAGTTCGTATCTTTGACTTGACAAATGCAGTACCAAAAATATAAGAATTCTATTAGAGAATTCTATTATGTGCCTTGGAGAAACCAAGAGTTGGAGTAAAGTATGAAAATAATAAAATGCAACATAATAACTAAGCACATCATAAAACTGCTAGCCAACTGTAAAGCAGTGTTGTAGCTATTTTTAATTAATGTCCTCTTTGGTACCATGGTGACAGGGCCAGCTGCACCCCCAGACGGAGCTCAGTGCACCCCTACATGTCTCCTTATATCCTGTCAAATTGTCATGCAAATTTGGTGCCGGGTATTGATCAGCCAAAAAGGTCACCGTTAAATCATGAGTAATGCCAAGCCCACCCCAGACGCCCTCAGCCATCTTGGAGGGGAAGGAAAAAGGGGTTACAGTCTCAGAAGAGCTAGAGGTCATCAAAAAAGAGGGAACAGGAAGGTAAAAAGGGTTCAGATTTGGAAACATAAAGTGCAAGATGGTGGGATTGCATCCAAGAGATGTCTAATTGACCCACTGAACTCTGAGAGGAAACCTGAGAGCCAGACGACTGAAGGAGCAATAAAAGTGGCTTGCCCCCACCCCCTACCCACAAGACTCAACTTTAACATTAATGCCACCATTGAATTCATGGATTTTATTATCTAACAGTTTTGCAGTGTTACACAACCGAGTAAAGAGTAGTTAACACCTGGGATGCAAGCTTTACTCCCGCAATGACACTGAGCTGCACATGTTTTTTTAAACATACCCTTGGGGATTTAAATATTTGGAGAGTATAATGAGTAAGTGAACAAATCTACAGAGTCACAGCTCTGAGAAATTTGCCAGTCATGCAACATTGAGATGCTCTCCTCAGGCCCTCTGAGCAATGCATTAGACCCCCCCTCCCTTACTCCTCAGGAACAGGGAGACAGAAAATGACTCAGCAGCTAAATACCTTTCCAAGAGGTCATATTGCACCAGGGGAAACTACAGACTCACCATCAATCACAAAAGGTGGCAGAAAGATCAGAGAGCATCACAGCTATAGAAAGTCTGAGTAGTCAATATTTCTAGAATGTTCAAGGCCATTTCTGCTATAATTTAGGCCCGAGACAAAATGTTCTTATATTGAATTTCACAAAATCAGAAAATGACAAAATGTTTTGTGGCCCAGAGAACATGCTTACAAATCAAATTACACTATGACTTAGATTTACACTGTCTAGAATGTCCTATACATTTTCAGAAAAATCACGTCAATGGAATATTTAAATGCTTAACTTGTCCTGTCCATTATTCCTCTTTAATGCCATTTACATTTTAGTATCCATTTAAAGTGATTTCTCCCTTACTTCTATATCACTGTAACTTCTACACTGTTAAGTTACAGAACTTCTGTACACTTCTAAGTAACAGTGATAATAAATAAACACAACTGTGGGAAATAGACAAATGTCCTGCAACCAAGAGCCTAGTTGTTACTGACCAAGGGTAAAACAGCTATGTCCCAGCAGGGAATCAAACCAACAACCTTTGGGTTGTGAGCCCTGATCCTTACCACTACACCATACTGCTGCCACAGAACACAATGTTCAGAAAGTGGGTGAGAGGGCTCAGTGGGTGAAGTGCATCTGGCACCAGCTCCACCTGAGTCATTTGCCTAATGAGTCAGACATTGCCCAAGGTCACAGAAAAAAAGATTGTGTCCGGCACAAGCCCTGAGTCTTCATGTGCAATGCTAGTGATCAGACTATGCTCGCCAATTGCAGACTGCGTGCTCACACGCTCTTGGCCAATCAGAGCCCTTGGCTTTATTATGGGTGAAATGTGATTGTGATGGTGCAGGAGCGAGTAACTGAGGAACACAACATATCTGTGCACTGAAAAGGGCAAATCCTTTGCTACAGAGAGAATGGCCATCTGTGGCTATACATCACAAGCTTACCTTTTTCCCTCACCAGACCCCCAATGATAGAAATACCAACTGTAACTGACAGAACTGCAGAGTTCCTCTAAAATCATAAATTAATTTTGATACACTGATATACTTCAGCATAGCTCTTTCAGTTCATTGTTAGTCACTGTAAGCAATGTGTGATGTGTAAGTAACATGATGCCACTCTTATTAATCATTGGTTAGCACCACCAAACACTATGACTTAAAGTAATGTAACTTTTATAGATCATTGTTAAGCTCTATGTTCAGTCTAGTTTGATGCAGATATGCTGTCCTCAAGGACAGTTGCAAAGCACTCTGGCTGCAGTTTTAGTGTTTGAAAGAACGCTCTATAACTGAACATGTCCCCGAGCTCCTTTTAAATAATACTCAGAACTTGATTTGTTACAGGTATGTCTTCCATTTCCTTATTTAGTTTGTAATGCTTTGACCATATCCAAAGCCCAACATTAAATGTGAACCCTGTGTGCTGTGCTCCGACAGTGCACACAATGTTCTTCCAGTCAGTCACCTGTCACATTAAAGACCATGATGATGCACACCTGTGTTAGTGTATAGTTAGTGGAACATACGAAGATTACTCCGTTGCCAGTTGTTGTTTGTCAAACCTATCAATTATGCTAACAAATCTCATGTCCTTGTTAACATAAGAAATAATCTTTGCTGATCAAGTATTGTGTTGCGCTGTATTGTATTGCATGTGGGTCATGTAGATGATTTTAAATTGTCTGGTACAGGGAGTTAGGTGTTGTGAAGTTCCACACATATTTTTTTAGCTTGGTCCTTGTCTTGTAAGGGTCTTTTTTTTGCTCAGAGCTTCTACAGTTAATAAGGATGAATGCTATAAGTTTTGGTGCAAAAAGGTTGTGTGTTGCCTATAATTACAACATGCATAGTGTGCATATTGTGTGCTGGAATGGGTGGAATTGCGAACTGCACGCATGCACGATGACTGAATGATCTACCAACAGTGGCCTAAATGACATCGTTGACTGATGGTGCTTGTAACTGCACGTGGATGCAATTGATACGACCACACAGTGAGCAGAAATGACAGTCTATTGCAGCATACCCACCCATGTACTAGAATGACCCAGTGGCACTGAAGGACAAGGTAGGGGTCACCTTTATGAAGGGAATGTGAAAAAAAATTGGTTAATTGGTACTTTTTAGTCGTTTCAAAAGTTTTTTTTCATACTTCCCATCACCGCCCAACAGTGGAGAGTGTTTGTGAAAATGGAACGAGTCACTAATGTATCATGCTACCTGTATATTTCCTCAGTAAGTAATTTTGGATGAGAATAAATAATGCTAAAACTAAAGTATTGTATAATTATACTATTAAAACTATAGTTGTTATGATTATCTCCTTAACATTACAGTCCCTGACCATCATATCTCTTCCTGTATCACCCCATAAAGGCCATTAGCTCACCTTTGAAAATGGCAAGACTGTACAGCATTATCTGTTTACACATCTTTAGAACAACTACAACGAAAATGACGTTTTTCCAAATATAACCATAGAAATTTGCCTTTGACACTAAAGCAGTAATATAATCTACTAAAAGCTTGACAAAGTAAACTGCAATAGGTACTCCATTATTAACGAAACAAATACAAGTGTCAGCGCTACAACAAAACAGATGGATGTATGAATGTATCATAGCAGTCTGTGTGAATTATCATTTATATCTATGACAGATGTTTGTGTCAATCTACAACCTACAAAATAAAGCTCTATTCGGGCATGTGTGTATTTGGGTGGTGGTGGGGGATAGTGTGGGGGGCACATTACAGCACAATAAATCCTGTGCTAGATGACTGCAATTAAATTTAATTGACCAAGATTTGTCAAAGGTCATTATGTTACACAATGAAATTATTGCTCACAGTTTTCTATTACCTTCAATTCCTGGCTACAGTATATACATGGTTTCCAAGGGAAACAGAAATTGGAGAGGAACAAGCTACATTCCATCCGTTTCTCACCTCTGCACTGCCGCTACAGTTTCCTCATAGTCCCGCAGGGGCTTAGAGCTGCAGCTGTTACATCAAGAGCATGCACTGTATGAATGATCCAGCGTGTGAAAATGGACCTCCTCCAATCAGAGTAAGCGTGACCAGGCCCATCATCCAATAGGGAGGAGAGAGTAACTTATGTCCACAGAAGATGATTGCTGAGTGGAAAGGCTGTGAGGATAAGGCTAAGGGGAGGGCAAAGATGGGCAGCAGTTTTTTAAGAGGAGATCATAGAATTTCACACTATGAATGTGCACCAGCCAAGGGGCCCTGGATGGGTGTCTGAGCTAATGGTTTTCAGAGATAAAGCAGGTGGCTTATGTGTAACCATCTTAGGTTGTCTATATTTTTTTTCCATCAGGTCTTCTGGTTTAGTGCATAATATTAAGTGCACAATCTTATACATTTTCAGCTGGGTGGTATTATAGATTTTCTATAATGACATCTTTTTGACATGACTCTGTATCGTGGAATATTATGTCTTTGGGATACTTTGTATTGCATGTGGCCTCAGACGATGCTGTAATGATCCACAAGTATGATGCACACAAAGGATCTGTTTAAGACAATGTGCCTGAGGACTTCAGCTCTACTTACAAATGAAGATAACTCTACCAATATAGCTATCAAGCTTAAATGTTTCATCAATAGTCGTAAGAGGTAATCAATTATTTTAGGACATCTTGGCAAGGTATTATTTATTATGTTTATAATTTAGGTGATTAGGTTAATATTACACAGAGCAAGTTAAATTAACAGACTTCGGCAAGCAAATATAACAATTTTTTTCCAATAACAATAAACTTGTTTAGACCTTAGCTAGTTAATTAACTTGTTAATTATATTTAATAGTCTTTATATATGTGTTTTTGTTTTCTCAGATGTAGTTTGCTTATGTAAGGTTTGCTAACTATGTAAGGTTTGCACTTTGTTTCAGCTCTATGGCAAAGAGCTACCTCTCTTGAGATCACTGACACCAACTGAAAATAAAAGTTCAATGGTGATAGAGGATGTCCATTGTTGCATTACCTGGTGTTGACATGGGAATTTCGATGGCATCTTCCTTAGTTAATTCATTTTCAGTTTCTGTGATACCCCACCACTTCAGTTTTTAAGTTTGCCAGGTTTGCACTGGGTCTTTGTCTTCAGATATCATCAAATAATTCATCAAAAGTCTATGTTTTCGAGTCACGGCTGCTGGTGATATTGTGGACATAACTATAGGTTCTTAAGTTTGATGTTAGCTTGCTTTTTGATCTGTGTGATACTGCAAAATTTCAGTTGTTTTGAAGTTTTACTGTAAAAACTCATACTGGTACATTTATGGTCATCACTTTGTGTATGTATCCTCTTTAGTGCTTACGGTCAAAAGGCAAAAGGTCACGAGTGTCCTCGTGTCAGTGTCATCATAGTTGTTACTGGGCATGAGATGATACATTCAGCTCACAATATGATACATTTCATGAAATTCACAATGCATAATTATCATGAAATTATATACCCAGAAAGCCATCCTGCTTTTGCTCTTAATCAACTAACAGTGGCATCATGTGGTGGTACTATTGGTAAAAAGTAGTTCAAATGGCTACAAAATGCAAACAGCATTCAAGTGGAGTAATGGCCAGAATGAGTAAACAAATGTATAATACATTGTAGACAGTTTTGTTTAAAGTTACATGGTAATTTTATTTCGTGGCATATTGTCAGGGCCACAAAACTTACACAATTTTAACACAATTTAATAATTTTCTGATTTTGCAAAACAATATCACAATATTTTGTCTTGCACTTAGTTACCACTATCAACCCCAATTATTTATATTCCCCCAAAACAGTAACCACTTAATACTATCTCTAAAACAACAACATAAATACACCAAAAACCAAGTCACTTCAAAACCACCATTTAGTCATTATTGAGCCACAACCCAAGGAGGAGCTTAAGTGGGTCAATATAAAACTGGCATAGCCTACTAACACAAAAATGGCATATCCTTGTCAAGTAAGTACAGCCTGGGACCATTTTTAACAGGCTGTTGAATATGTGCAATCATTTTGATTACTCACAGCTAATCAAGTGTTGCAATCCATCCGTCTTTGCTGAGAGTGGTAGACACAGCATTAATTCATTATTTCAATTTTATCAGTGAGGCAGTTCAGGATCTGTCCCCAATAATTTTTCACTCTTGCACCAAGAGAGTTGAAATCATTCTGTCTGTGTAAAGTGTTCTCTCTTATGTCAGAAGAGGGGTGTTTCAGATATTATTATACACTTCTAATCTGATTTTTTTAATAATAAGTACAACACAATATCCACACAATGGCTTTCAACTGTGGGAAACCTCAGGATCGCCAGGACAGAAAATACTGTGTATCACAGATAGGATCATCATATTGTCTAGTTTAATGAAGTATATTTATCTTCAGTGTATAATAAGGTGAATCAAATAGACAAGGGCCTAAAAATATATATCAAAAGATCACTTAATTTGATCAGGTACCAAATTGACCATATGGTTTTTTCCACTCTGTTATCTGTTTCCATGTGACACTCACGCATGGTCCAGACCTCAGTCTGTGCCTTCAACAGTTCCCTCAATAATCTCCAGACCTCCAGGTTGTGCATTTTATGTCATTGTGTGCGTCATGGTATTGATAAGCTCAGGCTCCTCATTTTAGTAACCAAAACAAGCCTGTAGTAATGTTTTGTGTCCCTGGGTTGTGAAAATTTAAAAAAAAATGTGGACCTGGAATCTTTCATTCTGGAGTGTCAGACCATTCAGGTGCTGCTTCTGAGACAGTAGAGCTGTTCTTAATATCTAAATGGCAGAACAATTGTGACGCACTAGGGTGCGTGGCATAGACAAATGTAGACACTCCACAAAAACATGTACCAGTTTGAGTGGGTATAAACAGTTATTTAATATCTACGTGAAACATGAGCCCATTCTTCTGATATATTGCAATCACTGAGTGCAATCTTCTGATATATTGCAGTCACTGAGTGATGAAACTGGATAAGCTTCCAAGCCCATTCGTCCCATACCTCTGATCCTGTACAACCAAAAGCAGAGCGCAGAGCCTTTCACGTGATCATTTCCACATTAATCTTTTAGTGATGACAAATGCCTAAGAAACAAATATGAGTACTTGTGATTTTACTGGAGTCATCGGGCACATTTACTGAAAAAGGTTTATCCTACAGTGTTACTGGTATTTCTCAGGAATAAATTAAACAAATAATGACAAAAATAAAAACAAAATACTTTCAGAAACACCTGAAAGCTACTGCTCAGTTCACCAAAGTGTCAAATCTGCTGCACCAAAAAGCTATATTCTTAAGGTTTGTAGTAATACGATATATCAACACTAACCCCAGGTAGCAGCATTACCGTACATGGACTGTAAAGACTGAACCATTAGACTAATCTGGAGGATTTTATTTGGAAGGTAAAAAAACTGTTGTATATATTCCTAGAATGCTTTCAGGCTTAGGTCATGGAGACAACCACATCCACAACCAAAAAATAAATATTTACACAGACAAAAATTGGAATCAGGCCCAGGGGGCATCATGAGGGCTATTGGATCCAGGAAACAGAGATTGTGGTATCACTCTGCTGTTGAGTGTTTGGATTCGTGGTTGGACCCGGACCAGGCTACTACAGCGCTGCCGGGGAGCGAGGGGATGACAGACTATTTTGGACGGCCCCCCTGTGTCAGCAAGCTGGCATCCCAGGGACTGCGACAGTGAAGGTGAGGCAAGGGTGATGGATGATCAAGAAAAAGCTCTCTGTAGGAACAGCTGCAGAACTCGCAAACAATGGCATCAGGTTTCTAATGCGATACATCCCTTTTTGGAGAACCTGTCCGGAACATATCTGTGGCACACACTGCCAATCCTCATGGCAATGCTGTGCTGAAGTACAGAGACTGGCATGGTTAATTTTTGACGTGTGTGTGTATATATTTCTTTTTCAATTACAAGGCTTGATTACAGGGTACAGTTGAGTCTGTTAGATATATTTTATTTAGATTCTTTCTGATCCTGTCTTTGTTCCAAAACATCTGTGCCCCTTGCATGATCTGCTCATCTTTTATTAGATCTTAAGAATTTTCTGGGGTCTATGTGTAAGTACAAAGTATAGCATTGCTGCTGCGTGTGCACCATATATATATGGGTTTACAGCATGGTATTGCGCATGTAAAAATATCTGGCACAACTATATCAGAGACATCTGTCTTCCTGTCCTTGTGCAGATGGAGTTCTCTTCCCTGGTGCTTGCCTGCAGGAGAACACATTTGGAAAGTTCTCTGTGTGTTTGGCTAAAGAGTACTAAAACTGAGTGCATACTTATGAAATGAAAGTGCAAATATGAATGTTCTGAATCAACAGAACATTCATGAGGAGTTCTGAGATTCTCCAATGAAGACCATCGTAGAATCACAATGTCCTGATAATCATAGGCAGTGGGACTGGAGTAGGTGGAGTAAGCCCAAGCAAAAATGAATTTGGCTATAGTGGCCACACTGGGGTTGAACTTCTCCTACGCTTGGCTAGCTTTTTATGGTATTTATTTGCTTAGCAGACACTCTTATTTAGGGAAACCCGCAGAGTGCATTTCTAGTTTTTTGCATCCATTTGTTCATATGTTAAGACCATTGACACATACTCAGTGCAACCATTTTCAGTGTCCTCACAGAGGATGTCCCAGTCACCACACACCAGTCTTATGTGGTAGCATTTACACTTTTTTGGATCAGAATCTTACCCTCTTCATTTGCATATCTTTCTTGGAAACTTGCAATGTGTTAGACACGTAACATGATTTCAGCATGAGAAACTGAGGTGCACAGCTTAAAGATCAATTCAAGACTTTTTACGAAGCATGAATGTCATAAATCCTTTACAGCAAACATTTATTTTGCTCTTCTATCTATAATCAATTTCTATAATTATCTTTTTTTTTTACTTTCCCCTTTTTTATTTGTTCATTGTCCTTCCTTCCTTGGTTCTGTGTTTGTATGTTTTAACTCAATGACTCTAAAGAAAAGAAAAGCAATATATACCACATTGATATTATCAATAACAATACCTGAGCTCTTCAATTCATTGCATTGACCAGAGTTGGTAACATCTGTGCATGGTTCTGTCTAATAAGGATATTCTATATTTGTTGCTTCTGCATCTGACCTCCTCTGACCTGCAGGCTAGCAGAAGATTGGGTTGAAATGGCTTTTGCTATGCTGAGGAGTTGATTTACTTCGAAAGCTGATGTTCTTTTCCAGCTGTCCTATTCTCAAGATGTCAAAGATATGAGGACTTATGTAAGTGCATGTGTCTGTAGCCAGGTGAAACGCATTGCCATTATATAACACTGGGAGAATGTGAACCTGATGCACATGCTCTGAAGAAGACAGGAACTGCATATGGCTCTACAGTGTTTCCGTCTGTGTATAAATGCAATGTACGCTGTGCCCAGCTTTGGCAGGTCATTAAATCACCCAGATGCCTTACTGTAGACCCAGCCCTGTCTAGTATCATGTTATTGGCTGGGCCTCCTCTGCATGGAATAAAACAAGAAGCCTCTCTTTGAACTGTCTCCAGCTGAATGGAAACAGTGAACCCTCTCCTTTTCCTTGGATAACAGGTGTGAGGGGGCTTATTCCAGTGAGCGTATCTCATCCGCTTGTTTCCATTGCTCCCTTTTTAAATCCTGACCTACCTTTCCCCCGCTTTTACTGATCTCTTGGCATCATCTCTCCCTCTCCATTTGTTTTTGTTCTTTTTTTTGTGCTGCCACATGGGCTATTATAATTTTTGTCATCATTGCTTTTTTCTTTGCCCTTACCCAGGATAATTTACATTTCATATTTTACATATTTTGCATTTACACTGTTGGTTACATGTTAAGGAAATTAAGGTTAACTGACTTGCTCAGGGTATGTCAGCGGCCCGCTACGGATTGGATCCTGCCTAGTGATGTCAGATCCCCTGTTTGCTCTGGTATTTCTATTGCAATTTCTCTGGAACCTAAAAACACCAACGGCCGTGTGGAATACTTCATAAATGTCCCAGAGACTCATGTACCATTATGCTCTGAAAGAAAATTGATCTTTTTTCCTCAACACTTTGTAAATGTACTGCACCACAAAATATCTTCTATCTCAGCTTTAAATAAGGTCAAGACACATTGTGTCAAAGTACACCATTTCTATATAATATAGGACCAGGAACATGGTTTTGGGGTAAGACAAAAGATTGACTTGCAGTTTGTAAAGTCATGCAAGAGCAGAAGCACTACATTATGTAGTCATTACATAATCATATGCATTCCTTTTTGTTTCTTATTTTTGGTAACATTAGTATGTGCAACTTATTATTTTACTAGCTGGCTACCCTGCTATTAGATGAAAAAGAAAATCACAGTTGCATTTCCCAGCATTTCAGTGGGTTACTAAACATTATTTTATTGTTCAGGTATACACTTCTTCTTCTCTCAACATTCCAAAACTGTAAGCAAGTGACAAATTTCAATGTATTGTACATTCTGGATACATGATATGCAATGCAAAACCATGCAATGGTTTTCCTTTAGCTTTTTTTCACTGTCTGAGGTTATCTTAGTATGGGCATTATTGCTGTTTTGGACTTTAATTAGAACAGACTGAAGTCACATGTCTGTCTAACTTGATTTTCCTTTATCTGAGCGACCACTTCTGCATGTGACAGTAATTATTGCCATGCTGAGTGCACTGTAGTCTAAACCAAAAGCTAACCATGATAGGAAGCAGTCAACAGAGCTCTAAAACTTATCTCCAGAACCAGCCAGGTAAAATAAGCCATCTGTTGAGTTAAAATAAATTCAAATTTGAATTGCTAGCATATGTGAGTCTCAATCCATCAATATATTTTGACTGATTAATATCCATCAATATATTTTGGCTGAGAGAGCCGCACATCATATAAGTGGAATGTAAGACAAACCTCATTCTCACAATTCTCATTGTGTAAGTGTGTGAGCATGTGTGTACTGCAGTAATTTATTGTGACAACCAAAAAAGTATGTAATATTACCAGTTACAAGAGGAGACACTATATGACAGACAAATGCACACTGGGGATGCAGAAGGCCTTTCAGTGGGTATATCTAACAGTGACATTTGAGAGCTATTTATGCATCTGCAACAGTAAGCCAACATTGGCATTTTTGAAGCTACCAATGCTCTTGAATGAGTAACACTGCACAACTAAAATGGACACATCAATTTTTTTTTTGTTTATCTCAGCCCATTCTGGGTATAAGCAAGCCATTAATTCATCACTAGTACAATAATTCTTTAGCATAAGTAAATGGGGAGCCATTGGAAACTATGGCAGCTGACCTATGGATAAAAATGCAATAGCAGACTACCACAACTAGGAGGTCAGAAAAACGTCATCACAAAACTAGAACTTTCCAGATGGGTTTAGGGTCTGTAGTGACAGTAAATGACTGGAGATAACCGAAACAGAGATAGACACTAACACTCTTATCTTCGCCTCCAGCAGCCCTTCTCAGCAATGCATCATTACAAGGCAGAACAGAGGAGTTATGTTTAAACACAACTCAGTAGACACGTCCCATTGCTAAGACAAAGGTGAAACCATACAGACAAATGTACAGGAAAGCTTGTCACCTTGATTTCCCACACCTTCATGTTTGTCCCACATGTTCACTCTTCCCTTTACATTAAAAATGCTGTAGTGCATACAAAGACCAGTTCTATATTTAAAAATTCTATAATCACATGAATTCTGTTTTGGATGCATCCTTTCCACAAAATATATTGCAAGACACAATTGGAGTGATGCTATAAGGCCATAGTAATATGCCGCAGACTGCTGATATGGCTGCATGGCTGAATTTACCAGAAACATTGCCGCATCACTGCTTCCATTCAAGGCCGTCAGATAGTTGGCAGTAATCAAGTTTCTGTCAAAATGGCTTTTAACAAAGGTAGTTCAATTTGAAATGCTTCACAATAACTAAATTCATTCCTGAACAAAATGCAATCTGAAGACATTCGCTGAAATTGTTGTACTTGATCAGCATTCATGAGCAATAATGCTTTGAGAATATTTTGATATTTTTACATGGGACATGCTTATTTTCAAAGAAACAGAGAAAGAAAATTGACCAAAATATGGTTCCCAATACACTTGCAAAATGATTGCAAAATGATTTATAACTTCTGATCTGATACTATAGAATGTGGTAATTTATGCGATCAAAGAAAACAGAATGGACGAAGTCACAAAGGAAGAGAAAAAAATCACGTTCATAATGACATTTTATTTGTCTTGTATAGAAAACTGACCCATAGGGTTTCATAAAAAATACACACACATCATTTTTAATATATACAAAATACATTTGCACAGGATTGTGTTCAATTTAACCTAATTTGAAGAAAAAAGGAAATTTGGCTCTCCAAAAGGAAATACCTTCTGGGAGAAAGGCCATATATTGTAAGGACTAATAATATCAAAAATCATGTGTCAGAGGCTTTTAGCCTTATTTGGCACTTGCAGTGTCAAAATTATTTGGCTGGCTCTATTTATTGTACAACTGGTTTGCCCTGAAATAAACTGAAGGCTTATAGATTTTGTAATGAGGTTATTAGTGAGTGTAATGGGTATTTGAACTCTGACACATGCTCCAACATACCAGGAATTGAGATTACATTTTCCCCAAAATTTTCAAATCTGGAAGACTAGAAGTACAGGAATATCTAGAACTCTAGAACAGCATCAATATGCATCCTTAAGTGCAATATCATATAAAAACAAAAAATCTGAAAATACTGGTACACAGCAAATTTCTAATGATGCAGCATGACAGTTCCTAAATACAGGAACATTCACATGTAGTCTGTGAAGTATTAGATCCAACCAAACTGAATAGTTATGTACAAATTTCCATGTATAAAATGAAAAATATATTTCTGCCTGTATTCCAAGAAATAATACGGCTCCTACTCAAATCTTCATTAATGCCAAAATACAGGATCCATATGGAATGACTAAAGCTTTGAAAATGGATGGACAGACCAAGTTAGTAGTGTGTTGATAGCGAGAGAATCCAGATTTAACTTGGGGGCTTTCAGAAGGCCACCAGGTTACAGTTCCCCTTTCAAAATAAGAGTGTCTACATGGTTGCCTTTTCTAAAAACAAAAATTCTATAAAATCTTCCGTTTGAAAGGTAAAGACAAATGAAATACTGAGGTGGCCCTGAATAGCAAGAACCTTTGAAAGAGCAGCCCTTTCACAATTTAAGGTACAGCACACCACAGGAGTTCTTTTAGGAGCCAGGTAATAAAAAGGGTAAGTGCTTTAAAGTTCGGCTCCATATGCAGCACAAGACAAACCATGGCTAACAGTGAAGGCTGGAAGCTTTCCATTAATTTTTGCTTTTTAATCTCTTCTGCCTCTTCTTCCACTTAGAGGCAAGTTCTCACACTGAGAGCTCCCACTTCTCCAGAGTCCATCCAGTGCTGCTCTCAACTCTTACTTGCTGGCAGTCCCCTTTTCTTTCTGCCCTTAACAAGTGCTTTCATAGAGATGTGCCCCCATAGGATGGGTAAAAGTTCTGGGGAAATGCAGCAGTTCAGCAGACCTGCAGCATTTGGGCATTACCATTGTAGTCTTCATCAACCTGAGGGAAACAGGAACAAACCGAAACCTCAAGTTAGCTAGGATGCAGGAGTCACACTTCCCAAAAAGACTTGGATGACCTGGAAACTCCCAATATAAAACGGCCTGATGCCTTAAGCATTTAAGCAGCTGCTTAGTAAGCAGACACTTGCGGCTTCTGATGAGAATCTGACCATTTAGCACTGACAGAACTTAACTATATAATAAGCACGTACCTCAGTGTAAGCAGGTGGAGGTGGGTACTGGAACTCTGGAGCGCGCATGAAGATGGGGCTGTCACTGCCATCGTAGTCGTCCAGCAGGGGAGTCATGGGGGAGTCCAGCCTGTAGTCGCGGGAGATGTCGCTGTAACTGGGCGGGGCCGAGGGCATGCCGAGAGACACCCAGCTGTTGGAAGCCGTGCTGCCCTCCTGGCTGCTCATGCTGTTGGTGCGACTGCCGAATCCGTTGTAGGGGATGGTCCCGATAACAAGGGGCAGCTCCAAGATCAGCTTGTCACTGCCAGGGATATGGACATAGATCTGGTGGACAAAGAGGAAAAGGCATGTCAGAGACCATACATTCGGCAGTGTGGAAACTGTTGTCCTACATGAGCCTCCAGCCAAGGCTAAGCCTCTTATCTACCTGTAGTGAGCATACAGTTACAGTGATAATAAGGGAGAAGAATAAGTATAATCTCCAGGTGCTCACCATGAGAGCGTACTCCACGCGGATAATGTTGCAGCCCAGGATGGAGGGTTTGATCTTGGGCACGCGCATGGTCTTTCCCTGCCAGGCGTCGCACATGCCCGAGATGATGTGATTGCCGCGCACAGAGGTGAGCTTCTGGCGGAAGACTTTGGTGCGGCCGTTGGCCTGGTAGGTGTGCTTGGCGATGATGGCAGCCTTGGGCACCACAATGCGGGAGCAGGTGTTCTCAAACTTGGCATTGATGCAGATCTCCTCACCCTCACAGAAGCCTCTGCGGTCGATCTTGGCAGTCAGAGACACCTGGCCATCAGGAATGAACATGCAGGTCACCTTCTTCTCCTTCGTCCCACCGACAGGTGCCTAAAAACAAAACATGACAGCGTTGAATATGAGCTTGGCACTGTCCAGGTCAAATATTTGCAAAAATGATGACTAGATCATCTAAAGACCTTGACTTAAGATCATATTGTGCAATGAAATCCTAAACATATTAAAGAGTTTTACAAGGGGAACCAATGTGACACAGGTGTCTTGAGAACCACAAGCTTTATGATCATATAATCCCACTGTCATATAATCCCATTTGTCTTTTCAGTAATGTCTCACCATGAGGTCTGCAGTGTTCACATCCAAGGGTTCTTCCACCTCAAAATGCTTCTTGCATTCCAGGGCTGGCTGGGAGGGTCTCTCCATGACTGCTTTCACGTAGTATTGGACATAACCGAATTTACCCTTGTAGGAAGACACCAGCTGCCTGCGAGACCAAGAGGAAAAGGCCATCTTAGACACAAATGCCCAGTGTTGGCTTAATGGGTTTCTACTGCCTCAAAATAATGAATCAACTTCCAAAAACACCTACCCGTGCTGAGGAAGCTCAAATCCAAAAATATATTCATATCTTTTGCCTGGTCTGAGGGTAATAGTTCCATCTGCATCTGTCCAGTGAAAGAGAGAGAAAGGCAAAGTTTACTTGCATTGCTCCTTCTGGGTTGCACTTTTGCATCCTCTATCAAGTCAGATCTGGCCCAGTTATGCTGAAAACTATGCCAAGTACAGTGTTGCAGTACTCTCGGCATGGCTGACATTTTTACAGACACCGCTGTAATTGTATCCACTCTGGCCAGACTGGCAGTACTACGCGCCAGGGCGACCCCACTTTCCTTTATAGCTATGGTACAGCGCCTTCTATGGTGACGATATCCCCCCTCTCCCCAGCTGAATCTGAATGTATAACGTTTGCTAGCTGGCTAGAATCTTTTATCCGGTAAGCAGAGACATTTCTAGCCAGCTAGCTATCTGCATTACGACTATAACTTCTCTGTAACGATCATTTCTATTGCTCTGGCCATTCGTCAGTATTATCCTGTCAAAAATCAAGATGCCGTTATAATCAGATTACTAAACATGTGCACATTCGAGCAAGCAGTGCTATAGGATACTGTCAATCATCTTACCTACTGGCTGGTCGTCCAGGTGAACGATTTCTTCGTATTTCAGGTATTCGATCTCTTCACGGCAACGCTGTTTGCCTTTGGCGTATTCCACTTTTGCGCATCCAGCACCAATGATTTTCATAGCCGAAACCTTGGTCACCTCGGACACTTCCACCACGATTCTCCCGGCTACTTTATCCCCGCTAGAATAATAATTCTTGGTTGGATCGCTGAATGTGACCTCAAAGGTCTTCACTTTCTTTGTCATAGCAACCATATTTGCTGTTTGGTTTGATTTGCAATTCGGAAAATTTCACAAAAACTGAACTGCACGTAGAGGTTTGTTTCCAGCTGTGAGTGGGCAAAATGTATTAATTCTGTTGTAAAGCTTCAGCTATTGTAAAGCATTCAGCATCAGATAATGCCTGCTTCACTATATAGCGCTGTTCACCATCTGTTCAGTAAGGTAACTTTAGAAACTGTAAACAGTGGAGACGTCCACATCGGTTTTATATGCCTTGTCTTGTCCCAGCAGTTTGTTGATCCGTTTCAGCTGTGCACGTATAAGTCGAGTGCGCAGCGTGGCATGCCGCATGCACAACCCTCCCATTGGCCAATTTTCGTTGTTTGTGTCGCTCGTAGCCAATCGCCGCTCGCGAACGGCGCGTGGACACCTCGTGGTCGAAAACAACCTGCGGATGTCGTTGAAGTAGAGGCGGCGGCGGAGGTGTGGCAGGGGGGCGGTGGGGAATTTACAAAGCATGCTGCAGGGGTAAGCCCGGCGCTGCAGGGCCGTCCAATCACCGCACGACGTTTTCTGGGAAACCCATGATGGCATACACGTGCGGTGGCGACTATTTCTCAGTTTCTTCAAACAGTTGTACATGTCTTTCTACATTTAACTCCGGGGAGTGGCTAAATGTACCCGAGTATAATTGTTTTGAAGAAATGGCCACGTCTCGCTCTATGGACACCCCCACTTGAGTTCTTCACTCATTGCGCCAGAGGTGCAGAATTTCACTCCTTTCAACACATAACCAGAAACAAAGCATTTCTCATACAAACAAACGGAATTCGAACCGTTTGATGCAATCATTTTCATTTTCGATTTAAAACATTACCAACAACAAAATATTTGTAATCTTGGTTAAAATGCATACTCACTGCTATAGATACCTTGAGGGTATTTTTCTATTCCTTGAGCACTGTGAACATAGTATTAATCAATATAAATATCATAGCTAAAGCACAACCAAAGCTGACAAGGGTCTGACAGCTAGACAACTAGACTGTAGAGTTCGACTGAAAAAAAAACCTCACAAGGAAAATCCTACTTTTTACACAGTTGCTTAAATATACTTCAAAATGTCTCTTCACGTGCACCTCATTTATCCTCACATACAATGCACACAAAGTCCAGCAAGGAGAAATATAAATTTGAAGTAGGCACCCCCTAGTGTTTGCTTTACGTATTAAACATATTTCAATGTGTACGGTGTGTTGTGTACATGCATTTCTCTTTTACTGTATAGATAACTCAGAAAAATGTTACGTTTTAACAATTCTACCTGCGTTTTCTATTCTGACTAAAGCCCGTGTAAGCATCCTGTTGAGGGGACCTTTTTTTCTTTGTTTTTGTTTATGTCAGACTGCCATCTACTGGCCGTTTCACAAATGAGTCCCAAGTATTGAAATTCGATGGGTGGTCCAACAGATGATCGTCCTAAAAAGTGCAATGCTGACATGAAATTTGACACATCTTTTAAAATAAAAGTAGCATGTTACTGTGAAACACTGAAAGACAGTGGAGCACACTTTTTAAAGTTTGGGATGTATCACCCCCTTTTATTGACACTCATAGCAGTATATATTACATCTGTATAAATACAATTTAAATAATTTTCACCATTTGTTATCCCCATCCAAAACATACTGCATTATACACTGTTGAAGGATCCCAGTAAAACACCACTGAATCTGAACAATGAGCGTTCACTCCAAAAAACAGTAAAAAAAAAAAAAAAAACACTTTACATGTATACAATAGTACATTCATTCCCTCCTCACATGATTTGTCATTTTATTCCTCAGGTCAGCCCTAGAAAATGAGTGGACATGCAAAGCTGAAATGCTTCTTACACTTATTACTGTTTGCTGTGTTGGTGCATCTCCAATGGCTGCTGACAGCTTTGAAATATTTTAGTTTTTGAAATTCAACTTGACAGTATCCATCTATGTATACTTGATAAGGAAATTGGCATTTTGACTGTGGCTGCAGTCATGTGCTAACAAATACACAACAGACGACCATAGTAAATCCCAGCTCCAGTTCCAAAGGGTGGGCACTGGTCATTCTTCAGACTGTACATCTATATTCACAATTCACACAGACGTCTCCATGAGTAAAGTCTTTAAACATTCACAAACACATGAGCAACACGCAGAAGTTCATTCAGTGAAAATACACACATGCATGTACAGCATATGAAACTCCTGCTGTTCGGCACATTTTTCCTTTGTAATGAAGGTACAAAGTTTAGTCTTCATAATATATTAATTACTCAGTTGTTCAGAGACACTGCAGTGATTACAATGAAAGCTTTATCTCTGTACAAAAAAGTGAATGACCTGGGGGGGGGGTAAAAACAAACAAACAAACAAACTTAATTTAGGAGGGGTAGGTGCTGACTTTGTCTCCTTGCTCTGAAAGGAAATGAGCAGCTGCATGATATTGCACAGCTTCCAACTAAACAGATGTTTTCTATTCCAAACCTTTCAGCTGTTCTTCGCAAATGCCATCTATCCTCCTATATTTCAGCTTATTCCACTGACACAGAACTGAGCCAGACTGCACTGGTCTCTTCACAGTGTTTCCAGCTGGGGCCACTCCAAGCTCATAATTATCATCGTTCCAAAAGGACACAGACCACGCTTCCCTAGCCTGGCCATTCCGAGAAGGCCGGATTTCCTCAGCTGCCAATGGCTCCACAGACAAATCGGGGGCCAACAGCCATAAACAAATAATCGCGGAATGGACCTATGACATGGCGGAGAGGGATTGATTCTCATGGAGTGAAGCCCATGTGGTGTGCGGTTATTGCTCAGCCAGCAGATTCAACAGGCGCTCTGCGAAAACAGCCAGAGCGAGGACCGCAGGCAGGCTCGGGGAGTGGTCGGCCGTCCCGGCGGGCACCAAGTGCACCTTGTCTGTGTCAGCGAGCATGCTGCGAGCGTCCTCCAAGGCTGCGACGGCGGCGGCGCTGGAGTTAACATCCCCGGTGGCCAGGAGGTCGAACACGCAGGCCTGGAAGTAGACGTCCTGGACGGGCAGGAGGGCGGAGCAGTGGGCGTGGGCGCCGGTGGAGGGCTGGGCCGCGGGCCGGGCCAGCTGCTGGGATGCAGGGCAGCCCCACACGCAAAGCTGCAGGTCCTGCTCGGGGGCGTAGGTGTCCACGATGGCCCGGGGGGCGCGGACCGACAGGCCCAGGGAGCGCCCGCTCTGGCGCACCACCAGAGTCGTCCCGATGTGAGCGGCCCAGATCTCAGCGTGGCGCCCGGGGGCCTGGGTGCGCACCTGCAGGCTGTGGTGTCCCCGCCGCTCCCCGCCGGTCACAGAGCCGTCCACGAAGGCGGGAGGCACGTCATCCAGCTCCGCCTGGTAGATCTGCTGCTCGATACACTCGCGCCAATTCTTAAAGATGATGGTAATCTGCAGGAGAAGAGAGGGATGCAGAAAACCCATATTACAATGTTATTACACTGTCTCCCAGGGCCAAACTCCAAAAACACAGACACCCGCAGTATTTTTTGCCAAATATACACAAGAAGTGACACCACATTTTGATTACAATCTAGTGCTGAATGTACAGAAACTACAATATACTTTTAATGAGATTTGCATATATAAACCAAGAAATTCTTCAAGGGCCAAAATGAACATGGTCATAATATTGTTACAAATGTGCAGGCGATACAGTTTTTCACAAGGAGGTCCCATATGTGTCACCTACCTTCGTAAGGGCTGTGGCATATACCCCCCCTCTCATTGGCGCGCTGGTGGCCTGGACGTAAAGGTACTCGTTGTCAATCAGCGGCCAGGCGCCTTGCACCGCACAGGTCTGGAACTCGTCCCGGAAGGTGCGAACATGGGGGTCACCGAACACCCCGCAGTGGATGTACTCGGGGGCGCGGCCTTCCCGCTGCTGGTAGGCCCTCTCGTAGCAGCAGGCGTCCCCGGAGAGCGGAGCCTGCGGCGGGGGCCGCGGCTGGGCGGTGGGGCCTGTCTTTGGGCAGCGGTGCTGGATGAGAAGGTCCTCGATGCCCTGCACGGCCGAGTGGTAGGCCAGGTCCCCCCGACAGGCTCGCGCTGTCCGCCGGGTACACAGGGCGTAGGAGCGTAGGGCACTGCAGTACCCGGCGTTGCCCCCCTCCCGGCCTCCGCTACCCCCTAGATCCAAGGTGGCGGCTACAAACTCTGAGTTGCACCTCAGAATCCGACACTGGGCCCATACTAGCAATCAGTGACAAACAGAAAGACAAAGTAGTTAAGAGTTAGCAAAGAGTTAAAGGAAGAGATGAAGAGGTGCATTTTTTGTGTTAGGTTACTGTTTATCAGTGTTTCTACTTGTAGTCTTATTTCAAATACAGCCCTGGTATTGTGAATTTACCTTGTAAGCAGCACAGCTGTACAAGCAGCAACACGATGACAGTGCTCCTTTTCCATGACAGTAGCGTGTAACTATTGCAGGCAGCCAGTTTCCCCATTCCCTTCCATACAGATACAGCCTGAGCAGGCCGATAGCACTCAGCACTCAGGCTGCCGATCTGACACTGAGATGAATTTAGCACTCTGTCCACAGGGGGGAGACAAAAACAAGACAAAACTAATCCAATGCATATGTAGTAAACTTTTACCAACTTGTCATACAATTGCCACACAGTAATGAATGTATGTGTATTCAAATATCATCAGCTGGGACAAATAAAACAATCAATTACTTTGCCATCTGCAAGTCTTATTATTTTATTTGATATAAAATTTCAAGTATCTCATACAAACTGTAAGCAGATTTCCAAGTCTGGTTAAAAAAATTTCAGTCATATGGTGGTTGCCATACCTTTAATTCAAGATGCTGATTATGTGTTTGGTAGTTTGGTCCAATACTATAATAAACACTTTTAGGTCCCATCAACAGGATTCTGACATCATTTCTTTCTTCTGGTCCGTCTTCACTGAGACAATGCAAAGATGTTTACACCTGAGAGAAGTATAGGGGAAACAATATTAGGGGAGAGACAAAGAGATATTTCCTGTTTTATAGACTTCAAAACGGCTTTTGATGGTTTTTTCAATATGTCATGATAAGCTGTTGCATAAACTCCCCCAAAATTGCATAAGGGGTAACATTTATGACATCATTAAAACAGCGAATACAAGAAACAAATGCAGATCAGCTCAGCTACAAACTCCTGGCTTCATCCACTGTGTCATGGTGTGATGGAGTGCCGTCACTACGGTTGAGTATGTGCTTTGACTGCCATACCAACGAGCCTGGCTCTTTGGCGTCGTGGTCAAAGTCGCATGTTTGGTACCCCGTAGACCCGGGTTCAAGGCCGGGTGGGGTGACTGCTCTTGCCCTTCGCTACACATGGAAATAAAAATCCTTTATACAGCAAAGGCTGGCTCTTTGGGTCTGCCTCACACATTGCTACATGCCAAGTCACATATGAAAGTATTTGGCAGAGGCTGCCCATACTATGTTTGAGGACTCATCATCATCGTCCTCAGAGATCCCCCGTGTACAGGCTCTGTAGTAAGCAGAGGGGGCAGTGCAAGCTTTGCCTTGAAGCTTGTGCGGAGACATTGCTGAATGGACACTTTGTGTTTGTCTTTGACGTAAATAATTCCTACATGAAGGCCTCTCTTGTGGATCCCCGGTTCAAAACACTGCCCAAGCTGCTGCTTGATATGTCCAAGCATGTTCGGCTGTAGGGTGATGTGACTTGTGGGAGCGGGTCAGGTTGTGAGACCATATAGAACAGTCCTAGAACAGTCACTGTTGTTGTTCCTGATTTTGCTTAAACAGGAGAGCACGGTGTTCTGCTGTTGAAGGCAAATAGTCTAACAGAGACTTTTTTTGAGAGCAAAGGAAAAATTTGGTGAGAAGAAATCCTCATGAATGTTATGAAAGCTTGCGTTCATTTGTTATCTTGTCAACACACAGCTGGAGAAATGCACCACTGAATCATAATCACTGTAACATTTGGCTAGATAAAGGTCCTCTATGGATAGGGCAGTAGTTTATTTAAAATAAGAAAAAATACCCAAAATACCCAAAAAAAAAACATCCATCACACTCTCTCATTTGAAAAAATTGTATGGCAGTTTTGCAGTCATTAATATCCATGTTTAGGTCAAATGCCCACACAGTATGTAGTTAACTCAGCCTTGCACTGAAATTCTCTGGTTCAAAACTACTTATGGTTTTGTGGAATAGTTCTAGTTTTAATCACACCCACCTCCAGTTTGACATATAACTAAGGGAATACAGATACAAACAGCTCAAAAAGTAATACAGATGTAGATAACCCATCCTCTGAACACCTCTATTAGAGACCACCCCACATGAAAAAGCTAGCTAAACAGAGACTGTGGACTAGAGGACATCAGGATAGAGTGCGCTTCATGAAAATAGTGGAAAAATACAGGGAAGTAAAAATCATTTACCTCCCCGAAATATCACCAATACATCCATAATACCCTGTCACATGAGGTACAGATAAGTTAGCCATCCTCCCTGATGAGGAACAGAGATGTGCAGTGGTAGCCGCCGTATTGCAGCCTGCTGCAGGCATAGACAGAAAAGGAGGTTTTGTGTCATTTTGATAAAAGTAACACTATGCTTTTCAAATCATGTATCAGACAGTGCAACCCTCCCCCCCCAAAAAAATTTCCTAAAGAAACAAATCGTTGTATCTGTGCAGTCTGTACATACAACACCAATTCCAGTGTTCAGAGGAAGAAAGTGAGGGAGGGAGGCGATAGGGAGTGACAGATAGAGAGAGAGAGAGATGTTCTACTGTCATGCAAATGGGTGTTCAAAGTAAAGATGATGGCCAGTTGACATGAGTCGATACATTATACATTCAACTCATGATACGATACATTTCACGAAATTGAGTTCATGATACGAAATTATAAGGAAACAATATTCCCCGAGAAATGGTGATAAGAAAACTAAACTATAATGTAATTGAACAACCTTCCCTCTCTTCAGTAGGGCTATACCCCCTAGCCATGTCAACATTAAGGACGTACCATGGGTTTTAGGGCAATGTCACTTTTATAAGACAGACCCATAACTGGCTGGACTTTGCATGGATGCATGAAGTAAGAAGACTTAAATTAACAAATTTCATTGAGTTCGTGAAACCACCAATGAAAGTAGTGCTTAGCTTGTTACGAGTTTATATACTAGTCACTCTCCTAATATTATCTAAATGGTGCTACTAGATTCGCTAGTTAGCCAGAGAATGATCTAGCTGGCTTTTGAGATATTTTTAGTAGTTTATATAAAATACAGCTCAGTCGCTGGGTTACTACAATAAATACTTACTTCTGGAAAGAGATGATGAACTTTTCCATCCTCAGTTACTTAACTTATCTGTTAGTTATGTCGACTGATACTGCTATTACTGTAGATACGTATACGATACCAATGGGTAAATAATAGTTTTCTCCTCTACAGAATCAACAATGCACAGCAATTGTACACCTGGTATTCTTAATTAATAAATGATTGGCATGTTCAGTGAAATGCCACTTGCTAGTGAAACTCTTGCTATGGCTATTTTTCAGCTGGAAAACAAAACCTTTAAAAAGAAACCTTTACAAGAATACTCAACAGAGTATCTGTTTACAAAAGAATCGTATGATGGCCATTTACTGTAAGACATTTCTGTAATGGAAAGCCTTGGAGTCCATTATGCACAACACTTTGATTGCATTTTAAATATGATATTTTGATCTGAAATTGATATATTTAGGTTTCCTCCAAAAAAGAAAAATCAAATCACCATTTCATACAAAGGGGGGCATCCAATCTAACTGCTACGGCACTATTACTTTTTTGACTCTTTCACATCATCACCAGTTCAGTGGTCATTGACATTCATAAAAAATATTGTGTATGACTAACAATATGTACTTAAATTTGTCACTTATAATTAAGGACTAAGTGCCATGGCGGCGAGATTGAATGGTCACCTATGTTTTTCATGTGGCACGTTTACTTCTCCTGTTCTTCCACATCATGTGTGACAGCCATGTTGCTGACACTGTAGGATATAGCAAACGTTTAGAGTCATCTAGCAAAGCAAAAACAAAGTAAACTGAATGAAATATACCTTTTTCCAGTCTGTTCCATGTCACTCTGCTTCAGCGACCTGCTGCAGGCTAATCAATATTTCTTCAGGAAAGGAAATAAGGGCTTTTTGGCGGTAAGACAGTAAACGAACCATGTGCCACCACTTTCCTTACAAACAGTCCTGATCAAAAAGAGGTTTTGCAATTTGGACTCTCTCCTTTTTTTGTTTGCCGAAACTGATGTGCAAACATGTGGTGGAAGAAGAAGTACAACTCGAGTCTACTTTTCATATCATTCATCTCATTCTGCTTCAGGCACTGTTTTGCAAAAGGCAAAGTGACACAGCATAAGCTTAATCTAAATTTAAATAGACACTGCAGTATTTTTAGGGCCAGGGGTCAGGTAGGGTGAGGTTGTATATGTCCTTTGATATCATTTCTGTGGATACTGTAAGTATGTCAAATTTATGGGTATTTATTTTTCATTGAACTGTTCCCTTAATTGCCTCTGAATGTCACTGTGTTCTTGCATAGTATTTCCCAAATTATTGGTTTAACCAATACAAGCAATTGAAGTGATTCCATGTTATACGTATTTTTGCAAATAATACAAAAAGATTCTTGTGCAAAAGACAATACAGTCCACTCCACTAACAAGAAACATGTTCATCCAGTATGATTTAGTTCTTATAAGTGGTTAAAAGTGATTACAGATGCATTGATAAAATGAACTCTTAAGTTTAATTTTTCTCTTATTTGACTACCTACCTAAATTCTTCAGACATGGAGCAAAACATATTTGAATACACAGTATTATTATACATTTTTTCATTAAATAACTTGACTCAAGTTAATAATTTGAATGTTATTGTGCAAAGTGCTGGTGCTTTGTAGGCCACAGTGCTGTGGTGCAGTCAATTCCTTCAATAAATCCAAATATAAAATAACATGAATTACTGTTGAGCATCTCTGATACCTGGCTCCAAAGCACTGCCTCAATCATAGGTGATTTGTATCAGTGCACAACTTGATTATAACAAATAGAGTATTTAAACTGTGTTAACAGAGGAATGATACTGTGCCAGTATTTGTATCACTATATGCAGCACTTCCTTACATGAGTACTTCTTGCAAACAAGGTGCACTGTAAACTTTTGGTACAGTTTTGGAACCGGTCAATGTATTCCTCTCCTCTCTACAGTACAATTAAGGAGGTGAAGTTCAAATACAGACATAGACTAAATTGTGCATTGTGGCGGTTTTTTCGCAAACATTCAGGGCTGACCTTTTGTCCAGTTTACAAGACCGGAGCCCGGCTGTGGAAGGGGGAAGTTGGGAGAGTTGCAGGGCAGAAATAGAGGGCTCTAAATATACCCATCCTGCCAACCCCAAACCCCCCACCCTACCCTACCCCGCCCCACCATGTGTTCTTTCTGAAATAGCTGCTGCTAAAGTGGTGGAGAGAGGAGGCAGGGGGCAGAAAAACCGTGAGCCACTCGACAGAGCTCTGTACCATTCATAGAGAGCTGTTCAGTTTCTTCAGAAGATCATGTTTAATCAAATGACTGCATGTTCCAGCCCCCAGAGCTTATTCTTAATGTCAGTTTTGAATTGAATACCTGCAACTCCTTTTGTTGCACAAACTGCATTGTATTTGTGAGAGTGCACAGTGGTTTGGAATGCAGGCAATTCTGATGCGGCTGCACTTTCGGGTGGGTGTAAATTTGACCCCTTTCAGCGCTGCTTTGCAAAATCCCTTGACATCCCTGGCCTGTGTGCATGACCAAAACATTGGCGCCCCTGGTATCTCGTTCCACAGGACCACGAAATACACACATGGACACCCATCCACATGGAACTGTACTAATACCACCTCCATCCAAGGCAGAGCTGCCTGAAACTGACCTAACCTCCGAATCCTCCCTCACATGTGCACACTGGAAAAAAAAATTGCCAACGTGATCCCCATCTCCCCACTGCTGCCTCACCCAGTCTCCCGCATACCCTCTCATGTATGAGTCAAGCTGGGTAATGACGTCACAATGTGAAGAGATACACATGGGTCAGTGATCTCTGTTTACTGTCTGTCTCACACATCTTTGTGTGCGCATGTGAGCATTAGATCATTGAGGTTTCTCACCATCCACACTTTTGTGATTTCATCCATCTTTCCACCACTTCCACAATCATGGCTTATCAGTGCCACTTCAAACAAAGTGACATTTTGGTGTTGTATGAATTACGATGGGGGGAAAAAAAACTGGTTGATTTTTTAAACAAAAAGACACCTTGATGCTTCTCTGCCCTCCCTTTCAAACTTTCAAACTAAGATGAAATACAACAATCAATAATTATCTAATTAGGAAGACAATTACATTAGACCCTGGGATGACTTTTACTCAATTGTTATCCTCCCAGTAAGATCATGAAAACAGTTTCTGCTTTAATTTCAACCAATGAGCTAAAGTGACTCTTACACTTTATTTAATGATACCAATGTTTGAGTATTTTGTGTTTTTATTTCTCCTCTTCACAGCAAGTTATTTACATATTATATTTCAAGGCCTATGTAATTACAAGGAGTTCAGTAGGACAATGCTCATTCCTTTGGGCTATACTCACTATTCCTTTAATTGTTAAAGGTAATTACACGATATGCAATCTGCAAAGCACTCCATGGCAATTTATTTGTTGTGATTGATTGAGTAGTTGATTAATTGATTTATGACAAACCATGCCAAAATGCATACTCTAACGGCATTCTGTCACCGTCTATGCATGGATGTTCTGACTTTCTGGCCTCAA
This sequence comes from Megalops atlanticus, assembly GCA_019176425.1. Taxonomy (NCBI): domain Eukaryota; kingdom Metazoa; phylum Chordata; class Actinopteri; order Elopiformes; family Megalopidae; genus Megalops; species Megalops atlanticus. The sequence goes on along the minus strand of CM032884.1, from coordinate 12,236,579 downwards.
GTTACACAAAGTTCACGTAGACTAGTTTTACAATTTCACAACCCTACACTGAAGCGGATGACTTTACTATGTTCACAGAGTAAAGCATTTGTCATGGAGAAATTATTATTTTAGGCCAGCGCGGCAGTAAGTTCTACTATTTATGGCTAATAATCACATAACTGGCGGACACAGCTATCTCGCAAAATGCTTTTTTTCACCCAATGTTTATTAACCTATTCCGTCCAAGTGACGCCTTATACTGTAAATTAGTCTTTTTAATTCATGTAATTTGTCTCAGCGGCTAATCTCGCAACTCATCTCTGCAATGTCGCTGTCGTAAATTCTTACAGATAAAAGTAATGCGTTTTTGATTGAGCGAGTGCTCGTCACGTGACAAACAGTCGCAACTGCACATTAACCTTATTGCTACGTTTTCGAATTTAGTTATGTGAATCCTATGAATATGCATTCTGGCAGATTTTAATTTACCTTTAGGTTGGAGGTAGATCCGCCTAGCGGTGCATATATGTCCAGTCCTCAGTGGTTCATGGTGAAAAATCGCAAAATTCCGACCACACATAGGCATACAGCTGGGGACGAGGTCAGCGCACAATACCGGTGTAAGTCACAAACTGGCCCCGTCGCCACCAGCCTTTCCGTTCCCCCCCGACGTCAACTCTCGAATGAGTGAGATTTTTGACAGAGTTTCTGCACGAGGGGTATAAATCACCCGCTGCGGACACCTGCTGCTAGCGCAACAACTGGCGACTTGGGCGCACACACTCACTTAGCAAAGGGGAGCTATTTTAAACTCGCACAGCGGCGGAGTCAACCTGTTCTATTTGGAACCTGTTGTTGCTAGTGTGTTTTCTTATTTATATAAGCGTGAATTCAATCCTCATTGGCTCCAAATGATATTCAATTACACACACACACATGAATTAGGCCCAGCCGACATAACTTGCTGAAACAATAGCATGTTTGGACAATTTATAAACGCTGCGACCGATCGCCATCTATATGCAGCTTTACTATGGTGAAATATAAAAAGTATGCTCTATGCACCTTCCAAACGTCTCACGTTCTGTCCCTTGTGGTGCTCTGAATCCCCACTGGCATTAGTGCCCAGCACTGCGGCGTGATTGATCCAACAGGACCAAACAAGAGCACGGTGATCGTATAGCCTATAGATCTAACCGCAAAATCTTTCTTCGTATCTCCGAGGAGATTCTACGCAGGAGCAAGTGTTAATTGGATTGTTGTTGGGGAACAAACAATTCCATGTGTCCTCCTTTACTGACAGAGCAAAGTCAGTGTGTGGTGACACTTTTATCTATTTGAGGTTGAAATTGCCTCTGCAATAGAGTTATTTGTATTCTTCATCAACTTAACTGAGTTTTCCCGTTTAAAAAGAGAGATGTGAAAGGGAATTGATGCTGTCTGCCCTATTGAAAAAACATGTGTTAGCTGGAGTATTAGTTGGTATCAAAGTCTTTCTGTTTACTTTCTGACAACTCAAAAGGGTGTATATTGGTTTTAAATAGCTTCAGAATTATTAGATGCTGATAACTCCAATGTACCCTTGTCAAATTACATTACACAAAATAGACAAGCATTACTTCAGAGCAAAGCTAACCTTTTCCCCAAATTCTTTTGAGTTAATTCTTTTTGTCTTGTCTATTTCATCTTGTAATGATGAAAAACCTCAGGACCATCCTACACAAAATGAGTCAGACCTCTGTGCCATTGTGGTTGTTTCTGTAGAAAACTGCAAAAAGGGCCTAAATCTCAATACTGCATAGTTATGGAGTATGCCCCACCAGCCCATAATTTGGAGCATGGTGTACCGGCCATCCCAATAGAGAGACACATTCTTAAGAAGCAGATTGGCCTCTAATTAGCTGAGTTCCCCATTGTGCTGTGTCCAAAGAAGTCATGAACAATACAAAAGAAACACTGATTCATTCTGATACAAACAATGTGGCATATATATAATGGCTTGCTGGACCTCTTCAGCTGCACTGTGAAATGAGGACAGGACAGAGATGGGGGCAGAGGGGGCTGCTCCACCACTCAGCTGTAGGCCTATTTATGATGCAGGTGGTTGTAATGCAGTACAGAAACAGCAGATGGAACTAATGCATCAAGTCTGAACCACTTTGTTTTCAGAACAAACACAGGGCACATCTCTAAGAATAAAGACAATATATTCTTAATCATAAATAACTGTCATCTTTACGTGTTGTGACCAACACTCAGGCAAATGCAGCTCTTATGTGCTTTGCTTACCTGAAACTAAAATAAAAGCAGTATATGAAGTAGCCTATAACATCAACCCTACCTACGTTATATCTGAAAATCTAATTTAAGCAGTATAATCAAGAATTTTAGGCTTACTTTGTAGCCTAAAATTATTTTCAGAAATTTTGTTGTATGGTTCAGTTAACAACTTTTTCATTGTTGTTGACATGTTGCTCATTTATTTCATACTGTTTCATCTAGTGACATTTCTGACCTCCATCTGCTTTAATAACCATGTGCTCACCACGTGACGCCCTCACTGCTGTGGGACTGTATCTCTGAATTTGCTGGGAGGATTTGTTTTTTGGTATCATGGATCATTCACTCCATAGAAATATCGTGTACTTTCTGCATAAGTGATTGGTAAAGTCCCTCTGGCGTATCACTTGGTCAATACACACACATCTTTAAAAGTTGCGGCAAATTTAATGAAGGATAAAACCGCGGGAAATGGCCCGGGAGTCGTCGCCCTTTTAAGAGGGGCACGGTGCATGCATCAGTGAGCATTGCATAGTGGCCTTTGTTTATTGTGGCAGGGGAGGCGGGGCCCACCACCGACCAAGCACAGGCTATTCAGAACGAGAATCTATTGTGAGGGAGATTTGGGAAAAGCGAGACACCCCTTGCACTCAGTGCTGCAGACTGACTAGCTAGCCCCGGGAAAGTTTCGGAATATGGCAAGAAAGAGCAACTGAACAACGAGGGATCTGGATCATAATGCCTCAGCATTCGATCCGGTAATTCAGAGACCGCTTAGCTATAAACTTGCTAGGTAACCACAGTGATCAGTATCTGTGTAGGTAGTTAATATTAGCGGGCTAGGAAGCTAGCAACATTAGCTAGCTAGCTTACTTGCTGAAACTTTTCTTAAGAAACGGCAATGCATAAATCTGTACATAACAAACTACAATATTGGCTGTGCCATGGAGAAGTTAGTTCCAGGTAGGTGTAAATAAATGTTTTCGTTTTTTTTTTTTTTAAAGTATGACGTTATTGTAAGTGTGAATAACCAGATTGTTAAGTAAGTAGCTAACTGGCTAGCTAGCTAGATCCATGCGTGCACGCGCTCACGCAAACTGCTGCGTTAAGTACTAACGTTAGTATACACATAGTGCAGCAGTACCACGATTGGTGGTACGTTGTGTGATTTATTCAAAATAGTTAATTTATTCTTTGCATTGTTGCGCCCCTTTTATAGACATTTCTCATTCTAGGTACTTAACAGATTACCTTAGCCTAGGTCGCTAGGAGACAGTCTCCGTGGAAACTGTTTAACGTCGCTGTGTTATTCATTAGCTCATGTTTGTTCTGAACGGGAAAAGAAAAAGCGTTAGACACCAACAGAAAACATGGTCAAACAAGCGACTTCCGTCAATGAATAATGCATAAGAAAATATCAGCCTTGCACTTTACATTTTTGGACTGGACGGTTTGACCACAACCCTAGAAGTTGCAGTTTCTTCAACGTCGTTAATAGTGCCATTTAAATACTTACCTTGGTCATTTATCTTGCAAGTCTTCTAAAAAAATGGATATAATTCAAATATGTAAAAATGTTGAACACCAGTTACCATGTGTTCCCCAACAAGCAATAAAGCAAGAAGGCCTTTTTGATATATGTGACAAGGGCTCTGGGAATTCATATTTGAAATCTAGTCAATTAAAAGCCAAGCATTTCGCACAGGCATAACACTTGGACCTAAAGAAAAAGTTTATTTTACAGTTTATAAAAGCTGAATTCGTTGTACACTCTCCATAAACCAAAACCCTAACCCCTGCCCTGTGTTTGTTTCATTCATAGACGATGGCCAGTCTTCACCTGATTGCATATTATGGAGGCGGGGGTGTTAAACACTGCCATATCAACATTCCAGGTTTCAGGGTGCTCCCACCTCTCTCCACTGTCCCAGGGCCAGGTAGGTGCGGGATGCAGTGCAGTGTTGTACGATCTCCCTCCAATATTGCACTCGTCCCGGCCTCCCTGATCCTTGGGAAACCGCATCTCCTCTGCCAGAGGGAGGGAGGTGAGGGAGGCCCTGTCTTCAGGCAGAGAGATACCTGAGATAATAGGACAAGGAAGATTTCCTCCACAGCCTGACTACAACAAGCGAGGTGTCTGTCTTTTCACATGTGAGGCCTGGATAGAACGTTTGGATTTAACAAACATCAGAAATCTGTGTTTCAAAGGCTTTTGATCTGTTCATTAAGTGGCCTCTAGGATCATTCTCTAAAAATGATCAGAAGTCAGTCTCATTTCCTATAAACATCTTCGGGTCTGTATATATACATTCCATAGTTATTTTCTGGAAAAAATAACAGGTTATCACACAATTAACATTAACAAAAAAATAACAGGTAAATTCCAACTTGATTAACTTCATTTACATTTATCCTGAAAAAGTAATACGTTTTGATTTGATTGAATCTTAGGCAAAGTGTTTAGTTGGGCATATAAATCATTGGCATTTACAGGACTGATTTATAAGAGTTTGGTATGTACAACCAAACACTCCCTAGGTTTTATATTTCCCATATAAAAAATGTGCCATAAATGTTTCTGTCACTCAGTTTTAAAAATAAACCTGTAGTTACAGTGTGGTTTTTTCATATTATGATTGTGAGCTTTATATGATACTGCCAGAAGCCATTTTAAAGTTAGCTATATTACAACATTTGTGTTTCATTTCCATTTTTGTTATTACTGTTGAGTTGTTCTGAGGACTGCACTGCACAGGCTTTTACAGTTTATGTGGAGAAACATGATGTGGCTTGGAGGGGACAAGTTAAACCTTCCCAGACCCACATATCTACCCTGCAGAAATTCAAGGATTTTCAAAAATGATTATCTTGTCATATTACCTTGGATTCAGAAAAAAAACTGGTAACAAGCAAATGAAAGCTCTCTGAAACTGGCGTCCCTTTTATTCACGATAGGAGAGGTATAGCCATTTCCGCAGTTGCAGTTGCCTCCCAGTGTCCCATGGAGGATAAACAGGTACAGCATTGTATCTCTGTCCTATTGTGGAACCTGGTGTATCTGGCAGGCCCAGCAAACTCTTCAATAACTGTGCGCCGCTTCCGCCAGCTCCCACTGTCCCCGCCTGACCGCCGGCTGGCAGGCTGCCATCGTCATGGGCCTGTGCCAGGTCCACCAGAGACCCTGTCAGCAGCCCTGACACCCTGTAAGAGAGGGCTGAGTGCAGCAGTGCTCTGAAGGATTGGGCAACGTTAGAGCAAAACCCCAGAATTTGAAGGGCATGGTTCTCGGTATTGATTGCTTTGTAGTTCGGCAGAGATTTTAAAGCTTTTTTCATAGTTGTATTTTTGTCCACCAAATCCCGAGCAACCATCTGTAACAATGTGGTGCAGCCCACAAAATGCTGAACAGCAGACTGAACGAATCCCTAAAATGTGTTTTCTCTGATAAAAAAGGCAAACCCTATTTAAACTTTTTGAGTGATATATTAATGATATTTGTGTTATTGCTGATAATTTCACTGTTAATTATAGTTTCCATCAAGATGGCTGTAGTTAATCTGCTACTTATATGAAGAGATTGTAAAGGAGCTTATGATAAGAAGATGCTCATTTGCATGAATTACAGTTCAAACAAAATGGCAGTCAAAGACTGCATACTGACAATGTTCTGAAAACATCTGGCACTCTTAAGCCATGTTATAGAAATGGGAAACACATTAGCAGTATCTATAACAATGGACCTCTACAGCAAACAGAGATATGACTTAATCCTCAGGGTTATCAGTGTCAATTTGAGCTTGACAGCAGGACACTCAACAGTAGTAAACAGGTGCAGAGGATGTAAATTAACAGATCATTGTATAGTGCATCACTGGACTGGAATATGTATATTTGTTCAGTAGTGATCACAGTACTGAACTACAATAAATTTGCTTTAGAAAAACATTAATTTTGCCATTGATTTGGTGGAAGTACTTGTTCAAGGGCAAGAAAATAGCCAATGAAATGTAGCTAATGTCCTCTCCTTATTCAGTGACTTATCTGCCAGCATGATTAGTTTATAAACAGGATGGAAAAGGGAAAAAAAATCAAGATGATCTTTTGTCAAGAAATATCTAAATGTCACAACCAAGTTCATACATTTTTCATGATTTAGAAAAAAACTCTGCAGCCCTTAGCTTTTAACATTTGATTTGGTATTCCTACTTCTGTTTGAACAATAAATAAAATTAATTATCTCCCAGCAATGAACCTGTCTCTGTCTTCCAGCAGGACACCACATTTCCTGCATGTAAAAACAGTGCTACACTATATTAAACCCTCTGTAAGCAGTTCTACTGTGGTTATCAGGTCTTTATTTCATATTTAATAATTACATGAAGACTCACAGGCCTGTAATGTACAGTATACACAATAATCCATGTAAACCCATGAAAAGACAAATGTACACACAAGTATGAGATAAGGAACTGGACTGTATATTTGTCTTTGTTTTTCAATGTAAAAAATAGGGCAAATTATATTTTGGGTATTTAAGATACAAGTTGTAACGTTTTCACAGAGAAGTGTCTGATGAATAGGGACCCATGTATTCATTTTTGTCACCACTACACTATATTATAGTGTTGCTTTATTTCTCCAGATTTTAGAGGACTGAGACACACACCAGTGGAAAATTACACCCAAGCAGTGTAGCTTGTGCTTGTATTATCAAAATAGACAGCCTCCCTTTATTAGTTTGGTCACATTTAACTAGACACACACCATTCCACTTTCACGCTCATTGTCGGTCACATCTGTCCGCACTGGGATAGAGAGAGTGCTACCCTTGCACAGCAGCTAATCAGCCTCGTAAATGTCGGTTTATAGTTTTCCGTTTTGCTCCGGTGTAGCCGTCTGCTTCTTCAGGGCAGTGTGGCTGGGATGCTGTGCAAGGGGAGCCTGATTCGTCCCCATACAGACTCGCGCTCACAACGACTCACAGCAGTTTGGCAGAGACACAGGTGACGCTGCAGAGTCTCTGTGTCGAGGCTGTGCTGACAGGGCGGCAGAGCGCCCCCCTGCCTCCGCTCACGCTCCTCACGCCTGGAGGTTCGTCTGGACCTGCTTGCGGTAGGGGCCGAAGTCGTCTGGGACGGTGTCTGAAACGGATTTTTTGGCACGTTCCGCGTCACGACGGGTGAAACGATCAGCTTGACGCAGTAATGCGCGGGATCTGAGGAAGTGACATACCGTTGCAGCGATAGCGCAGGTTGGACCAGATGATGTTCTCCTGAGAGAAGCAGAAGACGCCCAGGCGGCCACCCCTCATGGTGGTGTCGATGACCACGCCCGTGTCAGCCACCAATGCCTGCCCTTCGTACAGCTTCATTCTGGAACATGGCATGCAGGGCAGCCAATAAAACACAAGGGGGGAAGGCTCTCGGGGCAGGGCGGTCATCAAGGGAGGTGTAAGGGGAGGCCTCATGAATGAATATGTGCAGTGTAGTGCCTCCCATTCCTCCCTGACCACATAAATCATAGTTACACATTTAAGGTGTGGAGCCCCTGACCAGCCAACATAAGCGTACTAGCAGTGCAGTCCCTGCTTTAAAATGGTGGAGCAGCAGTGGATGGGGACCTCATGGGGTAGAGGGTTTGCGATGACGCAATGGGAGAGAGGAGAGGCAACTGTCTCTGCCAGTGCTCGAGTGCTGTGCTGTGGTCTATTCACTCCTCTGCGCAGAATACAAAGCAGGTGCTTTTCTGTTTGTGTCTGAAAGGGCCTCACTGCCTCTGTAAAGACCTGGCTCCCAGCGCACTGAGCCCCTGCAGGGACCCCCTCTTTCTCCACATGCTAATGGAGAGAAAACTGAAAAGACCAAGTTCTGACTGATGCAACACACGGGCACACCGAGATAAAATAAATCAGCTTTACACAGTTGTGTATTTTATGACAGTGCTAACATTGGTCATATTTTTTGGTGCCAGTTACTGTTAGTCCATCACAGGGAACGCATGTGCTTTTTATCATCACTTTGAGATAATGTGTCTTTATTTCCTCTCTCAACCACATGTCTCTCCGTCTGTCACTTGCTCCTCCACATAACTTTTTTATACACTCTCAGCATTGCCATCCTTGTCCCCATCTCCATGCCCCCACTCCCTGTTATACTGGCTTTTTTCTCAGTTATTCACAGAGTCCATCTTTTGTCTACTGTCCTAACACATGCTTTCCACATACATGCAGCCTGAAATTTATGTGAGTGTTCCCCATGTTTATCATGATCCCCCATGTTCCCTTGTCTCCCAGTCCCCTTTCTCTACTGTCCCTCCCTCCCTCCCTCCCTCCCAGACCCCCCACTCTGCAGTAGCTTCCTCTGGATCTGCATATGAACAGACGCCCAGCAAATTCCTGCCAAGGATTTGGTCGGCATGGAAACAAGGACAAAGGGCAGCTGGGGGGCCCAGCCTCTCTGTAAAGTCACAGAGGTTTTGGAGGAAAAAAATAGAATATAAAAAATTATCAGAATAACCCCCTGCCCAATTATCTCTTATACCCCCCCTCTCTACTGCCCATCCTGCCACTCCCTCCTCATATCAATCCATGAGGCACTCAGCAGAGCAGCGCCCCCTCTAGTGTTCACTGATCAGTCCGTAGACCTCAACCAGACTATTCTGGGATGGTTTACAAGGAACTGAAAGTGACAGATCTACATATAGGTCTACACATAGGTTCAGGTTTACACATTGCATAGCTGAATAATCCGATCTGCCATCTATACCTAATTGGCAAGCATACAGTCTAAGCTTCAGTGTGTACTGCAGAGGATCTTAATTTTTCTCTACAGTAAACTCCTCTATGCCTGGTATACTGTGCAATCCTCAACAAACAAAGACCGTTTGCATATTCATGCTTTCTTTCATTATAGGTTCTGCTGAAAGATACTTCATTTTCAGTGTGTTGGCATATAAGACGTGAAACATTCAAGTGTAAGTGGTGAATATGTTAAATATAATCAATACAAGATTTTTGGTTATTATGGAAAATCAAAAAGTAAATGTAAATCTGTATCTATTTTGGTCTCCCCCATCCTGAAATGGAAGCATAGCTACAACTCCTTTTTACATTACGTTATTTGCTTATCACCTTTGCAGCGCAGTTAGCACTGCACCTTACCACTCACCACACTACTGCGCTGGGGGAGGTGGAGGCTCACCTGATGTAGCCCACCTGGGGCCGATGGCTGAGGTGCCAGCGGTATGACGTCTTGTCCTTCCAGCCCACATTCCGCGGATCCTTCCACAGCAGCTTCACCTCGCCTGCCGTGTCGCCCGTGTTCCACAGGGCATTGCGCAGGAACTCTCCCGGGCCGGTCCGAGACTTAACCGCCTGAGCAGAAAGAGGAGAGGTGACTCAAGTGTCATACATTCACAATATTTTTGCTTTTTTTTGCCCCCTTATACATTCATCCTAGCTTTGGAATCACCAGTTGTACACATAGGCTTGCCTTCACTGCAGGGACTGTTGCACTTGTGTAGTAGTGCCTTCACTTAACAAGTGACTTAACTGACTGAGCCATCAGGAAGCTCCATAACTTATATTTCTAGGTGATCTGGCTGTTCGTACTGCAGTGTGCTGTTGTAGCAGATAATGCAACTGATTCTTGTGTTCTTCAGTGAACTTACATTCAGATGGAGTAAAAAGCTTTGTCCTCTAAACCTAATGTCTTTTTAACTTGCGTAATAACAGCTTTTTTACCCACTAGGCACTGATCTTTTGAAGCATGGTGATGAAACAGTGGGCTGCATGCTGGCATGAGCAGCAGCAACATTAACTCAAACAACCTCCTGCCTTCAAATGATAAGGTTGCGAATATAAGTTATAACATGTCTGTGTTGAAATGCTGGAGACTGGGGTCTATTGGTATTATCCCGTTTACACTGCTGACTATATATGGTTTTCATACTTTGCAGACACACTTTGTATTGAATATTAAAACCATTACTATATATAATGCATTCCCTGTGAGGAGTATATAGTCTGTCAGTCAGTGCCCACCTTCAGCTGCAGGCCTGGTTCTGCCATGGCCCTGAAAGGCACAGACTGCCAGTAGGTTTGCTCTGTCTGTTTCCACATAACCACGTAGAAGCTGGAGGAGTCCTGGTAGCCGAAGATGAAGCCAGCGTAGTCGTCATCCGTCACCGTGTTGATGTGGAAGGTGCCCTCAAAGTCCACCCCATTGAAGGCTGTGTAGCCTTGGGGATGGGAACAAAGAATGTTTAAGGGGGAGATCCAAACGCATTTGGGACAGAGTCCTGAGGAATGTGGAGAGAGGGTTTTCAGAGCTGACTTACCCACAGCCAGTCCAGGGTCACTGTTCATTGTCTGAACAATCTCCATACCCTAAAATCAAGACAGGGCAAATTACAACAATAATATATGGTAAAATTTGTATCATAACTGGTTTTAATGCTAAGAAAAATTATTTAAAATACAGAAATATGAAATACAACAAATTATTTCATTTCAATTAAAGCGAAATTAAGTTAAATGTTGCCCATCCAACCATCAGGGACTCACGACAGAGCCTGTGCTGTAGAAATGTTCATGTTTAACTGGAATCCTTCAACTGTGCCAGAGGTGGTGATGGTGTTTACCTGATTGAGGACCACCCAGTTGGGGTCTATCTGGGCGTCACCCTCAGGGTCCAGGATGACTGTCTGGTAGGCTCTGAAATCGGTCAGCGTGACCTCAGCACTCTCTGGACACACATCGATCAGGTCCATCACCGTGTCATTGTCAAAATCATTCTCACAAACATCGCCCACGCCATTTCCTGTACAGACACAGAGTGAAAGTGGGGAATTATGGAACAATATCCAACAATCTATCAATAATCCATCTATTATGCTTTTAAACAAATGCAACTAAATGCACTGAAATTCAAGCCGAGATGGCTTTACTATGCTCTTGATGGTAAAATAAAATTCCTTTGTTAACTTGTTAGAAAAATGAACTTGGGTCACAATATTCTGTATAAAATCATTAATAAATATTATACTGGAATAATAAGAGTTTACAGCTGTATGTACAGCTGTACATGATTTTCAGATTCCTTTCTGTCAAAAGTGGTATGGAATTTGGTATATACATTTATTGCCAGCATAGTTTTCATACAAGCAGAGCTGGAAATCGGTGAGGAGTTACCGTCTGAGTCTTTCTGGTTGGGGTTGGGAATGAGCCGGCAGTTGTCTGGGCCGGGACCAACGTAATCTGGGATCCCATCGTTATCATCATCGTCATCACAGTCATCACCAATTCCATCGTTGTCAGAGTCCAGCTGGGAGCTGTTCGGGATCTCCAGGCAGTTGTCTCGTGAGTCCTGGTGACCGTCTCCATCTCTGGACAGAGTATGACAATAAGATGTTGCTCGTATTGCCACAGCTTTGGGACAGTAGTGCTACTCTTGCTTAAGTGATTTTTGACATTGGAATAAAATTCTAGTCCATTTAGATGTAGCATTCAAAAGACAAGGTTTCTAATAGCTTTTAAAATGATCAAGCTTGATCTAGTTGTAAAAGAGCCTGATTGGAGCATGTGCATGCCTGCTTGTATGCATGCTTCCATGTGTGTGAGCATGCCTGCATGTATATATATGACTTCTGAGAGGCAGTGTGGTTCTCTGACTCACGTGTCCTGGTTGGTGTCACACACATCTCCTACAAGGTCATTGTCAATGTCTGTCTGCAGGGAGGGTGGATAACAAAGGGAGGAGAATTTAAAAATAGTGCTAAATATCATATACAGGATGATTATAAAGTCTCAGGCTATTTTGATGAAAACAGAATTCTTTCAAAATTACATTTAAGCGAGGATTCTCTTTTTATTTCAGTTTCAGGTATAACCCAGGGTGATGACTATCCAGAAGAGAGCTGCCTGGTGACCTTGCATGTGCAGGGGGGAATCTTGTATGATGAAATAAAGACATTATTTTGAAATATATTGGATTGGTATTTTATGACCACCCAGTACTTCTGTAGTGATCAAATAAACCCTCTGACCCACAGGGTTTGGAAATGACTCCACTGACAAAATGTATGCGACCTACAGGTTTGATACTAAAAAGTAGACCTCATAAAATTCTACCCCTATTACAATTGGAATCGACCAGTCTGGCAACCCATTCTTTGTGAAATTTACTTGAAACAGTCTAAAGAAGAAAAGTTCCCAAAGTTCTAACATTACATCAGATGTTAAAACAACATTTGTTTAAGTCAAATTGATGCGCTAAACAAATGATATAATACAACTAATCAAGCACCCGACCCTGCCTCACAGTTAGCCCAATAAACTCTCAGCCCCTCTTTGTCTGACCTGCATGGGGTTGCTGACTTCAGGACAGCTGTCGCAGGCATCGCCCACCCCATCTCCGTCCCGGTCTGTCTGCATGGGGTTGGGGACTTTAGGGCAGTTATCCAGCACGTTAGGGATGCCTGTGCAGAAAGGACACTGCATTCTCAAACAGTATGTGACAGAAGGGGTGGAAAAGATGAGCGAGGAGGAAGGGTGCTCTTACCATCCCCGTCGATGTCATTGTCACAGGCGTCACCCTCCCCGTTGTTGTCAGTGTCCTTCTGGTCGATGTTGGGGACATTGGGGCAGTTGTCACAGGCGTCACCGAAAGAATCTGTGTCAGAGTTCTGTTGGTCTTTGTTGGCCACCAGCCGACAGTTATCCTGGGAAACCGGAGTTAATAAGCTACCCAAGCAGCAAGAACACAAAACAAGTCTAGCATACAGGGTGCTGTGAAAAAACAGGGAAATGGTTTGATTGGATTTACCATTTATAAATCAGGTGTACAATCACTACTCACCATTTAATTAGCGCTTACAACATAACACTTTCTCCAGGTTTAATCAAATCCATCAAATACAGATGGACATACAGATGGAATTTTGTTTCAAGGTTCAATTAGGAACATGTTAAATGTTAATGTGTGAGGTACACTTTAGATTTTTCAGTGACAATTGTATAAAATGTTTATATAGTACATATATGTATATATAAACCAATATGAAGACATTTGTAAGCAGATATGCTCAAATAAAAAGAGGGAAACAGGAACAGGAAGGCACATGAAGGCAGTCAGGGACCTGTGAACACAAGGGCAGATGGACAGACAGACATACCTCCACATTCTTGATCCCATCCCCATCAGCATCATCATCACACTGGTCACCGATCCCGTCATTATCTGCATCCTCCTGTCCGGAGTTGGGTGTGGACATGCAGTTGTCCTGTTCAGGGGACACGCATGTTAATACACCATCTGATCGTCACTGAGTCGTCAAATATCAGGGCAACGACTGAGCCTGAGGATAATACAAAGAATAAACCAGTAATCACCTTCTCAAAACAGTGTCATTACCACTGCAGTGTGTATGGAGAGCGTAGTGATCAGTGTGCAGTGTACATGGAGAGTGTAGTGATCACTATGCAGTGAGAATAGAGAGCACAGTGACCGCGTAATGTCTTGACAGAGAGCTTTACAGACCGCTTTGCAGTGCTTGTCATTGTCTATACAGGGCAGAGACTGGTCTGGGTATCCATCGATGTCAGTGTCTGGGCCGCAGGTGTTCCCGTTTCCAGCCCAGCCCACATTGCACTGAGGGAAAGACAGGGGGACAGTGTCAGTACGGATGCATGTCAAATGGGTCACAAAGACCTCTTCACATACAAAGTCTTGATCAAAATCAATGCTGAAAGATACAGTGGCCAGGCTCAGAGCAGAAAAAATGGTGCTTGACAGCCCAGATTTGCTGAAAATGACTGTCAGCAAGAAGAGGAACCCCAGCTCTGTTAAACTGCATTAGTGTCCAGCTTTACACATGACCTTGTCCTGGACAACTTTTCCTCAAAGCTGACATTTTACTGACTACAGACTTCTCAGCAGAACAATCCCAATGACATCAACAGCAGTGCCCAAACGCACATCCTTTAAGTTGCGAGTACCCTAATCCTTGTGGCAATTCACACTACTGCACTGCTTTTTCTTCAACAATGCTACCGGTGTTATTTGGAATTTAAGTCAAGAACTTTGTTAATTGATTCCACGCTACGGATCCAGCTCACCCTGCAGGACACGTCCCCGTTCCTCTCGATGACGCAGTGCGCGTTGACGTCACAGGGGTTGAAACTCAGCGTGGCGCAGGACTTGCGTGGGAAGCAGCCTGCCGTCTGGTTACCCACAAAGCCCACCTTACACTGTCCACACTTAAAGGAGCCCTGAGAGAGAGAGAGAGAGAGAGAGAGAGAGAGAGAGAGAGAGAGAGAGAGAGAGAGAGAGAGTAAGAACTGATAACCTCTCAGCTGAATGAAATAGCTCTGTTTTGTAAATGTTTTGATACTGTAGTATAAAAATATGTTCATTTTTTTTTTTTTTGAATGGAGGTAATGAAACATTTGCAGCGAGGGGTAAAAATAAAGTATAAACAAGATATCATTAGTCTCACTCAATGACGCCTGTCTGGTGAATGATTCATTGTGGGACACTGTTGTGAATGTGGATTTATGTGATTCTGGTGAAGTCTAGCTGCGGTTCAGTCTGATATATCCTGTAATTCATATCATTTCTGTGAAATGCAATATGACTCACTCTGTGATGATTCATTTATAATGAACACTGATGACTGTTTATTAAATAATAAATCTGACATGAGCTGATTTAATGGGTACTTACCACTGTGTTGGTGCATACTGAATTGGGCACACAAGCATTGCTGACCTCCACACATTCATCAATGTCTGCACATTCCTGTGGAGACAGACAAAAATGGAGAAGACAACAGAGGATATACTGAGAACATATGCACATGCTCATCAAAGCCTGTTTTATCATTGTCGGGGGCATCTTTCAGACAGCCTCCATGGACTAGTACCATTTGTTACTGTGGGAAAGTGTTATCATTTCTGTCAGGTTCACAAAACTTATGGGATATTGCAAAATGAATTCATATGAAATGATAATATATAATTCTATGCATATGTGCTGTCAATATTTACTGTATTAACTGTATGAACTCATGAGTGAGTATATATATGTATGTGTGTATGCACACGACTCACCTGTTTGTGGCTCTTGGCGTACTGCACACCAACTCCGGTGAGGGGGGGTCCCCAAAGTCCAGGGGGGCAGGGCTCACAGGTGAAGC
Source organism: Megalops atlanticus (assembly GCA_019176425.1). NCBI lineage: Eukaryota > Metazoa > Chordata > Actinopteri > Elopiformes > Megalopidae > Megalops > Megalops atlanticus. The sequence continues at coordinate 12,221,123 of CM032884.1, read as the reverse complement.
CCTTAGCTGTGTTCAAACACCCTGCCGCTGAGAAACACGGCTGGGCAAGGGCACACTGAGCGAGGGAGAAACAGACCAATGAGCTCACTGGACAGGGCTGTGCCGGAATGCACACAAGGCCTGTGTGCCTTTCATTTGTGTAGTGGCAGTGTATCATAGTGGTAGACAGCAGGACTCATAGTCAAAGGTTGCCGGTTCGATTCCCCACTGGGGTTCCTGCTGTTGTACCCTTGGGCAAGGTACTTAACCCACAATTGCCTTAGTAAATATCCAGCTGTATAAATGGGTATTGTAAAAAAATTGTAACCTACGTAAGTCACTCTGGATAACAGTGTCTGCTAAATGCCACTAATGTAAAGTAATGCATTTTGGTAACACACACAAAGTCACCCAGTTTTTGAGTGGTGCCTGGGAAAGCAGCAGTGGTGGCAACTAATGCTGCTCTGAACGAACCAAAATAACCAATTATTCATGGCCAAGGAGCAAAATTTAGCAAAGCAATGTGGGAATGGGCAAACCTCATCGATGTCCTGGCAGTGAGTACCGTTGCCCTCCATGCCCTCAGGACAAGGCCCACAGCGATACCCAGGGAATTCGAAGATCTCCATGCAGGGCACTCCCTTGTAGCAGGGGTTGGGGGAACAGCGGGACCGGGGCTCAGTGAAACCTACAGTGAACACACAGCTCTTCCCCATCAAACTTTCCCTATCTGTACCAGCACAAGCCAAAAAAAACACCTGGCGAGATATAAGCTGGAAATAAATTGCTATGAATGTAGCATTACTGAAAAAGGAAATTGCAAGAATGTAAAGAGGTGATGCATTCACATTGGGGGGTATGATTGTTAAGAATGTTTTAGTTTACTTTTGTTGTTGCTCAAAGGTAGATTCATTCATTGAACGTCTTGTGAATAACCAAAAGTACAGTCTAGACCCTTTCACCAGGTTAGATTTGTACAGAAACAATCCAGGTGAGGTTTTTAGCAGTTGTGGTGTCAGACTAGTAACCTTAACCTAATCTGGTGAGAGATTCAGACATAAAGCACTGGGATGAAGCTCTCAGTTACTCACCACACACTTGACACTCTAGTATAGTGTTCCTGATGAGTGCCATCTCCTTGACCTGGAGAAGAGAATGCACAGTACAACCAGTGACAGCAGAAACATGCTACACTTTCACAAAGACGCATGCGCACACCCTCAAACATACTGTCATTAGCATGGATCACAGCTCCATATGCACACATACGGTACATAATCTTACAAACACAAAAAATTTGTTTAAATGTCTATTTACAAAAATATATGCTGACCCTGACTTGCCCAGTCTCCATCACATAGCCAAACACTTTCACTTTATACTGTCTCTCTACTCCTCCAGTTCTTTCTGATACTTGTCCGGTCTTGCCTTCCACCCTCTCTCTCTCACCTGCTCTCTGATGTCCTCCCGGAGCTCCCCTAGAATTTGGTTGAAAATAATCAGCTGACCAATCAGAGCCTTAGTGTGCTCACCTAACAGGAAGAAAGTGAAGTGAAAACTTAACAGGAAGAAAGTGAACATAAAATGTATACAACTAGCACCTAATAATAAAAGATGCTACAAATGCAGTTTTTAGTTACTGGAAGGAGGAGGTATTTTCCAGCTCCAAATATGTGCTATAAACTCCCTCTGAGTATAACAACCCTATTTTAATATGATGTACAATAATAGTGAGCAAAGGGCTGAATTTATAATAAAAAGACAGGTGTCACGTTGCAAATGACTGATTTACGGTTATTCTGCAGTACCAGATACAGATGAAGCGTCTCTGTATCTGGTTGGAAGCGCAATTATAGATGAATGCCAGGCACAACACTGAGTGAACCTAATATCTCAGAGACAGCGAGTGGCCCTACAGATGGATTCTGTGGCAAAGCACTGACCCTTGGTCATCTGTAGTGGGCAGAGTATACCCAGAACATGATACTCACCCAGGATGGCGTTTACTTCACCATTCACTGCAGACAGAGAAAAAACACACTGTTATAACATCTTTATTGCAATAGTCTCTACAACTTATATTGCCATCATTCCCATTCCCATCGCTAACCATCTCAACTATCAAACACTTCTAGTGTAAGAGGGCAAATAATCATCTGTCATGAATTTTCAGTAACTGAAGTTACAGATAGAAAATGGATTGAAAGGTTTTGGATGCAATATTTTTTTTTAATTTAGGCATGATTTTCCAGATGTGGGCAACTACTTCTGCCTGACATTGTGAGTATTTGCTATAATGCTTTATCACCACTAGATGGCACTATAGGAAGGTTGCTATAGATTTCTAACAATTTTGCTGTGAGTGTTGAGTCAGCTAACATGGATTTACTACATTCAGGCGAGTCTTTCCAAATTATCATAATGCTAAAAGTACTGATGTGTCAACCTGGATATAAATTCAGTTGTTGGTTTCCCCATTTGATGACCACTCTTTTTTCATACTTTTTCATATATGCAGTGCTGTTTTGTACTCTGTTAAAACAAAGCTCCTCTTCCTATTCCACCATTGCCTCTGTACTGTATGACAAAGAATGAGTTATATTTTCATTTTCTTTACATCTGCATTGGTGAAATCCCATGGTGACTTAAAGAGCAAAAAAACTGAAGAGTTTTATGGGTGTACATTCCCGGTATGTTGCAACATAGAGTCCAGTGCTCAACAGAATGTTTCCTATATGCAGTAGTAGGTGGTGCACATGCAGTGGATAGTACTCTACAGAAATTACAATGGACTACCTGTGTTGTACACTGAGGAATCCCCCTGGAAGGGGCAGTCAGTCAGGGCACCTGCTTTGGCCACAGTGCCTCCAAGAGCAAGTTTCAGAGTCTCCACTGAGCCCTGAAACACACACGCATACACACACACAAACAGAACATTGTAGCCCTAATTATGGAGGATATATACTATATAAGAGGTTTTGGGTCCACAATGAACTGAAGCCAATTGAAATCATCTGTGTCACTTCTTGAGTTGTGATTCCAGTGAAAAGGGAAATGTACAACTGTACTACTGTAAGTACAAATGTATGACTGTATAATACTTTCACCACTTTCATCACTCCTACTGCAGAAAAACTGGGGCTGTTATCATTTTCACAGTACAGAGTCAATTATAGCAGCACTACTTGGTAGAAGCAGGTTCTCCTAAACCACAACCTATAATATTCCAGTGTCAGATATTTGACTTTAAATGCTTAGTATTAATTATTAACACAAATTGAATCATCTAAGTTTTGCATCTTCTTAAAATGAAAACTCTTTCGAATCTACAGTACATGCTTCTGTGAGTCTGTTGTAGCTTTGCTGACCTAAATCTGAAATTTCCAAAAAGTGTTCAGCTTAGGCTCACCTTAATTTCCTTACCCACTGTCAACACCAGGGTTTGCACAACATTCAAAGGTAATATGTACTTTTTTCAATAAACCCAGTCAATAAACCCAGTAATCAACCATGTACCATTATCCAAGCAGAACTGCAGTGAACATGTTTGTTTGAACATGTTTGCTGCATGGTTAATCACATCTCATTAAAATGTGTATGTATTTTTAAGGACTTAAATACTGAAATAACTAGAATGACAGGTTATTGAGAGCTCAAGTGGGACAAATTTTTGAAAACCAAAGTGATACTCCAATCTGTATATTTTCCGTACCTGTAACCTGGCATAGGCCTTGTAACCATTACGGATTTCCACAACATCTGCCTCTGCTGGAAGCTGGACCAATTGGGGAAGGCCCTGGCTAGAGTCAGCCAATCGACAGTTGATGTAGAGCTCCAGGTGAAGGTTGTTCCGCCGAAGCCCGCCCACCCGCAGGATGATTGACTGGGTGCGTCCGTCGGCCAGGTTGGCATTCTGGAGGTTGACCGTGTGAAGCTTGCCATCCTCCCGCACATAGCGTACTAAAACTGCAGGAAGAGAAGGAAGAGGAAGAGAAAAAGGAAGATTCCAGGAAGAAATGGGCCAAATGAGGGAGTGGGGAAAGCAAGCAAGAGAGGGACAGATAAAGAGAGGGAGGAAAAGGGAAAGAAGGAAAACAGAAGAATGAGGAAGTGACAGGAGTGGAAGGGAGGGGTCAAAAAGTGCAAAGTAGATATACGAGTGGTACAGAGACCAGCATAACTATGTCCATACTTTAAAAATGGAGAAAACAAAACAATGAACAGGTACGAGACTCTGCTCTAAATACGCAGGTACCTTTGTTGATCTTGCCCATGATGGCCAGCTCCAGGTACTTCTTGCTGTCCTGCTTGTTGTAGAAGCCCAGGAGCACCCCGCCCAGCTTGGGCGGAAGGCGGAAAGTGGACACAATGTAGATGTCACTGACTGTGGAAAGGGCCCCCGATACCTTCTCCACGGCTGCTGCGCTCTGCTTGGCATCGTTCAATGTCAGCATATCAATCACTGGGAACAAACATGGATGGATAGAAGGCAGGGAGTTAGCAGGGTGGGAGGGAGAGGAAAAGAGTGACAGAATCAAAGGAGGCAAATGCAAAGAAAGAGGGAGACAGAGTGATGGAGACATGTTAAACATGGTGGTATATGGTAGCATACTTGGCTTCCCTTGTCTAGTCAGGTTGCACAACTGAACTTGTAGTAGGGCTTGAACAGTGTTATGCTCACACTCACTGTTTCAGAACTGTTGTTAGCCTGGTCTGACACTGTTGCTCATTCTTAAATGGATACACTTCTGTTCTTTTATGCTGGAAGTCGCTCTGGGTAAGACCGTCTGCCAAATGAATGTATTGTAATGTAATGTAATCATATGTTAAATCCCAGATATTGCACTTGACAAAATTCTATTGGTCAGGGTTCATTTGGGAGCATTTCTTTTTATTGTTAATGACTTATTTCTGTACAAATGCCTGATTATTAAAAAGTGAAACCAGATCTTCCCATGGTGTGTGCTGATTGTCTGGTCAGCTGTGAGTTGCTTTCTCACCCTCCCCATAAATGCAGTGGCATTCTTGACTGCACAAAGGTGGCATTCAGTGCAGGAGCAAAAACAATTGTGACTCAGTCTGAGTTTTCATGCATGGCACCTGGAAATGGTCCTACATGCGCAAGTCATTCTGGGTAGAATAAAACCTGTTTTCCGTGTATCTGTTCATCTCTCATGTAGCGCCATATTCCACCTATTTCATGCAAATAAAAGCATGTCATATGTAAATTAACCCTCCAACTGTACAGGAGTTACTGCAAGAGAAATTGGTGTAAATCACACCATATCACATCATTAACATCACCTAATGCAGCATCAATTGGAAGCGGAAACACACTTTCACATTTTTTCCTTTGTCTTTTTACTAAAAGTCAAAATGTTTTTTTTTTTTTTGGGGGGGGGGGTCAGGTGGGGGCTGCAACATTTTATATAAAATAGGTACACTGCGCTGAGAAATAAGCACAATAATTTATCATTCTTAAAGCTTCAGGCTTTTGTTTCCCCTCTGTTCTTGCTTCTCCTATTCTCTGCATTCTCCAGAACCTCCGTGAGCAGCAACTCCACTGGGCCCCCGGAGTCATGAGAACCTTTATATCCAAGAGACTGACCAGGGCCACTTAGTGAACTCCCTATTCCACTTGACCTCTGAAAACCTACTCTCCCATGAACACCAATTAAATGCTGATGCCAAGCTGGACTTTGCTGGATCCTGACCCTCATCCTAAAATAAATATAATACCTTCCATTCATGATACCTTTGGATCTTTTGCACAGACCCTGAGATCTCCTAATGAACTGAGTTACTTCGGGAAACTGCTTCATGTGGAGCAGTTCGTAGGACAATGAACTTGTGACCGAAAGGCTGTGGGACTGAATCCAGGCACTGAACCCAGGACAAAATGTAACTGCACTGTAATTGGAATGTGATTTTGGAAAGCAAGTGGCTGTTTTTGTCATTCACATAATCTTTCCCTGAAGTGTACTGTGCCAATTTGCTGTAAGAGGCACCAAGAGCAAGTCTGTCTGATTGACAGACTGACTAATTCATTCAATTACACAGAAAGCCCCTGTACCTACATAAAAAATATATACACTATGTAATATAATATAATATATAATATTATATATACAATAAATTCATACATGCTTTCCTATATTCCTATATATATTCCTATATTGCAGAGAGAGCTGTGCTATATTAGACTGTGCTATATATACAAATTACTCAGACATGTTGATTGAACCTGATTGCTGTTAAAAGTGGAAACAATTAATGAAAGAGTAATTACAGTAATCAGCTTGTTGCACTGCTAAGTCTAGGATGATGGGCAGGCTGACCAGTGTCCTCTCTCAGGCACCCTGTGATTTGTTAGGTCCCTCCGAGCTGTCTGGATGGTATCTTCCAATGAGTGCCCACTCCACTGTATTACACTGTATGTTTCTTGCTGTGTAAAAATACAGCCGTTGGCTATGTGTAAGTGTATCGAAGCATTGCACTCATCCCACCCCTAGTACTGCTGCATGAGTGCAGGGGTTTTTGCAGTAAGTCTAGTATGCAATTAGTGATTCCAAAACCGGGTTGCATGAAAGGGGGAATGTATGATTAATAATAATATTAATCCACTCACAATGGGCTCAGAACTGGATTCTCACCCAGGTCTAAATGAAGCACCACAGAGGTTTTTACATTTCATAAAACAGAGAGGATTCATTTCTTGTCAAGAAGGAAAGATGCACACACACATGCAAGGGGGAGACAGGGAGAGAGGGAAAGAGGAGGGTTTACCACTGTTTCTGCTCCTCAAAATGATTCATTTAGTCCTATGACATCATCGTGAACTCTGAACCCCCTGATCCAGGTGTAAAGGGACCCCTGTTGATTGATTAACCAATATTTCTGGAAGAATGTCTCATTTTCCTCCCGAGACAGCAAGTTTTCTTTAAGTATTTGTGAGGTCAAGGTCAGTAATGTAGCACTTTCCTTTTTGCAGCTGTCACCCCCCCCAAATGTCCCTGGTTTAAATATTCTGAAACTGCGCCACATGATTTTCCAGTATCCCTCCCTTCAGTTTTCCCCTATAGCCTCTGTAACATTCTCTCTCCCTCTTACAGTAACTGGTATGACTATTTTCTCCTTTCTTCACCTCTCTCTTTGCCATGTTTTCTCTCTCTCTTCCATTCAAATCAAAGCCCTGTGAGATTCAGGAATAAAATAAGACAAGGAGATGAGTATTCCTTGTTGTGTCCTGGCCTCTGTCTCTTTCTTCAATTGTCTGCTTTCAATTCTGATATCCCCCTTCACACTCACAGCCCACTTTGGACAATAAGGGCTGACTGCCCTCAGAAAGAGGACCGAGGGGAGGAGGATATGGAAAGAATGAAAGAAAGAAAAGAAAATTCTGACTTCCACAGGCTCCAAGCTCTTGTTAAAGACAGGATGGGAAAAGACAGTTACATCCTTCTGTTAGACAGATAAGAGTCAGATAATGAGAGAAAAAGACCAAGATGCAAAAACATCTGTCCACCTTACTGACCTACTCCTCTGCAATGAACTACAATGTCCAAGCTCTGGTGAACTTACTGAAAGAAGCAGTGGTGAGGAACAGGGCTCATAACCCAAGGGTTACCAGTTTTATTGCCAGGTGGGACAGTGCTGTTGTAGCCTTGATCCAGGTACTCAAGTGCAATCTCTGTTCTTTGCTCTGGAAAAGGGTGTGTGCTAAGCAACTAAATGTAATAGATGCAGTATGCTGAAAACCTTAAATATGCGTGGAAAAACTAAGGAAGATCATAAAATGCTTTAATACCCCCACGGAGGAAAAATCTATGGTGGACACACATTATATTTGGAGTGTTAAGACAAAAACAGGCAGATGTGAGAGCAGGTGCTTCACAGTCACTCCAGGTTAGTGACCCTTGTGCTCAGTTGCTTTTACTGTGTCCTCAACCATTAATGTGCGCCTGGGGATCTGACTCTTTTCCAGCTGGAACCACTTGTGCACAGGCATGGTCATTGTATAGCCATGCAAGATCCAGTGTAACAAGTCTTAACTGCATACAAGGGGCCATAGAATAGGGGTTCATCTAGACTCTTGGGATGCTGTTGTTCTAGATCCACAGCTTGAATGCTCTTAGTCATGCAAAACCATGATAACACAGATGATGAGAAAATTTATATTTAATTTGACAAAACCTACATTTTCTTATCATTTTGGCCTTCCATGCTATTATAGATATTAAGAGAGGTGAATGTTTATTGTTTCAACAGTAAGGAGAAAAGTTGATGCAGGCCAATTGGTTTTGCCATTTGTGGAGCATTTACAGTACATCTCATTAACTTGCTGCTTACTCTGCAAAGGATCTAATGCCTATTCATTACAGCTCCAAGACCTTTGGCAGACACAAGAGCTGTAATGATATTCATTACATCTCAGCTCCAACACTGACTCAAAGAAGGATGATTCAAAATTTTGCTCAGCCTGCATCAGTTTGAAGGGGGAAAAAGCAGCATATGCAAAATTGTAGGTACAGATAAATTGTAAAAAGAGACTGCAAGTGTATGTGCCAGAATAGTTTGTATCATTCTGATATTTAAAGGTGTACACAAAACACTTTGCTCTATGAACTCAACAAAGCACAGCACATCCAAGTTAAAATGACATATTCTAACAGCAACAGTCTGTGTAAGATTGAGATACTAAAGTGTGTTTGGTCCAAACGATTTCTGAAGTAATGACTGATAAATATAAACATGCAAAAACGTAATTATTACTGATTGCTACTTCCCCATTCTTCATCATCATTATTGGTATAACGAAACAAACGTTTAATATGTTGATAGTATCGAAAATTGCTCTTAGCACATTGTAAGGTAGTTTTACCTTGCATCTCGTGCATATCCTTTGACTGGCAGAGGCTGGCGAACAGCGCTGCGAAGAGAACACGTAAAATTGGCATAGTTCGCTTCGCACCCATGTTGCAAGACACGGTGCGTGGAAGTCGGCCAGAAATATAAATCCCTTAATGCAAAAGAGGGAAAACAACCACCCGTCGTGAATCCTGACTGCAGGTGATAAATGAAGGTGTGTGGTTCTTCAATCCTCTGAAGTGACCCCCGGTCCGAGTTCAAAAGACAACTCCAGTGATGTGTAGTGTGCGCCGCACGACGTGTAGCCGACTGCCTCTCTCGCTCAAAGTGTGACCGTGAGTGACGGATATGCAGTAGCTCCTCTCTCATTTGTGATCCACACGGTTCTGGGTGTGCAACACATGGGGGGAAAAAAACAGTGCAATACTGAAACACGAGACCCGAGACGTGTCAATCAGAGATACCAACATAAACAGTAGCCTACTGTACAGTAGTCTCAATTTGCCTCTTTCCATTTGTATTGAATCACAAGAGGTAGAAGACCATTTCTGGCATAGATGAAAAGATTTTCTACTTTCTTAGATTAATATTAGCTAGTGGAATGTATGATCTTAGCCGCAATATTGAACATTTTCCCCGTTATTTAATAAAGACTAATTGCGTGTCTTGCTATAATTTTGAAAAGAATAGGCAATATAGCTCAAACAACACTTTAATAGAAATACATCTTTACGCTCCAAGGATCTGTTTAATGACCCTAATTTGTCTTTTACGAAACGACTACTTCTGAAGGCTGAAAAGAAACCTTACGCAATGTTTTCATAAAAAGCTATCTGTCGTTTACACATACAACTCAATGGCATTGCACCTTAATTTGATTTTATCGTATAAAAATATAATTACCTGAACTAATTTGTTAAAAAAAAACAAAAAAAAAAAAAAAAAAAACCCTAAGTTCCTGTATGGCCTCCAGTTAACCTTGTTATTGCCCCTAATTTAAAAGTAGGGATATCATTATAAAGCTATAGCTAATAGCTAGTAGCTAATGAGGGTTGGATGTACATGCAGCATACTGTATGGAAAATTGATGTCAATGCTTATAAAATCAAGTACATTCCAGGAAAAGCATGATTACATGAAACAAAAACATACTTATAGCAAAAGACTGAAAAATACAGATGATCTCAGCTCAGAAAACTGCAGTGACCAGTGTTTTACTCACAGTGAAATATGAGTCCTTAAAACCATTGCATTTTCCCTCCTCTCAGTTGAAATACTTCATTGCAACTACAGACACCAACTTGAAACAGGAAAGATTTTGGAAGGATTCCTTACTAATCTAATGTTAAGAATATATCATCTAGCAATATCTGCAGTTTACAGTTTTCATCTTCAGAGATGTTCTGACTAAACCACATGGCTGTGGTATCAGTTACTGAAGTTTGAGTTAGTACATGGAGCACAGTGATAATCATTAACACTGTAGAAATGACAACAGAAATTCTTACTTCCACACCTGGATGTAAATAGCATTCTAAAATAATAATCTCCAAAGCCATCCATCTCTTGCCCTCTTCCTTGCTGTACTTTGGCAGCTGGAGAAATGTTTATTTTTGATTACTTGAGTGTTGCCTTAGCAACTGCTTTTAACAACAGCAGGTGATGAGGGAATTTTTCTCATACCCCTTTTATTGGGCCCTGAAAGCTGGTCATGTAAAATACACTCATTGTTAATATTTTTCACACCATCCAAAGTACCTCTCTCAACAAGTGATATTAAGTGTGTGTGTGTATGTGTGCGCGTGTGTGTGTGTACCTGGTTTTGTATGAATGCCTGGCACCTCAGTCTGACTTGTTGAGGCTTTTTTTCCTGGCAGGAAAGTATGAGTAAGTTACAAGCCCAGAGTCAAAGTTCTCGTCCTAGTCTCCAAAATGAATCCATGACTCACGGTTCGGCACTCTTTTACAAACCAGCTCCAGGCTCGCTGATGACGTGTGTTCAAAGAGCATAACCCCTCTGCTTAAGCTGGGCGATTTCTTTCCCCCCTTGATCTACTAAGCAATATGGAAAATGAGGGCAATCACAATGAGTATTTTTTTTTCTTAAACTGGAATTATTTCCCAGATTTTTTTGGGGGACGCTATACCCAGTCCTTTTGAGACACTGCTGTAGGCATTGTAACTGACAGCATTTTGCACAATTGTGTAATAGTATAGAATGCTCCTCTCACACAGAGACAGACAGACAGACACACACACACACACACACAATTTAACCTAAACAAAAACTTGACTGAACAGGAGCCAATGTACACTGTTTTGATCTTGGTGCAATAATGGCTCAAAGTCTCAGGAATTCAAATATGGAGTGAAATGGTTTATCAAAGAAAGGAAATGCTTAGTGAATGATCAGCTTGAGGTTCCCTGCTTAATTTCTAGCTCTTTACTTCTGTCTTGAAAAATGTGGTCTCTTTCAGACTTCAAGACCCAACATTGACTACAAACCTCCACCTGGTCTATTGCAGTCTCCCCTGTGTTCCAGTCTTATCATGTAAGCATATCCTCCAGTCTCGCTCTCTGTGAGCCCCTACAACATTATTTTCTTTCCCACTCAAGCATTCAATGCATCAACTACATTTCCCATAATCCATGTCTTCCGTGGAGTCAGCTCTATACTATTAATTTTATATAATTTAAGAGACCAATGCTCTAACCTTTCCAGAATTTACTCTGCCAAAATCCTAGCCTATAATTGTCCTTTCTGTTACAGTTATGAAAAAACAAATTTCTAATAGGCAATGCATCACTCTCCCAGCTTGAATATAAATGTTTTATGACACAATATTATAAAATTGCACTTGCCAGAACAAACAACACAGAAACTTCAGGCTGAAAGTTGCGCTTTACTGTTAGCATTTTTATAGGCTGAATAAAAACAAATATGATTCTGATTTATAGGTCTGTTTGTAATCTGATTAGAATGCAGATGTTTACCGGGTCAGATTCTTGTTTTCATTTCATTTCATCAATGAACCAACGACCAATGAACACCAAAGTATTTTATGCCTCCCTTAATGGGTCTGCCCCCTGTCATTGTTGAGAATGCACTTACCACCAACTTCTTGGCCTTATGTGAAGGGGCTAGGGGTACTGGGGTAATTTATTGGCCTTATATGAACTCTGTCTTCAGATTTTGCCTGGCAGGTCTGTGATTTCCATTCCATGTTTGATGGATGTCATCCCCCAGGCATTGAGACAAAGCCATGGTACCTTGTCCCACCAAAAGACAGATTAAGAAAAAGAATTTCACTTCCTGGACTGAATCGCAAAACAGTGGAAAAAGAGTAGCTAAGAACGCAGCTTGCAGCTCTGAGTCCAAATTGTTTCAAAGATTAATCCTTAGAGTGAGTACAAAACCATCTGTCATTGCACAAATTCTGCACTGGCCTCAAAGAGGCCTGGCTACTGTAACATGTGGTGACTTTCATCAACAATAATCAGATCAAGTTGCATTACTTTATATTTTACTTGTCTGACTAGACATTCAGTTAGCAGGACAACTTCTATGCCAAATCCTGAACACAGAAATTTTCACCAAACAAGGTTGGTAACAAGCCTGATTCACCACCATGTCCCAACTTACTAACTTCACTATAACTCTGAAATGAAGCATAAAAATACATTGAGCAATGTAGGCATTCTATAAGATACCTTAAATTTTGAGTAGCAATATGAATCGTGTTCAATGTGAAACTGACTACATTTTTTCAATATACTTGCAACTTGCATTTCCATACCTACTGTCTTGTTGACATTATGTAGCTGGAAAGGATTCTGCCATTTTGATGCATGTAAATGATCAGATGCCTCTAGAATATGCTGATTTTAGTTCCTCAAATTACTGATTGTAAACAACATTTAATCAAACTCATTTCCTGAAAAATATTCATATGGATGTCTGAAGGAAAAGGTTTACCAGGGCAGCAATAACATTAGCTCAAAGACGGTATAATAAAATAAAGAAATTCAGTCTTGTAACACCATGTCTGTTCAGTAAATAATATATCAGTAACCGTAATCTTCAAGTTATTTATCAATCTATTCCCTGGCAGGGGGCTTTATTTAACACTGGATTTTAGAATAGAAACTAATATGTTCTACCTTGACAGTTGGGAACTTGGTTTCATACAAACACTTTTTGGGAAAAGAAAGCATCAATGTCATCAAAAGATGTAAAAAAGTGATCTATGGCTCAAATGTGCTCAACCTTGTATCGCTTCAATGAAAGCTTCCCTGTTATGGGACCACAGAAGTGAAAAGCTTTTTTTTTTTTTAGATACAGCATGTGAGATGCATGTGTGGTTTTAGTGAGTCTGGTTCTCCGAGAGGGCAGTTCTCACATAATTTTGTGGCTGCTGTAAAACTAACTTCTTGAATCTACAGGCTGAATACTCAACTAGGATTCTGAAAGCGCAACCTGGTAGGAAAATAGAAAGTTGACAATGAGTCAATGCTGGATAAACCAATATTCGTTTCTAAAGACAGATGCAAAACAATTAAAGGAGCATTGCTGTGTCCTTATTCTGCTTTACAATTACAATTAATACACCATCTGAACAAAGCTTATAGTAGCTGGTGTAGGGATTTGTTTTGGTCCATGATTTGGCATGTGCTGCTGACATAACCATGCAGCTAGAGACAGCCTCCCTTTCTGGGTAAGCATAAAAGGTGAACCACTGACCAGAAGAGGATGACATACAAACTGATGAGGTAAAGTTGGAAATAGACAGAAATGCTGGTGACTAGTTTTGATGCAATTTGGATGGGGAGACCAGTGGCCAGCATTTCTTGAGAGATTACAATGATTTCAGTCATTAGTAAATGCTGTTTGCTTCCACCAGGATGTGGTGTGGGTGTTTATTGGGGGCCTACCATGACTGTAGTGTTAGTTTTTTGGAGTGGGCTGTTTGGCATCAATTCCGTGAAGCAAGGCGCTGGATTGTCACCTCTACCATCATTTCTTAAATAAACATGAACTAAACTAAATGTAACAACCCACTGCAGTAGTTCCGGTGGTTGTGGAGCCCAGAAGATAGAGCTGGCACATGAGGTGATCCCAGGAATTGATGAGCTCACCTTTTGCTATCTTGGTTTGGGACGTCTGCCTCATTCTAATTTTGGGGTTTGTTTGTTCTGTATTCATACAGTCACACAACACACAATTAGATTATGCTAGCTGTTCCTCATTACAGCCATTTATCATTATTTGTTTTCGAGTCAGGGAAGCTAGGCAAGGTCTGGTCATCATATTTTATCAATTTTTCATTTCTCATTAAATCACGTGTGATTGACCACTTGTTTTTGATACAGGTATCTGCAGGAAGTTATAGCAATGATTGTAAAAGTATGTCGGGAATAACATTATGATTGCAACTGCAGTATGAGGAACTAAACCAGTGGGTTGTATTAACACAGGCTGAAAGACAAAATTATGAGAGCACTTACATGAGCTAGTACATTTCGCCATCTGAATGGGAAGCTATTCACAACAGTGAAACAGCATAGTAAACTCACAGACAATAAAATGTGAGAAAGTTCATAAATTACCCAGTTTTCCATACCTTCTTGGGCCTCAGGTTCATTACTTTCAGTGGGCATACATTCAGTTGATAAGTGGTCTGATTTAAAAAAGTCACAGAGTATCCCAGTTATAGCTCATTTTGTATAATTACATAGCTTTTTTGACCTTAGGGATTATGGAAACACATTTCAGAAAAGGTAAACAATTACCAAGTCAAAATGACGGGTTGCTGCAACAAGTTTGGAATCTTACAGGTTAATGCTGGCCTATAGCACTTCCTGTGGAATTGCAACTCCAGGGCATCTGGTTTCAAGTCAGGTCATAGCACCACCACTGTGGCATTGAAGGATGTTAATGACTTTTTAAATACCACAGACACTGTGCCAACAAAAGTGGAAGTTACCCTAGAGCCTTTGTATAAGTGGATCATAAGGTGCTGCATAAATTCAAATTCTGTTACTTGGTTGTTCATGCTTTAGTAACATGGTGGCTAGCATAAACCTACTTTAAATCACAAAATGTGTCCCCCCATTTCAGTGTTCTCCAACTACCCCTTGGACTCCTAAGATTACCTCTGTCATCTCAAATGGATCCTCAATACTGACAAAATTTCTGCTGTTCTCCAGATCACACTCCCACACCTCACACAATCCATATATTATATCACTGTAGACAGCAACATTGACTCTGCATTCATAAACATCTGGAAGTGATGGCCTTGCCGTTGCACTCCCCCCATTACCCCATTGTAGCCATTATGTCAATGAGGCACACAACAGCATTCCCCCAACCCACATCTCACACAGATGCTCCTATTTCCCCTAATGATGTATAATGAATTCTTCCCCAAATAATAACTTGTTTCCCATGGCAACCGTATTTGAGGTCATCACAACCATTTTGTGAAAGTGGTAAGTTACACTCTTCCAGCTGCCTAAAGCATGCATCGCTCCTGCTGATGGCCAGCATTATCCCTTCTCTCATCACATATTGCATCAGTGTCTTAATTTTGTGGCTAATACCCTTATTCAAGACTTATTCTATTGTTTACATGTGCCTCATTTAAACAATTGCCGCTCTACTGGTATAACATCAGCAGGTCCCCACCCTGAATGTAAACACCCTGCCTTATTGTCATGGGTCTAGTCACAGTGGAAATGTAAAGGGTATACCCACAGGTATTTATAATATTTCTGACATTATGAAACTCACTCACAGTTATATTTTTCCTGGAACAAGTCAGGTGGAGTGTACTGCGTGAAGGTACACTAAAATCAAATCATCAAATCAAAAGTTTATTTAATTTAGCGAATTTTTAAAACTGAGATTGTCAATGTTGGCATGTACCAATGTTGATTGTAAGTTTATTGTATACACATATGTCAACAAAGAAGTTTCAAAATTTACATTCATGAGAGAAGTGAAGGGGAATTTTTACAAGCTTGAATTTGTTTACAGATCCACAGGGTTTCTCCCATAATGCTGCCTCTCTCTTAGGGCTGGCATATGCTGAAAGAACTGCAACTGTATGAAATTTTTATGGGACCAGCACAACACTGAAGATAATTACTGAAATTGTGTTTACTCGAGTACCCCAAGAAGTCCAAGAAGTGCTGGTTTGGAAACAAATACAGATTGAGAGGCAAAAGTGAAAAATGTAGAGTTATACTGGCATACAGTTGGAACAAGCAGGACTAAAGAAGGAAGACTAAATGCAAAACACAGACAACTATGCAATTTTTTATTTTTTTATCTTTTTAATTTCTTTATATTTCTTATATGATCTTCCAACTCAAGCATTTTGATCACCATCTCCTTCCATTCCTTCTCGTTCCTCTCCTGTTTTTACACCCCTGTATATTGTACAATCATGAATCCTTTGTAACCCATTTCTCTTTCTTCTCTTTCTCTTTCATCAAAGTTGAAACCTAAAAACTCATCACTAAATCCACCACATCTCCATTTCCATCTCCATCTTGCCACTACTCTCCTGTCTTCCTGTCATAGCTCATCCTCCCTCTCTGCTACTTTTCTTCTCTCACTCCAGCTCTCTCACACTCAGTCTTTGTACCTTACCAGGTCAGGCAGTAGTCTCTTTCCTAAGATTGAGATGAATGCCAGGGTGTCACCTCTTTCCTCAGCTGATAGATCATAGCCTGTACAGTATTTCTGAAAGCACAGCAAGGGAAATTTACCAATGCTGACACACTCTGGCTTTAAGCCTCTTACCATCAACAGAGTAGAAGTGATTAAGCTTTTCTTGCCATTATAGGTCTACAAACTTCAAATGTACCTCCAAAGCACATTCAGAAAAAAGGAAAAGTTAGAAATAAGTGGAGCCCATTATGCACTTCCAGGCAGCTGCAGGTCCAACCTCACCACAGTGTAATGCAGTCATTCAGTAATGTGGGTGAGAAATAGGAGGTCTTACAAGGCTGGAGGTAGGTGAGACAGACTTACCACAAATCTCTGGTAGCTGCCAAGAGCTTAAACAGGAGCGTAAGACATACTGTTTCCACATCCCCAAGCCTGTCCCACGACAACAACCCATGATTGCTGCCCTATAAATTGGGCAGACCTTCTCCCCCACTCCAGCCCCTCCAGGGGATGACCAGTAAGTACCTCCATCTGAAGGTTTTTTTTTTTTTTTTTACTAAAAATCAGCCCTTTCATGCCTTCTGGGACACTGTATTCATTATCAGAAGCCACAGCAGTTGGCCAAGGACAACCAGTGTTGGAATTTGGAAGACTGGCTGGAAACGGCACCCCCTCTCCCTCTCCCCTTTTTTGGATTACTTCATCGGACCTTTTCCCCTTTGCTCACCCGTCTGCTGTAATAAATTCCTGCCCAAAGTAGCTATCAATCTGTATTGCGATTTTTTTTTTACACCCTCCACCCCCGCCTCCCCCAAGCCCCATCCTTTTTCTTGGCCCAGTCAGGGTGCACTAACTATCTGTGCTGATGGGTTCCATCTGGGCATCAGCTGTGGTGCACATTTTCTTGGGGAAAAGAAGAAAGGAGGGCGTAGAAGGAGCCCTAGAGGACTGAAGCGAGGCGTTTCTTCTCTCAACAGGAATCTAGGTAATAAAGAAGGTTAGGTCACCCAGAGTTTGTAACGGGCCTATACCTAGATGGATCCCCCAAATTCCTCACAACTCATCGCGCTTTCCTCCGTCTTGGATTCACGCAGCGTGTGTTTGCATGCTGGCTCCCCCTGGAATTCCTTTTTTACCATTCCCCTCACAAAGTTTTTTTGTCCAAACACTCGAGTGTGGTCTCCGCTGTCTCTCCCAGATCAATCCACACATTCAAACCTGCCTGGGGCCCAGGCCAATGGGTCCTTGCTATCAGAATCACAGAGGTAGCCATGGCACTGAACAAAGAACACCAGGCTCAGGACATCATAACTGTTGGCGTGGATGGCCAGTCACTTGGTCATGCGGGGCTGGAAGAGACTGCCCTCCTCACTAGTATTTGGCCCCACAGGGAGTCTAGCAGGAAGATAGAATCGTCAGAACACCCACCTGGTAAAACAGCACCACTGATTTACTGTCATTGTGGTGTGACCGTTCTGCATAGACAGGGAGCTAGGTGAGAAAAGAGCATCTCACCATAAAGTAAAAGGGATTAGCAGTAGAAATCAAGTGAAGAAAAATGTTGATCCTAAGACCAGGGAGTCATATGGAAGGAGCACGGACAAGATGTCTTCACTGAAGAATACACGGGTGTGTAAGTTAAGTCTGAATCCTAAAAACTGAAAAATGCTTAAGTGAGGTGCACAAAAACACTCAGCACCTGAGTGAATTTGCCCCTGTGTGCAAGTTTGTTTTGAACAGCAACAGAAGAAGGACACTGCAATGGCTTTGTTACTGGCCATTACATGTACATGGAATTCAGTACAGTCAGTGGGATTAGTGTCATTCACAATAGCAAAGTAAACTTCATCGATCAGTGTCAGATTGCACAACTAATCCATTAGAAACAGACATAATTGCACAGATCCCATTAGTGTGGTGCCAGGAATGTTTCTGTTGGCATGCCAGAGGCACATTAACACCTAAATTAGGACACATGCAGGAGTGAATACACAACTAGTGTGTAAAAACAATAATAAGAACCAGACAAAGCATTTTCTTTCCACACACAGGCATGCACGTGCGTATACACACTTACACATGCACACAAACAGATGCACATCACTGTTTCATAGTACACAGTTTTCCTTTTTTTTAAAATCAGCTTGGACTGGAAAGTTTTGTTAACCACCACCATTCCCCACACAGAACAGAGCCCCTCAGATCCCCACCTGGTGCAACCCTCTCTGTGTGCAGCTGCCTGCGGGTCCCCTCGGACTCAGGAGGGACTAGGGAACCTCCTGCAGAGAGGGAGACTGAGGAGGGTAAAGGCAACGGGTGTGAGATCATGGCGTGTTTACACCACATGTTCCATGTGAATACACATAGTTAATAACAATGCCTGTGGAACACAAACAACCCTTCAGCACACTGCATTATTGATGTGATTCTTTTGACCAGCTGACAAATGAACCTCTCCGCTTGCAAATGTTAATTTATTTTTTTGCACCAAAAGCCCCAAATCATGGCACCATAATAGCAACACGCAAAAACTGGCACACTCCCTCTTGCGCCAACCTATAGGATATAAGCATGCTCAGAGAAGTAGTGATATCACTTTGATTTGTGCTGTGTGACTCAGTCTGTTCAATGCCACAAATTCACATACGCTTCATCAGATCATCATTCAAGCTGGGAGCTGGGAGTTTTTGCTTTACTGACTTGTGCCAGATAGGTGCCATTGCTGCTTCAAACTGGAAAGATGGATTATGATGTCAGGAATATGAGAGGATTTGTGTCTGTTTAACAAACCTGATATTCACCTGGAGTAACTATGTCTGCATAGGAAGTCTAAGTGGCTACTCATGCTTTACCACAGGCATACAAAATGAAGGTCCTCCATGGATGTCATTATGTCTTTACATCAAAGGCACCTCATGACAAAGAATGCACAATTTGAAATCCAAACGTATGAACTAATTCAATATAGGTAATTAGAATAATCCTTAATGCCTATGGCTCTTGTACATGGAACTGAACACCCATAAAACAACACAGGGGCTCAGAGATCTATGTTTAGGGTTAAGTGCATGTGTGAAAATTTGGATGTATGCATATATGTACTCAGTATACAGAGACAACACAATATTATGCCTGAATATATCAGTCATAACTGACAGATTGATATGTAGATGGATCCAGACAGAACTGGGTTTCGACTGGCAATAAAGGAAACAACCTTCAAAGTTTCTTGAAATGCTAGTACATATGTACCTTCCATTATGGACACTGTTTAGGTTAATGTCATTTTTTGAAGACACGTACTAGAATAAGTTATCCTTTGGCATTTTTATGGATACACAGGTGTCCTTTAAGATGGTGTAATTTTTTTTTACGCATAATAGGCTCGATATCAGCACGATTTCATGGGAGAACTCAAAAAGTTCATTTGTGATTTCTTAGCTTTACTCACACTTTACACTAATGCTATAAATTCTGAATCAAAGCATTTCATCAAGATGGTGACCTGGCTGGGTTACACAGCTCTTAGTTGTGTCACTGGAAGACATTGAAAAACCTGTTCTGGTACCACTGTCAAACACCTTCCAGCAAACAAAAAAATATGTTAATAATAAATGGCAACAACCAAATTAACAAGCCCATATAAAAGCTGCTAAAGTCTGAGAAAAAAATTATCTGGTCTCTTGTTTGTTTTGACCAAAGTTTCCTAAAATCTGAGCATCTGTGCTGTGTACTGAGTAAAATATCTGCTAATTTTCAGCTACTATATCTGAAATTCTACATAGTAAAATTCTCACAGCAGGATAAAGAAACAAGGGAGAAAGCTAAATGAAGCCAGTAGCAATTGCAGGTAGATTAAAAAAACCTTGAAATTAAAAGGGGGAATTTCATATGAAAAGGGGAATGATCATGTGATACATTGTTTCATAAAGAAGTTTTTCTGTTAATATTCTGTTGCTGCTAATGTCATGTGCTCATACTGTGACACAATATTTTGCGTTAATGCTACCTGTGCCATAACGCCTGCACTCCAGCTGAACAGGAAGAGCTCTGCTACAAAAGAGTGTTCAGCAGAATGTCCTTGTCGAGAGAGACCCTGTACATTACCATCATATAAAATACCAGGAAGAAATATAAAACGACACTTTGCTGTGATTAGCGCAACACTTCTTTAATGCAGATTTGGAGCCGAGGGGGGTCGTGGAGTTTGCCCATATAGGTGCCAGCTGGCTAAGAAAGCTCGCCCAGCGGGGAAAGGCATATGAGAACAGTGGGGCGAGGAGCGTTGCCAGATTTTAACAGTGTGTTTTGAGATGGAACACATTGTTCATGAGGAGATATAGAGAGAGGCGGGAAAGAAGGGGGCTGGTAGAGCTTAGTCAAGTGGCTTTTTGTCTTACTCACTGCCATATGAGGATAGTACTGAAAATAACCTAAAAGGCATTTCAAAGATGAAATTTCACAGAAAAAACATGTACTTTTTCCCCCATAAACCTGTGGAACATTTACGACCCTGTCAAAAATAGGTGTCAGACATAACTCATGACTGTACACTGTGTGTACCTGTGGAGCCGACAGTTTGTGAAAGACGGGAAAACATGAGGGATTAGCTGGACAAACACAGCCGACCTCAACCAACTCTGCAAATGACATTGTCTTTTATGATCCTGAATGATAAGAAGAAATAAAATGTCACTCCAGCAAATCTACCTGGAAATGCCCGAAAGGCGAACTAGACTGCACTTGTCGAGAGGACCAGACAACGTCACGGAAAAGCCAGGCAATTTCTTCCATGGTGTCCACAGGCTCTCATCACCCTCTCTCTCCGCTGTCTCACTCACACAGCCAGGTGCCACGAGGCTTTACCATTGTGCTCAAGCACATTCTTAACTAATCTGTCAATCTACAGAACACATATCGGATGACGCTACAGAAATGTAGTGTAGGGTCTAAAATACTTCATTCCTCAACTTTCATCTGCCACCACAACTGGCCATCCAGAATCTGATCAACTGAAGATCCATTCTGTATGATAAATAAAATGAATCACCCAGAACTGAAAATCCAGGCGTTTGGATTTGACTGCAGAGTATAGGTACAAAAGAGTAGAATGTGACCATTTAGTAAATAGTTTTAAACAGAAAAATAAAAATGGAAATACATTTCCATCCAGCTTGCAATAAACCAGATCCGCTGAAGACACACAGAACCGGAGGGGGTGGTCCTTTTAGCCAGAAATCCTGTAAAGAGAATTCAGGAGGGTTGGATAAACAAAGGATTATTCAGACTTTACAAGTCCAAGTCAGCCGGCACTCTGAAAGTCTGAGCCAGATCGGAGCTCTGCGCCAAGACTGGGGCAGAGGAGTTCAAACCTCACAGTCTCACACCAACAGTGGCATAATTTAGTATACTGTATAATGATGAAATCAGTACAATGCTCCAGGAACATCCAGTTCTAATTAGGTGAAATTGCTGGAATGCGACTCCACTAGAGGGTTTGAATCAAACGTACAGTAAAAAGAATGCTAAATCAACATGTTGCAGGTCCTCAATAGCTTATGTGTATACCGGCTAAAGGGGCGGGGGATGGAGTGGGGGGGAATGGGGGAGGATGGATGAAGCCAGAGTTTTCCAGTCGGAAAACCACCGTTATAAACATCAAAGGCTGACATCATAGCCACAGATTTACAACCAGATTCCACTGCAATTTTAAGTTCTCGGTAGTAAAAGAAATGATGAACTAAACTGAAAAGAAATTACTTATATTTCTGTGTCCATGCAAATCCAGTGGGGTCTGAGGTATACGCAACTATGAGTGTGGCAGACTTAACGATGTGTGGTTTGCATATAACGTTTTAAATCTTCTGGCTCAGGCAGCAAGGCACTCATCTTTGTCTTGGCTTCGATCACGGCCATGTGATCAGCTGACAACGGGTGGGAGCCCACAAACTGGCCCTGTTTTGCCAGGGTGGTGTTGGGTATGTCAGCAGGGTGTCCTCATTTTGCCACTCTCAGGCATCTTGTAAGTCATCAGGTGCCTGTAAAATTCTCAGATGACATCAGTGGAGTAGCTTTTATCCTCCAGTAACTGTTATCTTCACTGTAGTACACTGTAGGACTTGTAACCTGAAAAATAGCTGTTGGCAGCATTTACATATATCAGAGGATTGTATTATCACTTTGCTGTAGCTTGCTTTTAAAGGTTTGAATTGCAGAGACTGTCAGGGAGAGACTAAACTAATATGCAAATTACCATGAAATTGCATAATGAAAAAAGAATAAAAATCAGTCCATATTAAGATGATGTGTCCTTGAAGTAACTATGAATAGTTTCTACCACCTAATAAGTTCACATAAGCTTAGCAATGCATACATTGACATGCAAAATTGAAAACTTTTTTCAATAAGGACTCAGTTGAAAAATAAATATGATCTTATTTTTCTACATAACTTTCAAATGTAGTATTAAGAGATTGAAGTAGTTCTATTTCATTGAAATAAAAAAACACAGAACATTTATTGCAAAAAAACTCACAATGACAAAATCATTTGCACTAGCAGAAGAAAAACAAATTATTATTCCAGCCACTGTTAAGAGTCCAGTCCAAGTCTATTTTCTGTGAAGTGGCTCCAAGTCCTGGACTGAAGCATGACATGAACGTTGCAAACGTAATGTTGCTTCAATAATATTTTTTTCACTGCAATCTGCTGATCCAGCATATTTTGTTAAAAATATTTCAACCTTGCCTCAGAAACCAGCTGTTACTACTACTGCACCCATCATTATACAGTAATACATACAACTGGATACATACAGAGAATGGGACATCAACTTTGTTGACACTATTTGCTTTTTACTGCATTCTCTCTGCTAGTTCAGTCCCAATTTCTTTAGGAAGTTAAGGCCACAACACCATCAGTGAAAAATCTCTGGCAATAAAAGTGCTTCCAAAACAGTTTTAAAAAGTGTGTGAAGGAGCACTGGCCTGTGAATGGTATTAGTTTTTATTATCGCTATTCCTAAATTGCCTGTGGCGAATGAGCTCATTGGAGTGCAAACAAGTAGATACAGTACCTTGGTGCCATTTCTCTGAATGGAAAGAATGATATTCCCTTGGTGCATGGAACCACATGCAGATGCACATGCATGAGTCTGTGCAGTTGCACACACGTGCGCGCACACACACACACACACACACACACACACACACACACACACACACACACACACACACACAGAAATATGAGACTGAACAATTCCTGGGAAAAGATCTTAAATGAAATAAATTTACAATTTGCCATGGCCTGTCAGCTGTCTGTTCAAGTACATCACAGAACACTAATAGTACTCCCTTTTAGCGGTCAGCTTGTGGTTTTGTAACAGTACACCAGACTGAATGGATAGCTGTGATTTAAGATGATGAATATCATGCACATTCCTGCCACCAAAGGGAATAAGACAGAATATTTTATTATTCCCAATAGGAAAAATTTTCTGCAGCATTTAGAGATTTGCTGATGCAGGCATGTATGCAGATATATGTGATATATAAATGTACGTAAGTTATACAACATACATGGTACATAATGTTTAGTTCACAAAGTCAGACTCAGGGAAATGACAAATTTGTACAGTACAAAACAGCAATGACACAACAATGATTCTGCGTTCATTAAGGAAATGGCAGTAGCAATAAATTCCTTATTTTCTGTGCTTATTTCTGTTTTATCACACTCAAAACCTGCAACCGGAGACAAATCACAAATACAGATCACAAATATATCCTGGCAGTCAGACAAAACATTTACAGCTCTGCTGCCATTCAGTGTGCAAATAATTGACTGCTGACCTCGTACAGTTTTTGGAGGTGAAGTGGCCGTCTCATAAATGGTTTACACACATATTTCAATCCTTTGGCTCCTACAGGAGTCAAATCTGTATTTGCCTCTCTGTTTGAAATCAGCTGCTCATCAGGGTGTTCAGAAAACCATAGGCCCCCATGTTCAGTTTGCAGGTACCTGTTTTCTCTGGCTGTATAGTTGTGTAGGTTGCCATGTGAAAATGGAAAATACAAAAATACAGAAAGCATAAACATTGTGCCACTTGTTTATGTAAATGAGCAGGCTTTCCTTTCCACGTGTTCAAAAAAAAAAGTATTTTTGTGGTGAATACTGAATACATGGTGTGGTGAAAACCACACATTCTGTGGTTTCTAAATTACACCAGTTAACAAAATAGCTCCTCATTTACCACCAACAAAATAGGGTACATGTTTAAAAGGATGGTTTGGGGGGCTTTCTAAAAATATGCAGACAGTAGACACTGTAATTGTAAGATGCTGCCACCTCAAAATCACTGCGGCTGTGGATTACACAACTCTCGTTTGGGTATGTATACAGTGTTGCCATGGCAGCAGGGGATGGGATAGCCCCAGCAGGGATTTCCTATACATGTTCAGAAACTCAGACAAGCGCAAAGCCAGTGGGATGTCTACATTTTGCCCTCTCTTTTTCCAGTCGCGACTGTCGTGGGATGACCGAGAGGCGATAATAAAAAAAACTGATGAGGTCGAAAAAGTTTTGATGAGGTGATGGTGGTTTATTTCACCCAAGCTGTGACTGGTGAAAGTGACAATAAATAATACTAATTTAACAATACCGAAAAAGAAAAAACAAAAAAAAACAAAGAATAACACAAACAAACAAAATGCAAACAATAATTGCCTAAGCAGGCCAAAAGAGAACCCATCAATCAATCTGTGATTCTCACTCCACTCTTTTTCCTCCCTCTACTGACTGAGAGTTGCATTATAAAGGCAACCAGCCATCTTGGAGTAAACTAATCAGAACATAAATCAATTAACTCAACAAAAGTCATAATACAATAAATACTTGCATACAAATATTATTTAATCCCATCTAAAATGTTTCCCGGATAATTTCACCCTTCACCAACCAATACAATTAAATTATAAAAGATTAGCCAGCCATCACTGGAAACTCCCCCATTGTCACCTCCCATGTTGGTCAGCCCCATTTGTCTGCTCTCCCCCCAAACCTACAAGTCCCATCAGCCCCCAGCCCTCGGGTCCTTTGGCTGATGGAGTCCGTCCTGCTGGTGCCCGTGGAATCACAGGTAGGCCCTGTTTCCCCCCAAACCACAAACATTACTTCAACAGAAAATATAAGTGCAATTGACAGAAAAAATTGATATTAGAAATGCTTTTAAACATTCAGTTGGCCACCCTGCATGTTAAAACATTCCAACTGTCCTTCTTGGTTTATAGAGTCAGTGGTTTGGATGTCTTTTGGGAGGAGTAAAACCAAAGGAGCTGGTGATACACAATGGGGACATGTTTGCTTACTCAAACTAAACCCATGTAACGGACATGCACTCCGTTACAGCGACAGGCGGGAAAAAAAATCTTTCCCTGTGGCCACTTTTATCTTGGCCTCTCTTGGTCATTGCAAATAGTTTGTGTTAGACCAGTTGTTCAGAACAATACAGTTTATTCTGGCAAACTTTTCTATATAAGGGTGAATAAAAAGTTAACTACTGTTAAAGAACCCTCAAGTGGGTACAAGGCACAGAAAGGGTGCTACGTGAGGTCTGTTCTAGAAATCACCAGGGCTCTCCTTCCTCTTACAAAAGCAATGAGTTAAGAATTGTGATTCACTTTTACTCATGACATTCATGTTTTTACCAGTGCTAGAGTAAAGAGAGCAAAGGTAATTATTCTTGAGTTTATATTTTTGCTTATATAGTAGTTTTGAGCTGAGTGTGAACTTCAATCATGCAGAGTGGGAGCCTTTATTGTATAATTGCGGTATGTTTTGTTTTGTGATTACATTGCACATTGTGTAATTGTGTGTATTGTTTAACGCTGCTTAAGTATTACTATTTATTTTTGCCCATATTAGCGCATTGTGATAAAACCGTCAATTCCCACAAAGGTTACAAGATACCTGCTTATTAAAAATACACATTGTGCTTAACACATATTTTAACAAAATTAATCATAAATGAACACAATCTCAATGAATATAATCAATTTATGATTCACAGGTCTCCTTCATTGTTCAGGAAAGTTCTGGTAAGATGTTCGATTCAGTACTAACATTGTGTGAAAAAATACCTCCTGGTTTCAGTGTGAAAGTGAACATTTCTGACTTTCCACCTACGTCCAATTATTCTGATAACAGACC
The DNA here is from genome assembly GCA_019176425.1 of Megalops atlanticus. NCBI lineage: Eukaryota > Metazoa > Chordata > Actinopteri > Elopiformes > Megalopidae > Megalops > Megalops atlanticus. The sequence continues at coordinate 12,194,392 of CM032884.1, read as the reverse complement.
CCATCCTGTAATAGCCTCTGCAGTCTACTTTATTAATCCCTTTGAAAACCTTAACCAAATCCCTCTTTTTTCTGAAGACTGAAGATTTGGGTGTCTGAAGATTAGGCTGTCTTTACAACATGTACTGAATGGTTGAAACCTAGAACCAGTTGCCTTTCTCTGCAGTTTTTCTAAAACTTCTACGTCCCTCTTATAGTGTATCTGCTTTCAAGATTAAACTGTTCAGATATGTTGTGTCTACATGGTTCAAGCTCTTCTTGAGTTCAGAAAGTTCAAGAATCACATGTAATGATGGTATTTTATCCTTGAAGTCATAGAACTTCAAAGATTAGGTGATATCCGCTTGACATGAACATGCATTCAAAAAGCGAAAGCAAAGCATTTGTGGTTCACTACAAGTGAACAGAAAAAAGGGGCAAAGCAACACAGATACACTGATGTTTCTACAGCTTTCAGTGAGAGATTTACAACTTCAAGCTGAAAGTTCAGGAAGGCTTATTTTTATAGCGAATGAAGTCATATTTTATCATCCAATGATAATAACAATAAAATACTTCAGTTGCAGTTTTTCATACTCCAAGCCATCCAGATAATGTCTTTGGTGATGTTTCCCATCTGTGTGTCTGTTCCTCTATTACAGTGAGAGAGGCCATCGAAGCAAAGGAAATGTTCATAGATAAAATTGCTATCTTGTGCTAAAACAAGCATTCTATGTCTGTGTTAATGGGTTTGGAAGATCTTTCATTCTCTAATATGTGCATCACATTTCTTAGATATGTAGTTTATAAATGTAAGTTACGCTTTTTCCTGCTCATTACTTTGTAGGGGCATATCTCCAGAACACAACTGATGTGATATCTGCACTGATATAAAAATATAAAATATCTTCAGAAAATGGAATGGGGAGCACTAAGCACTGGCAATAACTGCGCCGACAAAATGAACAGAAGGCGATATCTGACACACTCAGAGGGACTCTGTGAAATGGAAATTGTGCAGCGTCTGTTTTGCAACTGGGCTCAAACACATCAGCTCAGCTGCTGGCAGGGACTGCACCAAAGCGGCATGCAGAAGCCATGACTTCATCACCCCGAGTGCAGGACAGGAAGTGCTCACGCTCTTCCACACTCTTGTCCCTCAGCATACCAGACACCCCTTCCACTGAGCTTTGCGTCACCTCATCCCGTGGTTTAGGCAACTCCTTATTCAAGACAAAAGGGTGAGGGTCAATTTACGGGGCACTGTACGTTTTGTCTGTACAACATCGAAACTTCAGACTGCTAAAGTGGTGAAGAGAGCTGGGTCATAGGAAGGTCTATTAATATAATGAATATATTAATATTAATATATAACCATTTTTTAAACCTAAGGTTAAGTAAATAATGTCATTTCAGAACAGGGTTCTGTACCAGAATGTTTTGTCAAAATTAAAGGTGTAGTTGCTACTGTAGTTTACAATGTTATTAAGAATTGGAAGATATTGTGAATCTCACCACTCTATTTCTTAGAAACAAGATGCAGTAAAGCCAAGGAATAGATAAAGCAGACTCTGCCTGGACCAACAGTAATGATAATTCAGTTTTAGCCAAATTTGCAGTAACTGTGCTCTGCCTTTGTAGAGCAGTATCCTCTCAAAGAAAACCAATACTGTCATCTATTGGGCAAATACTGTAACTGGCAGATATTATACAGTCTCAGTGATTATTTTTATTTTTAATTAAAAATAAAAATAAAACAATATCAAGGTAAAAGCTGTATAATGTTCTTATTTTAATGCAATGTAATTTCATACTTCACAATCTGTACATTTTCAGCTTGTAAAAACACATTTCTGCATGTAGACATCACAATTTCTGTCTTAAAAATGGAAAATGAAAACACGCTGAAATGAAAGTACACTTCCTGTCTGGCAGTGCAGGAGACTGCCAAAGAAACGGACTCAGAATCTGAACAATCTTAAAGTGGAAGTGGTCATGATGGAATTAACATAACCAATTGAGAAACATGACAAAATACAGGTACACAGCTTGTGGCTTATAAGTAAAAACAAAGGGTTTGGAGAAAAATAACTTAATTGAATTTCATTTGTATAAAAAACTGTTTAAAAAAATGTTCCCCCCAAATAAGTTTTTTCGAGCACCTTGACTCAACAGACCCCCCCCCACCAATACAAGGAAACCCATTCAAAAGAACACTTTACAAGAAAAAATCTGAAATGGCTGATGTCAGCCAGTTTGGAGACTAAAACTGGGCCACTGTTTCTATTGAAAAACCGTGAGAGAAACAAAGGGCTTTACTGTGAGGTGTGAGAAAGCACAAACAGGAAGCAGAGTCAGTTACAATTTCCACTCCAGCTGAGGAACCAGTTTGTGGGTTGCATAATTAGAGTTGTTTTTCACTTGTTATGGTTTTACAATTTACGTCCCATGGAAAATTCTAAATTAGAGCAACAATTATGATAACAATACATATAGTTCATGAACAAATGGAAGTAACAAGAAGAAGAAGACTGGACGATTCGATCTATCCACAATATGATTTGTCCTCAGATTTTGAAGTCATTTGCCTGGTATGTTTGATAGTTCAATAACCATGACTGCTCCCACAATCCTCAGAGACCAGGCAGGCCCATTTCACCTGGCCACCTACCTCCAGTGAAGAACTAGGTCCCACATCATGCAGAGGGCCCTTTGAGGATGACAGGAAAATGTGCAGCAGTGATCGAATGCAACACTGCACACAGATGCAGCTTCAGAAGAGTGAAACGGCCTCCCTCCTTCCACCTGCAAACCTCAGACTAGCGTACTGCACCCCTGTTAATCCCTGTAGACCAAACACAGACACTCTTATCTCAGTGGCACCTGGGACAGTGTGTAAACATAGAAATGAATCATATTCATATCAGGCTACAGTATGTGCTGCACATAAAAATGCTGCTTTTATGCTGCAGTAGTCAAGCTGTTACATGTCATGCTAAAATAGTTTCACCTGTGATGACTGCTTTGGACCAGTGTGATCACCAGGGTGATATGTCCGCCTTCCTGTAGAGATAGGAAGCAAACTTCTTTGGAAACTCTATAAACATCAAGGTACACACGTTTTGAACTATCTTAACTGAAATTTCTTAGTTGAAACCCTAAACAGCAAGTTCAGTTTAAGTAGTCCCTCACAGCAGCGTTTCTCTTCTCTGGCATGTCAGGTGTGCAGGTTCAGTCTAGTTAGAACTAGGCAGTAAGACGATTTTGAAGACTAGAGTCTAGAGGGACATTTCCACCCAGATCTGTGTTCAAATAATACATTTTAATGCAGTCAAGTACTCACGATTGCTGTACCCTTGCCAGGAGACACACACAGTGATGACAGTCAGGATGAAGATGAGGAAAAACACACCCGCCACAGCAACAGTAAGGTAAATACAGAAGCGGCTTGTCCCTCTTCCTACAAGAGACACAGTGATCTCAGTGAGAGGTATGTGTCTAGAGACACAATGAATCCAACCCAAAAATGTTCCAGTACAGTAAATTATTCAGGTCTCTTTCTCAAGCTCCCTAAATGAAAAATAACCTAAAATCAGAAAGACACAACAAACTAAAACAAGGACTTTAGCTGGGGATATCTTTGTTGTTTTTTGAGACTTTTTTTATTTCACTGCTTTTGCTGGCTGTTTTTTCAATATTATTCTCAGTACCATGCTTCCAAGCTTTGTCGTAAATAGGATTCGGTGAATGGTGCTGCTTAAAAACAAATGTAAATTCTGATCGTTGTGAAATGGGGATGGTTTTCATTTTGATTTTACATTTGGGATGGTGTTAGTTTGCCACAACATGATGCCCCTCTCTGCTTTTCGCTGAACAGAATATGGTGAAAATAGCAGAAAAGATGAAAATTCATTGTAAATGAAAGTCACTATGTCTGTGATCTTACTGTGGATTTTCATCTTAGTCACTTTAACAATACTTTCAACAAACAAAATAATTTTCATTTTCAATAAGATAGAAAAACATGTAGATTCACAATAGATTCTTTTCAGTTATAGCAACGTCTTGTAAGTGGACTTCTAATGAAGGTGGCATTCAATGCCTTTGTTTGTCTCACAAAAGCGTGCCTGTACCTGTTGCTATGTGTGCACCACACCAGACACTGTTCCCTTACCTGTGCTGCTGACGGTTCTGTTCAGACGGAGCCCACTGGCTGTCTCCAGCACGCAAGTGACCGGGGTGCCCTGGGCCCAAGACTGGCCTGACATGGAGAGTTGGGCTTTGATGGAGTCTGAGACAAGCACTTTGTCTTTAGGCAGCCACGGAGACTCCACCTTCCCCTCCACTTCCCAGTATACCTTGCACTGACTAGGATCCACTCCCAACGCCAAGCACATCAGACTTACAGGAGCGGAAGGGTCTGGAGGGTGGAGAACTGGCCCCATGATCCACATTGTAATATCTTTGGTGGGGAGATCTGGGAGAGCATGCCACAGAGGTTCAATAAGACAAAGTGCATTGTAAAAAAAAGCCTTTATGGCATTAACCTTAACATATCTTTCATTAATAATTATCAATTAAAAAACAACATTAACCTCAATAAAATCATAACCAGAGCATTTTGAATGAATATGCAGTGATTGTTGAAAGTGAACCCTGATCATAAACTTAAATGGTCTAACTTAAAATCATTGCACTGCAAGGCTATTTAAACTGCTGGGTTTTTATTTGGACCATTAGGATAAAGTAAATTGCTCAAACAACAGTAACAGCAGTGTTCCAGCTGGGCTTCAAACTTACAACTTAAAAAAAAAAAAAGCTATATCACTAAAATCTCTAGCATGCTACCCTTGTGAATGAACCCCCGGAAGGCAATTAATATGCATGACCTTGTAAGTGTAAGTTCAGGAGAAGCAGTCACAGAACTTCATACAGCTAGATCCTGCTGTGATAAGTCTTACCAGTAACAATCACTGTGGTCCCATTCCCATAATACACCATTCTTGAATCTCTGATGGCACAGTAATATGTGCCCGTGTCGGATCGGCTAACTTTGCGGATGTGCAGGAGGCAGTCTTGGTCAGCAGTCTCTGGGCTCCCAGGGATGGTGCTGGTCCTGTTGGTGGTGTCATAATGCATGAGTCTGGCCGTTGGTCGCACCAGCAGCCACCACACAGACATACATTTCCCTGTTACATCGCTGATGTCACAATGCAGTGTAACATCGGTGCCCTCTGCAGCTCTCAATGATGAGGGGTGCTGCAAAACCACTCCTCCTGCTGAGGAAGGACACACAAGACAGACAGACAAACAGACAGACAGATATGGATACATTCTTCAATTTTCAACAAATGCACAAAAACTTCAAATTAAACACATGCAATTTTTTGTTTGTAGCCTATTAAGAATTTGTTGAGGTCAATTAGCAAGAGACACAGAGCTTATATGATCTCATTCTCATCATTTCTTTGTTTCAAGATCACAATGGATGGAATGCAATCCAGAAAAGCCACTGCATACAATAACATATATAAATCTTTGTCATTTTGCTCGTAATTTTCACTTTTTATACGTGAAAGTAAAAAAAACCTTCAAAATCTGTCAAGGCACCGTTGTGTCACAAAACTGATGTAACCTAAATAAAATAAATCAGATATAATTAAAAGTAGAACTCGGTAAAAGCCTCCTTGTCATCCGTATAAGGTAGATACGGACACGCCACAGAGATACATATATAGGCCATTCAAAAGCGAATAGTATAAAATATTTCATAATTTTGGGAAGTAAATCTACAGAAATCGAGTACAACAAATGCAGTAGGCTTAGCACTTTTAAGGTGAGTTGCAGCATATTGTATTTTCTGTGTATAAATAACGTGTATAAACCATGCTTTACAAAATATTTATTTGATTTAGAAGCAATGTAGTATTCAGATTTACCGATAACAAAGAGTGCGAAGAAGCAGAGAGGATAAGACAGCGTCCAAAACGGAGGCACACAGTAGCGCGTCATATGGATACCTCGAATGCGTAGCGTTGACAGCACTTCAAACACAGCAGTGACAATGCACCGGATGAATAGTTTAAAAAGGTTAAGTACATTAACCGCGTCACGCCCACACGTTTGACCAAAGTATAGCATAACAAACAGCTTGACGTTTTGTATTAATCACTGACAAACGACCAAAGCCGCAATTGCCCAGCTTGAATCCTTGATGATATGACGTTTATGACATTCTACCTTCTTTTTTATGGTAGTTAGAGGTAATAGTAGTCATGTATTCATTCTTTCATTTATTTTCGATCCCTTCAGTTAACCCAGCCCTTAACTTTTATCGACATTTCAGTATACCGCGGAAAGGGTGTCAGAAGAAATTCGTTTATGATTAATATTTTTTCATTATAATTGATAAATTGCACATTCCGCTGCATAACCTAGAATTGTCGGCTTTAACAGTAGGGTGAACAAGATTTTAGAGTGAGACTTTTGAACATATTGACATTACAGAAAGCCCACACAAGACGATCATGAGGAGAGTTTTAACTACACGAATGCATGAGAGGCTGTGATAGAATATGAAATTAATAAACAATTTCATCTGAAAATTCCTTACGTCTTTCACAAATGAGTCAATGATTATCTTAAAAATTTAGGTCATTGTTCTCTCAGACTGCTGTCAGAAGTAACGTCCTTTGATTGTTGTAATTTACAGAGCAAAACAGAGCAAAACAAAAATGGTTGAAGGCTCAATATTTGTTTAATGGCGCCTAGAGACTGTGAGATTTCAGCAATCTTATAAGTTTATTGCAATCCACGCTGTACGACATGGATCTAATAAACTTGTGTACGACATCAAGTTTGATGTATGTAGACTGTACGATGATAACACCTACTGAATCGTAGGCTACGAAGCAAGTCAATATACAAGAATAAAACGTCATCAGCGTTGGTTGGTTAGTACACGTAGGTCGTAGCAGCAGTCACATTGTGAGATGGTCATCCTAAATTTCTGACACTGTCAGAATTTTGTCCAAGGCTATCTTTGGTCGCAAGACCGTGACAACGGCCATCTTTAAACCTCTCTCACAGTGCGACGTAGGACCACCGTTGTGGAGCCACGACCAAAGATATCGCCACGTTTCTTTCACGTTGGTCATCTTTCGTCTGGGACAGGCCAAAATCGCACAGTGTATACCCGCCATAAACATGACCTGTTTGCTAAGAAATACGTGCATATGACTGCCAGACCTTTCATGTAATCAAAAATCCCCTAAACCTTAAATGAAACAATGTCCTTGATTTAGAAACCACAAACGCACAAACTGCTGCTTCTTGATTTTCCGTGCAAATTAAGTAGGTCCAGTGTTTGCTGATTACATCAACACAGACTTGTGGTTTCCATGCCCTTTATAAAACAAAGGCAACCTAAAAGAAGATGTTCACGGACAGAAAGAGTTGAGGAGTTTTTCAAGTGGGACTTCAAAACAGACTAACTTTGTACAAATTTTGAATCATATCCGTACCTTGACGATGCCATACCACTGTGCCATGTGTCAAAAGCACAACGCGTTTATAGATTCTGAGATTTCACGTTTGTGCCGAGTACCAAGGCCCTTTGTGAGCACACCACAATTTTTGTGGCATAACCCATTGTTTGAGGGCTGCCCCTGCCCGCAGAAACCGTCAAGATGGAACTGTACACGTGCCATGGAAGAATTATACTGTTATAAACAAAGCCGTCTAGACTGTATTTGAATTGTGTGGTACCAAAAATATTTAAACTCTCCTGTATGGAGACTAGGACATATTCTACATTCATACAGCCAGGCTATTTTTGGACGATTACAAAATATATAGGGCAAATATTAGGCCATTTCATGTTTTTTAAAACTACTCTGTATAGGCTACTTATTCTTGTTATATTCTTCTCATCTACGCTATAATCAGAAAGTATAATTACCGTAAGACAACTGCTCTGTCTGTTCATTCATTCGTCTGGTATTTTCTCTTCTGTGTAGCTACCAAGGGGGTCCTTTAAACATTCTTCTTACTGCATATTGCTGTGCATGCCATAAAATACATTGCCATGTATTTTTCAGTTAACTTAGGATTTCATCTTTGTAGGATTTTTCTTTAGTTGCTTAATCTTAATCTGAACTGCTTCCTTGTATTTTTAATTAAAATAATATGCTTAATATGTGCTTGTATTAGTATAGGCTATTGCTGAAAGTTTTTATTATAAGTGCACACACGCATGTACACACTCACGTACCCAATGGTGGGGTTAGGATGAAGGTAAGAAGATTCAGTCAGCTGCTGGGTCCATTTCCAGGAAATGTAAATTATGACAGCAAAGCCTTGGCCCAGATTTGATCCAACCATTTTTAGGTAGTACGATTTGATCGCATCTGGGCCACTAAATTTGACGAACAAACAACTTTCCGATGAAACACCCTATGACCACCGGGCGGCACTGTGACCTTCTAATCACTACAAATTCTATGACGCGGGAAAAAGGTCCTGTCTCCAGGGTAATCTCTTAATTGCCGTGTTGCATTGACTTTATTTTTTATTCTTATTACATTACTTTGGAAGCAAAGTCACATACATTTCGTGAGATTCTGTAAACGCGAGGACAGTCAGTTTTAAGCCATGTTAATTTTCACAACAGCAGTTATCGGTCTGTGTTTAAAGTCCTACGAGTGAAGTCCTTCGTACAACTCATATGTACACAAGTTTACCTGGGCGATTGATGGGCAGTGTCCCCTTTTGACAGGTCGCGTCGAGTTCAAGTTCGATTTATGTTATGATATCATCATTGTACAGGGAGGTTTGTTTTAGGCGTTGGCCTGTGCGTAATGTTTCACTGCCTGTTTATTTATCACATTAAAACCGTTGTTGTTGTTAAACTAATGTTTTATTGTATTAGAGACCAATTTTTTTCAAAATATTTTCGTGATCTGACCCTAACCCAGCAGAACGCACACGACCAGTCATTTATTCATCTTGAATTGACAAGCACCCCGGTAACTCCGCAATCAACGATAACCTACAGTACGTAACTTTGTTTAACAGCATTGGGGTCAAAAAAAAAACAGTAACAACCCATCGGCCCTGGGTATAGATGCCCACTACGCCAAAGTGGGGATGAAACGCTCGGTGCTCACAGGGCTTTACAGCAGGTGTCGTTGTAATATATTAAATAAATGATGTTTTTTATTTTGACTGGGCGAAACTAATGGCTCAAAGTCGTAATGAGAAATATCATAGCTACGGCAAGAAACAATATTTAAGTATACCTCCATGATCAGTTTTGAGAGTTATGAGTCATTCATGATTGCATCGAGCTGTTCACATCTGATGGCTTTCAAGAATGCCAGGCCCCGCCCTCTCCAATACACCTGTGCGGTTGCACCTGTACAGATGCCCTGTTAATAAAACGATCTTTCCGTTCCACCGAGATTCCACATTGCACGTAACAATCTGCAAGGAGTGTACTGATTTCAACGGTCATACATCACACTTGTTCACACCTTTGGATTTTATTAACTGGGCTTTTTCTACATTTTGAGACCATATCTTTTCTTTTTTTTCTCAAAATCAAAATGGTTAACCTACCCATTCATTTTCTGAGGATTACACTTTATTCCGTGGTTTGTGCTGTTTTAGGTAAGATGGAATATTACTTTGATTACAATATTGTTTTAGTATTACCATATTTATAAATGTTGTTTTTTAATGTGGTTTTAGTTTTGGGGCTTAGTCCTTGTCCCCCCAACATTTCAGATGGGCATTCATATGTCATATCAGTAAGTGACCGGTTTATTATTCTTACTCATAATAATAATAATAATAATAATAATAATAATAATAATAATAATAATAATAATTACAATGGTTATTGGCTGGTAACAATGCATGTGATTCGAATTTACTATAACTACTATATATGAGTTTCCTTACCGTTTTTTTATTGTTTTCTTTGTTTCTTTTCATAATTAAGACCATGCATTGGCCGACTTTCATACTCATTCCATTCCCTTTTGATGGTGTTAAGATTTTAATCTGGAGCTTTAAAAGGTCAACACTAGTATCACTGACATCCTTATTTGCAGGCGGTGGGTCACATCACCATTAAGACTATAGTATTTTTAATTAGGGTTGTTTTTCTTCACACAAATCCTTCTCATGTTATTCAATGTTCTTAAAACACCTTATACTTGTTCTTGAATGTCTTGTACCACAACTGGTAGTCCTGTGGAGGTTTGTATTTTCAAAGTGGACATAACCCACTCATAGGCTCTGTAAACTCTCTGTGATAAAGAATTCCATATCCTGCCACTTCCTTTAATATCTCCCTGAAATATACCTTTAGGTTTAGTTGTGAGGCTGGCCGTGTGGTAAAGCGTTTAGGTTGTGTTCATGGAGGGCTGCTGAACAAGTTAAAAAGCTGAAAAAATATATATAGTTATCTGGAAAATACAGGCGTGCATAATTACCAAATTGTTATTCTAAAGGGCCAAGTTCGCATGTATTTTAGGTATTAGAAGTGTCACAAACAATTTTCATTAATCTTTCTAAAAGCTACAGCTCCTACCCTTCTAGCACAGAGCATCAGTGAGAGCTTGTTTGAGTTATACTGGCACTTGTTTGGTTCAGAGTCACAGGATGGATTTGTGATATCAAAGAATATGGTCCATAACAATTATTTTATAGGGAAATATGAAATCCTGACCAGTGGACCAATTCCAGAGGAATGGCCCTTTGAAGTCCTTTAGAAAATGTCAGTAAGTTTTTTGAAAATCAAGCTCAGCATTTGACTAGAGCCAAAACATGCACAAAACAGTCCATTCAAGACTCCTCAGTGAATACTTGGTACAAACCCAAACAGTATTCCTTTGTGCTATGTTCTGAGAGTTTTTAATTGTTCCTGGGAAAGTTTAATGAATTTCAAGCCCTGAGCGGATCTGAATGTGTATACATTTTGTGGCCTTTTACATGTACAGTGTACAGTGCTCTCTCTCAACAAATGGTGAATCTCCCACTTCTTTCTGTATCATGGTTGTCAATGATGAATCCTAAAAACATAAAATTCAAAAGTTAATTTAATAACAAATAGTCACATATATTGACAAATTACATCTAAGACAAACAATGTCCATGGAATGATTATTCAGCATGTTCCACTCTATGGATGTGCTTTAGGAAATTTGTTTTGCTTCTGAACTTTTATGTTACCACCTTACACTTACCACTACTACATTGTGACACAAATACTGATTTATTTAATCTGTAAGCAACTGAAAATGTTAAACGTCCACATTTCAGAATGAAAAAAACTATTATTGTTATACACTATTATTGTTATAATATTGCTATAAATGTTATAATCTGAGTGTTTTAATTTGAAAGGTCGTTCTAAAATTTCGCTTTCTAAATTGTAGTCGATTTTCAAATTGTAAATGGAATTTAGCTCAGATGCACTTTTGGTGTAAATGAAAGCTGTACCAGTGAGGACAACATGAAGAGGCAGCTTAAACACTGTGTAGATCCAATAAATGTGTTTCTTTTTTCCCCACTAGTTTGGGGTTCCCTTGTAACTGAGTTACAATGGAGAGGTAAAAAGGGGTAATGAAGACCTTCATCATTTTCTGCTCTTTGGAACAGGCAATTCTGGTGTCTTTTCCTGACTCGTTTGCAGCCATGCGTCCATGTGGAAAGTTTTCATCCAGACCATGTGAATGGCGCATAGTATTTTCAAACAATCTGAAGCATTGTTCTGTTTGTTGTTAGCATTTTTCATGTGCTCTCTCTCAGTGAAACTTTTGTTAACCAAAGTGTTTCATGTGTTCAGGGGAACCTTCAGGTTCCTTAACCTTTCACTCTCTTTGTCACACAGCAAGTTCTTAATTCACCAGTAATAACAGTAATATGGGTGTTAAGGATACTTGTCTGTCATTAAGCTTCATGACTGCTCCCCTGACAGGTGCTTCCATGGAAAACATCAAATTTTCACCCCAAACCCTTACTGCAGCCCCTGTTGTCAGCACCACCACATCAACCCCCATTTCCACCTCCTTCCTCTGTATCAAAATCACCAACCGAATCTTCAATGACTCACTCGAAGACCAAAACTCAGACTACTACAAGAAACTGCGGCTTGAAGTCACGCAACTGGTACGACCATTACTCTTATTTACAAATTCTGTTTTCACCTGTCATTTAAAATGAATGAAAATGCATAAGAGGAGGCAGTATTAGTGTGCCATGCCACAAATATGTGGTGTGACACATCAACAAAGACTGACAATTACTCCATGCTTCCAGTCCCCTCCATTCTTTATTTTATTTATTTAATTTTGTGGGATTTTTCCACCAAAAATGATTACAACTGAAGGAACATTGGCCTCAGTAGTTGTCAGTTATCTAAAATGATCAATGATCTCAGTAAAGATAGCTTTTTTTTATTTATTACTTCTGGCATGAAATGTCAATTTAAAATATTGTTTCTTGTAGGAATGTGGAAGCTACAGTATTTTTTTTCATGGTCTGATCTACTGTTTACTTCTTGGGCGAAGTGATACTTAGTTACTTACTTTAAGTTGGAATGGTACACTCTGGATTGTTTTTTTTCACTGTGTTCCAGCTGGATCATGTCTACCAATCAGAATCCCTTGCTTATGCAGGCATATCAGCAATGACCTTCAGGTAGGACCTGTTTATTGCTAATACCAGTTCCTCTTATGGATTCACACTAATGGAGAAACAGAGTAGTCTTAGTAGTAGTAGCAGTACCATCAGCCATAGGCGTCATTTATGCTGGGGACGCTGGGGACATGTCCCCACCGCTTTTTGTCGTGGCCCATTTCGTCCCCACCACTTTAAAAAGATGTGAACACGTCAAACCCGTCATTGTCCCCAGCACTTTTCAAAACAAACTGACGCCTATACCATCAGCAGAAGACAATGTCTTAAAAGATAAGAGATTGATATATGGATCTTGTGAATTTTTTTTCCTGTGATTTCTTCCGTTTTCAGTAAAGGATCAGTGGTTGCAAACTCAACGTTGGTGTTCAAGGCTGCAGAGGTTAATCATGCTATGGTCAAAGATCTATTTCTCAACAATGTCAAGAAAAAAACATCACTGGATCTTGACCTGAACATTAGCTACACTGAAGGTACAGTAATGCTCTTCTTCAGTTCTGTTACTTTCATCCCAGAAACCTGTTCTGTTTGTGCAGTAACTCTTTTTTTTGGAATATGAATCTTACAATATCTATTTTTTTCTTTATAAAGCTCAAGAACTTTACCAGCCAGCTCAAGAAGCTCAGGAATTTGCCATAAACATGAATGAAACTGCAACTGCATCCCCCAAAACCCTTCAAACAACTATCTCTATGGCAACTGATGATTCTGTTACAACTGTAACTAGTTTTCACTTAAATACGACTACAGATAGCATAAATGACACGACTCATTTTCTATCAGGAACTACTACAGAGTCCATTACTGGTTCCACCATTCTTCCACTGAGCAGTACCACTGATGGTCAAAATGTTACAGATAACTTTCCAACAAATGAGACTCAATCGAATGTTAGTACTACTGAGACTACCGGTCCAACACTGACTCCTCATATGAGTGACTCCACAAGTAGTACACATATCTCTACGGTGACCAATGGTACCAGTGCTTCCATGAATGGTAGTACTGTTCATCCTTTGGATGTTAGTACTAGCAATTCCACAAATGAGACTATCAGTCCAACAGTGGATCATAATACTAATGACTCCCTTACTAGTACGCCTTTTCCTTATTGGACTACAGGTAGTCACACTTCCATGAATGGCAGTACTACTCATCCAGTGAGTAGTAGTACAAGAGATTCTACACAATATACTACTACTCCTTCTTTGAGTATTACTACCCACAATTCCACCAGTATTAGCTCCAGTGAAGGCGTAAACAGTACAACTACTCCCCCTTTGCACAATACTATCAGTCACTCTACTGACCGCACAAGTATTCCTTCTGTAAGCAATACAACTTCTCAACCTTCAAACCTTACAACGACATCAACATCAGGCAGCACAGCTCATCACCCTGCAAGTGACACGGCCGGCACTCAAGCAAGCAACACAACTACACTTAAGACAACTGTTGCACCACACAACACTTCTACTCCTCCCGTCACTGGAGCCACCCATCAGCCAGCTCTCACCGTGACTAATGCCACTGCTGGCACGAACAGCCCTTCCTCAGACAATACAGCGAGTAGTCCTGTTACGGAGCACTCTGCAGTGCCACACACCACCCCCAGAAGTTCGGAGAGCGCTGATGTGTCAAGCACCACCGCGGCTGCAGCAAGCGGAAGTAGCGATGCCGTCCCGGGCTGGGCAATAGCCCTGCTGGTGCTGGCCGCTTTGATCCTGCTGCTCCTCATCCTCCTCTTCATCCTGCTGGTGAGGCCCATTACACTCACCCCTGATGACCCTGAGCACTCTGTCTCTTTAATGTTTTTTTTTTTTCTTTTTGATTGTTCATTTGTTTCGTTTTTTTGTAATTCAAAGGAGCACTCTCTGTTAATTGCCTCTAATCTTGATACAAACTCTCCGAAAAAGATAATGCTAAAAAATTATTCTTGTCAATTCATAACACCTTTCATAAAGGGGTGACTGATAATGACAACAGTAATGACGGTGAGCCTCCTGTCAAAGAAAAATTTCTATCCCTGTGGGATAGACAATTAAGTTTTTTTTATTATTATTTTTTTTTTTTAATTTTGTGATTATTCAATAGTGACTTTACTAAGGCTTGCTGGTGTCTTGTGTCCTGACCCAATCGCCTGTTGTCCTTCCTCCAGCTGGCGTTCTGGTGCTGTAGGAGAAGACAGTACAGTTTCATGAACTTCTCTGGGGATCCCAGCCCCTATGACCACGTCAACTACAGAGCCGATATCCCCATGTACACAACCCATAGCCATTTCGACTCACCCAACGGCAAGCCCTATGTAAGCAAACCTCTCTGTATCTCTGTAGCCACTCCTCGTTGGTCGTACTGTATAGTTGCTGTCATAAAGGATATTGTATATCTGTTGGTGATATAAGTTCCATCACCCATGCCATTTAAGGCATTAGATGTTAAGCATGCAAACCTTATGTCTGTGACATAATAGGTCCAGTTAATTAATGACAGCAGAAAGCCTATGTAAATTTAAGATGTGTGCAGAGCCTACACAGTGCTCGGAAAGTCAGTTATTTGCTTTTCTAGTAACTGGTCACTGTCTCCTAGGCCTGTGCTAATAATATTCATTTGCACACACGTCTGTTTGGACTCTGTACACACTACATGCAAAAACAGCTGAACCATCTTGCATTAATCAGTAATTTTTATGCACCTGAGTACATGATGATTCCAGCCCTAGATGTGTGCCTTTTAGTAACTGAAATGAATTAGGGGGCAGCCACCCACTCAGTGTGAGTAACACCCTGTTCCACCCATGTAGAGTGCAGGGTTATGATGAATCAGGAGACAAGCAGATAGTAGTGTCAGGCCATAAATTAGCTCCTACAAGGGAGAGGCTACAGTGTTCCAGCCACAGCTTTGCAGGTTTTCTTTAGTCAATTCATTGGTTTACATTTACATTTACATTTATTCATTTAGCAGACGCTTTTATCCAAAGCGATGTACAAAAGTTTCTCAATGTGTCAAACATTTGGATAAAACAAACAAATCATCATAAATGCTGCACACTCTTAAAGCCACAAAGAAACAAGATGAAGAGCGATAAACTCAGCTGTTCCATGAGAGTTGGGGGTTTTGTTCGTGAGTTGTAAAAAATCTGATTATAACTTCCATGGCCATTCAGAACAATGTTGTCGAAGAAATAAAAAATAATTGTAACAGTTATCAACTGACCATAAAATGCACAGTTGCATAAACAACGTACATAAACACTGTTGAGATCAGATGGAGGGCATTTTGGACATTTAGTAGATTCAAAATGTATGGGGAATGTGAAAGGAAAATTACATGCATATTGTAACACTTAACAATTCCCCACATCTTCAGGCAAAAAATAAGGCTATACACAAAAAAGACAGCTTCACCATCTCTTCCTACCAGTTTGTCAGTATCAACTTATGAAGGAGTTCATCCTTTTGTCCAGGATGAATTTTTTTCTTTCTACACTTTGCACAGTACAGCAAAATATTTTCTGATGTAATGAAGCCTTCGAGGCTACACCAGCAGTATCACACACTGGACTGAAAGTGCAGCCTTTCTCATCTGGTCCATTTCTCCAATTGCCACTCCTCTAGGACAGTTTCACTATTACATCTACGGTGTGTTATTGCAGATTTAATAATCCATATTACAGAGACTCACAGCACTCTACTACAAACAGACCTCATGGCTGCTGCATCCAGCACACTTTCAAATTTAACCTGTAAGTGGGATCAGCCATTAGCTTCCTCAGAACCAGCCTGAGGAGGGTGAATGGAGAAATTAGAGACGTCTCGCACACGGCAAGCGCTCCCTCTCTCAGTAAAACATTCCGACGCAGACTCCGTCCAGGGCCAAGGGCATTTGGACAGGGCCCCAGATACTGCCCAGGCCGGATTCTGGATTCTGTTACTGAGAATCCCCATTTCTGACTGCTTTCATAGACGTCTCTTTGTGTCGCGCCAGCTTTGACAGGGAAACATGAGGCGTGGGAAACATAAGCCTTCCATAGAGACATCAAGCCCTCCCCTCTCCCTCATTCCTGCAACCTCAACAGGTCCACACATACCCAGGAGGCGACCAGCCTCTCGGTGTGACAAAACACACTCTGTCATAAACACCTCAGACCTATGGAAAGACACACGTCCAGGTTTACCACCATTTTAGCTGCTTTCTTTGATCTCCTCAGCTGTTTATTTTAGTATTTTCTATTATAACCTTATACTTTATATTATATATTACAGTGTGAATTAGCAAATATTTATGATTGCCATTCTTTAGTAACTGTTCACCAATGTTCACCAACATTGAATTCCCATCCAAAATCTATTTCTACTCTGTTTGGCTTTGGTACTTGCCTCAAGTATATTTTTCTAGTCTTACTAAGCAAGAGAGCATGTTACACATCAATGTGGGCATACTGACACGATGACAAAATGTTTTTTAGTTCTCATTATATTATTATATACTGTAAGTGTACAGAACTAATTATCAGTTTTCATCCTTTATTTTAAAACCAGCTGAAGTAAATAGGGAGTGTTATAATTTGTCAAATACAAAATTCAAATTCAGCTTGACCACATGAATCCATTGAAACCTCTTCTAATTATAGGCAGTTACATAAACCAGTAGTGGACAAACACAGAACAGGTATTACAGAGATCCATTGACTCACCTCCCTTTATTCATTGCTTCAATCATCACAGATTACACATGAATAACTTTATTTAAAGAGCCACTGCCCTAAGACTATGATTGTTATAGTTGCGTGACTCAACAGAGTTTTCCTATCAGTATCGCGAGTGAGGAACAGGGTGAAAAAATATATAATTATCAAAGGAAGTGGTCAGCTTGGGAAGCACAAAGTGCTACATGGAAAAAAAAAACATAAAAGGAAAATGAAAAATTGTGATACCTCTTCATGAACATACAAAAACCAGAGTGATTGGCGACTGATAAAGCCAAACCAAAATGTGGAAAAGACTCATCTTTAGAGGTTTTTACTTTCAGAAATATATAATGCGTTACTGAACATGACATAAGATGATATATAATTGCATTCATTAACATTCATGGTTCCTTCACACTCATACCTGTTTAATACAGATAACAGTGTATTATGCCACTGAATGCCACACAACACCCTGTAAGTTTTTGATGGCCGCACTTGTAAGTGTGTCTAGTTACATGAGATTTTCCCACACTTGGAGAAGTGACACTTCAGTGCCTGCTGTCAATAAGGTAACAGGGTGGCCCATGGCAACAGACGTGCCCTTTCCTCTCTGTTTGCTAACCTTTTACACTGACTCACTGCTTCAAGTAGGCAAAGTAGAGCCATGGTACAGTGACAGCAGTGTGTGCTCAAATAAGCCCTTTTACAATGACTTCCCCGGTGTCAGATAATTCTGTTTCCAGGTCTTGATTCAAAACAAAAGGCAGAGCAAACGGAAAGCTAACAATATATTCATCTGACTGGAATTGCCTTGATCAGCACACTGGTGGCAGTGGAAATGTGTGAAGTTACAAACATACATTTGTTCAGGGCCTCAAACTCATTCACTATTTGTCTCTGACAGGAGGACACAGAGGAACAAACTAAAAACCGACATGGGATGTATGTGGTGAATAAGTGACAGCTGAGAATAACTGCCTTATTGGTACGTACAAAGTTTACTTTCTTATGTAAGATGTGGCTTACATCTATATACTGCTTTGCTGTATACTGCTAAAGATGATCCATTTTAATGCCTTCTTGAACAGCAAAGAAATAGGCTTTGAGGGCTATTTTTCCCAGATTAAACAAAGCAAGGACTGTTTAAAACACTTTTAAAAATTCTTAGTCACTGACATTCCAATATTAAATAGTAGCAAAACATTGGAAGCTGTCCTTAATAATCCTGTTCCCCTTCAACCTTCAGACACAACACTCTGATAAAAGTCTAAACTGAATGAAAATTGTGTACCTGCCACCTGGTCAAGAAGAAAAAAAACACAGACACACTTTCATTCATTCATCCTCCATTAAGATCAGACCATTAAACGGAGGGAGTGAACCTTGCCATTCCTGGTGGGGATAGAGAGGGGCATTAAGAGGCGATCCCCCATGCATGGCTCCTCTCCTTTCAGACCTGCAGGTCTCACAAAGGGAGAACTGAATAGATTCTCATCTCTGCAGACCCAAAGCATTTAAGCGGCAAGAGATCAGTTACACAGGGCAGAAGTCACACCACAAGGCAGAACACAGCCGGGATTCACTGTGCAGGGTTCAGCATGTTTACCTCAACACACAGCTCCGATACTGAGCAATACTGCTGTCACTTTGCTCCTCAGATGCTCACCACTCCACTTACACAATCAATTTCAACCTGCAATGTGAAGCTTTGTCTACTGTCCTGTCTACAACAGGAAAAGACTTAATACTTCTGGAGTAGACATGACTGTGTTGTATTTGAATACTGAAGTTGTTCATCACCTACCAATCCCCTTCTGAAACAACAAATTCAGTACAACATTCACTCATTTCTTTTCAACGACTTGTGAAAATACTTGGGAATGAGATCAGATGTAAGAGAGGAGCTTTTGTAGATTTTGATTTGAATACCTTTTTTTTTGCTGAAAATTGACACTGTCCTTGTCCCCCATAGGCTCCAGTGAGTGGAACCCAGGGCACAGCACTGCAGCCATGGTGACCCTGAGTAAGATCAGAGATTGGAGTGACATTGCACTCCAACATGGACATTCTTATGCTTAGCTGCAGACACAACTGCCTTGGATTTACATGACAGAAGACAATGTTTTTTGCCACAAGGATTTATTTTGTTACTACCACCTTTTTGTTTGGGGGGGTTGGAAATACTCCAAAAGCGTACAAGTTGTCAACTTGAAGAGTGTTCGAGCTTGACCGTACAATATGCAATATATGTACATTCAATAATGACATTGTAGCTGCGTCTTTAACTCGTAAAGTCACTTTCAACTGCTTAACTAGTTTATTCCACGTTATTTATTTATATAATGTTTGTGAAGTGTACAAAGAGAAAGGAAAATAAGCGTGCAAAGCGCTTGAGCTCGTGTTACTGTAAATGTAAAAGAGAAATTCATAGGATAATAACAGAGCTCAAGCGTAGAGGCCACTTCTTTTGTATTCATGTATTTCAGCCGATATTCAACTCCATTTAGAACCCACCATAATAATTAATGCTGCAATTTGGCTGAAGGGTTGGAGATGATCTTTCTTATTGACCCTTTAATTATTGAACTACTGAACTTTATAAATACTCAACATGACACAAAACCTTAGAGCATCTAAGCAGCAATATCTTTAAATGTGCATAAATAATGACTTGCTTTGTCAAAATGAACACAGAAAATGAGACTAAATAATTGAAGCTTGGTTCTTAATGTTTATCACAACTGTTCATCTCTGTATGACATTTTGAACTATTGTATATGCAATATCCAGAGTGTGTTTTTTATTGTTAAAACAATATAAAGTTCTAGTGTATTGGCTTAGAGATGTACAGGTAAATATAGATAATGATAAACAGTGTTTTATAAATCATATTTCTCTATCAATGTTTTGAGGTCATCATGCCTGTAGTATTTATGACAGCAGAACAAAAACAGTGTAGATAAAGCAGGATAAAGGTTAATATACTACGCTATTCGTGTATAAGTTTCACCAAAAACAGGAAAAGCAAAACAACTCCCTGGGTATTCGTGTGCATATTTTCAATTATTCTCCTGGTATTCTTTGTGCAGAAGAATATATCATGAATATACTGTTAACAATGTCCAGAACTTCTGTTAGAAAAGGAAATAATTGTTTTCATAACTATGGAGAAACTCCTACATAAAAGCATTTCATTTCATAAAAGAATTTCATTTCACTTGAATGTTATGCATTGAAATACAATATTTTAATAATCGTTATTGCGCTAGTCGACATAAAATATACAAAACATGGGTACTGCCGATACTCTCTCACTCATGAAAAATAAAGCTTTTCAAAATAAGATAACGTTTGGTCTAATAACCCTTAAAATAAAAGAGACGGGCCTTTAATATGATCTCTTACCACTTGATTTTGCAGCCAATCAGATTGGATCTCTTAGTCCAGCCCATTCCAGCCTTCAGCTCTTGTTCATGTGCCAAACCGTCTGTTCCATTTTAACATTTCTGTAAATGTTTTACTTATGTATCCTGAGTACTGCCAACCCATTTGAAAAATATACTGTAAAGTTTCAACCAGTGATACTTCGTTCTGTACCATACAGAGAATGCCACTATGGAAGAAAAATCTCTTGCAACTTGTATTTTGTTACTGTTAACACACATCACTGTAATAAACGTGCACAAACCACTGTATAACATATAGAACTGTGTGTGATTATTTCACCTAGGGTCAAAACCATTGCATTGCAATGAATTTACCCTTACCCAAAAAAGTTGTTACTTTCAAACCTTTTTTCAAGGTATCTCTATGGATAAATGCTTTACAGTAGATTACATCTTGTCCTGAGTGAGAATGCAACAAGAGACGAGCAGATATGCCTGTGTCTGTATCTGAGCTTTCACTTATCCCAACACTATTCAGGCCTTTTCTAAAGTGCTTTGTCTGCACTGGCGCAGAATGGCCGCAGACCTGCTTGCTGCCACTGATGGAGGAGGGAGACCAGAGCATTGCTTTCAGTAAGGAGACACTCATGCCTTTCTTTCACCTTCTAGCCTCATTAAATCACTGCCTCTGAATGAGCTGCAAAAAGTGAGAAAAATCCCATCAAACGCAACACAATGCAATATGTTGCAGAGTAAAATTATCACAAAATACAAAAAAAAATAGAAAATGGGAAAACGATAAGAAATAGGAAATAGAAAATGGAAAGACAGGCAAGCTGATATGAAAAAGAGAGTCTTGAACATTTTGACCATTAAATTACACTGTAATTGTAAAGAAATGACATGACAACAGATGTCATTTAATACAGTGCATTACTGAATTAAAGTGCATTTGTACTTCTAGTGCATTAAAAAACAGGTCTGCTATAGAAATACACTACTGGTACTTAACCTAACCAGAAATTCTATAGACTTGCTTGCATTACAGATTTTTTGGTTTGTCTGTTTGGTTGTTTTTGTATTTTTTCAATCAGGAACCATTGTATTTCTGTGTTCCTTTAAATTATTTTTAAGTGAATACTTCTGAGATAGCTATTTGGGTACAGTAAATTGTCCCTTTTTGGAAGCTGTTCCAGCATACAGCATAGGACCATCTAACAGCAAGATCACATCTTTCAGTCTGGATTTATAGATTGATTAGTCATTCTCTGTGGATTACTCTGATATGAGCACCTGCCAAATGCTAAAGAATGTAAATGTAATTTCATCTGCAGTGGTAAAACATAAATACATTATTCCATCTTAAGAGCATGTTTCAGTGCTGACCACACCGGAAACAGTATTTTGTTTATCCCATAATGCAGCTGGTGATGTCACCATATGCTGTAATGCAGATTGTGATCATGTTCAAAATGCCAGACTGGCAATGGTCAATATTGGTCAGGCTACAAAATTATCACTGTTAGCTCACTGTGAAGTTATGGCAGGTAGACCATTTACTGGGAGTGGTTACAAGTAAAGATGCTAGATAGCAAGAATTAAATATGGAACAACATGCTGTACAACAAGAACCACATTATGTTTCACATTGAGTGGAATCTGAAAGGATATGAACCTTGTCTCACAACGCAAAAACATCGATGAGGAAGGAATGCATTCTGAGATCAAGCAAATAATACTGAGACAATGAATGCCTACTGTGGCATCTGATGTTATTGAACATTGAAATAGTTATAGCTTAAATAAAAACAGCACAAATCTGACCTCCCCAGACCTGGGATACGACTCCTTTTGTTTTGTGTCAAGTAGTAGTGTAACATGCTGTAGGGCACCAGAAACTAATGTGACAACAGGAGGGGCACCGTACCGACGTCATTGAACAAACACCTGTAGCAATGTAGCCCACACATTAGAAAAAAAAATCCTTCTCCCCTTAGAAAAGAGCTAAAAGGAACTTTGCTTTGATCTCAAGTGACAGCTCAGAAATAACATCCTGTCCATAACATAAGACATAATCATTACGTCTGCCAGCTGTATCCCTGACAACGCATACATCCTGTTGCCAGGGCAGGGCTGCACGGTCAGGTGGGGCCCACCCTGTGCTCCTCAGAGGGGTGGGGCTGAGATTTGATAAGAAATGCTGACTCATGAGGTTGGAGTGGGTCCAGTCATCCACCCTTTATCAGATTCCATGCGTCACGTGCCTAGTTATTCTATACTATGGTTGTTATGATAGGATGCACCTTTGTGTTATCAGTTTTGGTTGATTCTACCGGTCACCATTGTGCATTCAGTCATTGTCGTCATTTATAGCTCAGCATTCAGATCATTGTCATTTCTTTTTCACCTGTGAATGATGCCCAAATTAGAAAGACTGACAGCGGCAGTCTGATGAGGAAAACTCTTTTGGTCTTATCATTAGAAGCATCTCCATATGAAGGGTTCTGACTGAAGCCCTCTCACACTAACTGAAGTTAACATTGTGCAAGGAAATGTTATGGATCATTTTGATGTCTGCACAAAAAAGCAAATTTGTTGTCCCTATAATAATAATTGTAGTAATCTGCCTTTATGTGGCACATTTTACAGATCCCAAAGCACTATATAGTCCACCAATACTGT
Organism: Megalops atlanticus; assembly: GCA_019176425.1. Classification (NCBI taxonomy): domain Eukaryota; kingdom Metazoa; phylum Chordata; class Actinopteri; order Elopiformes; family Megalopidae; genus Megalops; species Megalops atlanticus. The sequence goes on along the minus strand of CM032884.1, from coordinate 12,170,951 downwards.
ATGTAGCACTGACCGGGGGGGTTGTATACATAATCTGCAATGTATTTTGACCTACGATTTTTCTCAGGCAGCAAATCATCGTCTGAGGTGAAAATGGACTATATTTAGTCAGTTCAGAGTGGAGCACAGCAAACCCGCTACAGTTTTGCAATAAGTGCCACGGGATCATTAACAACAACACTGAATAACGACAAGACCAAGTAAAGACAGTATCATAGCGTATCTGAAAGATGCCATCTTCCACAGTGCAGTGTCTCCATCACTGCACTGGTCCAGAGTGAGGACTACTCCCTACTGGCACACCACACAACTTCCAGCAGAAAACTCATGTTCCTAGGTCTGCTATCCACATATTAACATATATTCACATATTAAGTGTAGCCACACTTAGCTTCAGTCAGGATGGTTAGCATTACAAGGTAGCCAAGGTGCAGGCAGTAAAACTGAATTCCTTGTACAAGCATGGTTAAAGCAGAGTGAGAGCAGTCTTCATTATGTATAGCTGCTATAATTACACAATGTCTGACAATGAATCAGTGTGCTTGCTTGTTTATATGCTGATTTAGAAGAGGAACTGTTAGAGGTGTCCACTCTGAATTGGTTTAAAGAATAAATGCAGTGACATACACTTGGCTTATACTGTCAGCTAAACCAAAGCCATTATAATCTGTCAGGAGTTTTATTTGTTTATCCTTTAAATAAAACTCTCCTCTCTGGATTGGTTTTGAGCAAAATGGAGGACTTCCTTCTTTGAAAGCAAAGCAGTAAGTCAGATAAATTGAGCACAACTATGACAAGACATAAGAATCTGTTTTATTTTTGTTTCTCAATGTGTTAACTGGGCCTTAAATGTAACTGTGCTTTTAAATGAACAGTAAATGCAAGGGTCTCAGATGTGGTCACTGGTTTGCATAGCCTTTGTAAGCTGGTCTTCAGTGTGTGTAACCAGCTGTGATTTTCTATCACAACATCCCTTCTGCTATCTTGATTCAGTAGCCAAAAAAAAGGCTTTTGCCAGGATACAGTTACATGTGCACTGTTTAGTTTTTACTGATAACATTACACTGTGGACGGTTATATGATTTTGCCATTGCCTACCACAAAATGATTAATTGTATCAGAGAGGACAAAATGAACTTGACACAAAAGAATATGCATCACACAATCTCAAATCATTTGCAAATGGCGTAACCAAACAAAAACTAGGGAGCCACATAATGGCACCTATTTATTATGTTGCCATTAATGTCTGACTTGAGGCACATGGATGAACACCTGCTTTCCAATCACCAAAAACAACATAAAATGCTTTGTGATGAATACAAAGCTATTTAGATCAGAACATCAGGTTCATCTAAAATTACATGGGCATTACCATGTTCTTTGGACATACCCAAATAAAACATGACCAAAAATGACCCAGTTTCACTGATTTCAAATTTAGAATTAAAACATATACAAAAAAAACACAATTTAAGAGTGAAAACTGACAAGAGATGAAGTCATGGATTTAAATCTTCGGGCATACTGCCTACTGCAAACATCTAATCTTAATGAATCAAAAACCAAAAACCAAAATGGACCATGGCAGTTCAGAAATACAGGCTTCCCTAAAATCACACTCCATTAAGCAGTGGTATATTAGAGCGTAATTATTTTAAGAACGATCAATGATAACATATTTATGAATTCAGTCCTCTCCAACTTCTTTCAAAACTAACACAATACACTGTTGAAAATGCATAACAGCTATTTGCATCAACAAATCCAATAGCCACTTGGTTCTAGATACTCAGATTAATGGAACTGATGGAGTGGGGCAGACTTTTGATGCCCACTAGTGAAAAATGTAAACTCCAATAGACACACTCTAAATACCATTAACATTCTGAACGTTTTTAATAACCGCCACACAACCACCACACCTTTTCACAAAGCACACACAATTGAGATCCTGATCATATTGGGTAACCATGCTTGCAGTTACTTTGGTTCTTACGGTGGTTACTATACCAGCGTCACCACTACTTCACCAAAATCTATCCATAGGAATATCTCTACTCAGATGGCACAAAATAAATATCAACAAAGATTGTTTTAAATGACTGATCAGAAATGAATTCCTTCATAAGATCATCATTTTACAGCCAAGTGGAGAAGTGCATGTATGTAAATTGGGTGAAATCAATGTAAAATGTATCAATAAATCTGTGAAGGCACAGAACATGGAATCAAGGCAAGGAATCAGTTAATACCTGTCATTAACTCAGAAAATTAGCAAAAATGAGTCAGCTTGAGTTTTAATTTGTTTTAGGCTTGTTTTTTCACATGAACAAAACACAGTGCATAAGAACAGACATTCATCCTCGCATCCAGGATATTCTGAGAAGAGTATGGAAGAAATAATGTAAACATTAGAAAAAATGTATTTCATCATATAACACATGGCATAATATTCTAGTCTGATTTAAATAACAATCTTGTTTGACATTTGCCTTTCCATTTAATCCCTGATCACTCTGCCCCCTTGTGGCTCCTAGGTGCACACATACAAGCAGGGAAAAAGCATTTTTAGTTGTGCATCATTAGTCAAAAGTTAACCAACATCTTAAATGGCTTTAGAACTTAAATTGCTTAAATTCCTGAATGATTCATTTCTTAATCTGTAAACCAATTCAAGGTGATTGAGTGTGACATTGCCCAGTCTAGGATCTGAAAAATCTGTAGCTGGTTGTTACAGATTTCTTTCATTCTGTAGCAGGTTGCTAGAGCTACACATATGTTGATCACATAAATCTGTCCATCACAGCTGATGCACTCCCAAAGTCACAGTGTGCTACAGTGTACGGGTGGACCTGAATTCACCTGAATCCAAGCTGACTCAGAGAGTCAGGAGATCATCACGCAAGTGTTGTGATCACTTGCTGCTGACTTGCGTATGCACCTCCAAAGTTTTCAGCCACAGCTCCAGGGCGAACTTGGTACCGGTGCTTACTCGTTCCACATCTTCTCCCTCTGCCGGGGCCCGGTTGCACAGAACGGACACAGGCAGAACCGATTCACTGAGCCCTCCTTCCGCGGATACCTCATACACACTGCAGTGTTAACAGAACATTGACCGTATGAAGTGTCACACTGGTAGATGGTGAAACATCTACACGGAGATACATGCTGGAGAATGCAGAGAGGAACACTGCAGTAATTAAAAAACCGACTTTCTGAACTCAAAGACCTGACATATAATGCGACAATGCATAGAGAAAGACATACACATTTAAGACATCTGTATTAAAACATACAAAACAGTAAAATTTGTACATGTAGCAAATGATTCATTACAAGAGTACTGTACCTCACAGTCTGTGGCAGGTTTTCTGGCAGGCTCACAGAATCCTCTTCTCCGTCTACTGCAGACACAATGGCTTTGACCAAATCAGCATCCACCCACGCACAGCCACTGACCTCTGCAGGCTGAGGGCGCAAAGCAGCCTGAGACAGAGGAAAGAGGCATTCAGAGAGAGTTACATTAGCATCTTAGGGACTGATAAGAACACGCCTGAAAAGCTTTCTTCCTAGGCTGAATAAAAAAGAGGACATAAATGATGTACTTGCACGCATGCATACACACGTACGTACACACACACACACACACACACACACACACACACACACACACTACACTCATACATATTCTTTTAAAACTTTTATCTTAATTACAGATAATGAACATGTTGTTCACTCAATCATTTCTTTTCATTTCCTTGTACATCTCATAATTATGATTTTCTTCCCCCTTCTACCCCATAATCAAATGCTTGGAAGAAAGACACCCCTTTTATTTTACACACCAAGAAACATGAACATATATAGTATACCTGAAGCTGCAGGTGTGTGAGGGAGGTGTGTAGAAGGATGTAAGTGACGATGTGATGTCTCTGTGGCAGCCCTCTTGATAGCATGGGCGGGTACACTGACTGGAGATCAAGATTCAGTGCACAAAACAAAAAATCATATTAGGTTTAATTATCAGCTTCAATGAGGTCAAAGTGTTTTTCCTTGTGTTGTCATATCCAGCTGAGGCTGCACCATTTGAGTTTTGATGGAAAGCTATGACAAGCAGCATTACACAATTCAGTAAGACATTTTTGAGAGATAGCTAGTGCTGGGAAAGGGACTGAAAGCACCTGTACTACTGTACTATATCTCCTGTGTCTGTATACAATATTTGTTTATGCATTAGCAAATAAAGACAAATATGTCACAAATGTCTTGACAGCAGCAACACCAGTGCATCAAATACACATTGTGTTAAAGAATGGTAACTTTGAAAGGATAACTACATTTTCTTACAATAAATGATGAATTTCCTTTCTTGTACTGTTGCGGGACTCGTATTCTGTTACTTTGAGCTATTATGTATTTAGAAAAAACATGGGCCTCCAGAGATCGCTAAGACATGCTTTGTGGCAGGAGAGCATAAAGTGCTGTGTTGTCAGCTAATGCTATGCCACGTCATGTGGTTTCAGGGTAATGGATTTGTACGGTGTTGCAGAGGACACAGTCATGCACACACCTCCCAGAGCCCAAGCAGCTGAGTTGAAACCTCCTCTGGGTCCAGTTTCAGACCCGTTTCCTCCCACAGCTCTCTGAGCCCTGCATCAAGCAGCTGCAAGAGAGACAAGCTGAGACACTGAAATGCCATTAAATGCACTCAGGCTTTCAGGGAGATAATTCATAATGCAGCCCATTGCAACCTTGTTATCACCCCCCCCTAAGGTCAATTGGCACAAGCAACATTTCCAGACAAGATAGCTTTGTTCCAGTATCTTCCAGGAAGTGCTGTTTATTCGGCATAAATGAATCAACCTGTTCTGCTGTTTACATAAAATGTTCCTGTTAAAATTGCTTTGATAGACAGGTTGGCAATGAGTTTGTTATTGTAGATGATTTTTATGTGATTTTATTTTCAAATGCAAAAGCTGTACCCTTTCATCCAGTTCCACATGGCCACCTGAAAAACAGCAGAATGCAATTCACTCCGGGGGCAACAGAGCTGTAGCCAATGAGCATGAGTGTTGAGGCTGGCAAAGCGACATACCAGGTGGGACCCACACATTGGGAAAAATTCTCAGGTTAGACGCTCTCCGGGTCAGCAGCACCTTCTGATTGGTTGACTGCAGCAGAACTGCTACACCCACATCCACACCACGGTTCTTGATGTCTAATGGGAGCGTAGAGGCCTCTGTGTTTGACAGGTACTTGAACGGGCAGAAAGGTGCCCTCTGGGTGAGGAAGTCAGAATAAAAATAATGCATCGTTTGCAACAGTCATACCCTTCAAGAGCTTAATTCATACTGAATTGTATGAAATGATTTGGTCAGAATCCTATACTCCTTACAGCCCAAAGTCCTCCTGCACCAGACATAGAAGGAGAATTTTATCCGGATAGATAACAGCTCAAACAATTCAAAATAAACGCTGCAAAAGTGTACATGGAGATCATGCTTATAAGCATGAGGTTCGAGGTGAATATATTATTTGACTTTTTCTATGGCGAAGAAGTACATTGTTGCACATATGTAGCCATTAGGTCAAAATTATATACTATTATTATATACTATTTTATATTATATAATATAAAATTATATATTATTATTATTATATACTATTTTACTATTATACTATTTTATAAAAATAAAATAGTAATTCGTACTGGGGACTGCTGGTAACTTATTTGGATCATTTGTCATCTTGACTGAGTTCTCACCTTGAGTGTTACTACCGTCCCCCCTCTACCGTTCTCCTGCCCGAACAAGAGGAAGCGATTGTTTTCGAGAGAACAGCAAACTTTCACCTGATCGTCTTGGCAGCCCGCGAAATGTCCTGTTATACTCTGACAGACATAACACACAGCAATCGTGAACAAAATGCCAGGCAGGTCGTGCGTTTATGAAAGTACTGAAATTAAGCAGTTAATGATGCCATGTTCAAACCTGTCCCAGCTTAATAGTTAATAAATAGCTAGCTAGCTAGCTGGAAAAGTAAATATTTCCTCGATGTCAACCAAGCTAGCTAGCTAGCTAGCTACATAGTTTATGTGTGTAGTCTATCTAGCTAGCTAGCTATAAATAACTGACCTGTATGAATCGGGCACATTGGGGGACGGAACTTTCCTTCGATAGATGCACTAAGATTTTTCTCACTTTTTCCATTGCTGTAAGTCACCACTCAAGATCGCTCAAGTTTCAAAACATCAACACAACCTGCCTTGTTAATGAGATAGCTAAAAACAGTATGCCTTGTCTCAGCAAAGCTATAGGCAAGAAGTGTTATCAGATCTCATCCATGCGTTCAAAACCCACAGTAAACTCAATATATTCTACGATTCAGATATGGTGACATTACACCTAGCTAGTGACTACACTATCTACCTAAATCTCGAAACGCTCGTTCTGAAGAAAGGAATCTCTTGTTGGGCATAGCGTTTCCCATGTGACAATTCGGTAGTTAACAAGCACATCTAACGTGCACTGGAAACGTAATCTCTTATTGGACACCATCAAGAGACGTGTTCTCTACGTAACGTCGCACCACCCTCTACCTCCCGTGCGAAGATGGTTTGTTAATAAAGATTTGCTGCTTCTGATTTTGTAAAATACATTGCAGGCTTTGCCAAAAAACGATGTTCAAATGGTCATGGCCTACCCGGCTAATGTCATTTCTTCACGATTCACAATATCTCAACACTTGTAAATGGGCCATGTGGTTCTTCCCAAAGGAAAACAAAAATTCCCACCACCGAAAATAAATGAAATACAGCATACTCAGTTGGACACTGTCATATATTGATTATGTATCATATGTCATATCATATGTTTTATTACCATAAATCCTTTCAAATAACTTGGCATTTAATACTGACATGAACATGCAATATTTATTATATTATTATTATAACATTCATGCCATTACATAAATAAGATAACCAGTGTATGCAACAAGAGTTAATCTAATGTGGCAGTTTACAGATCAGCACTCCATTTAGGTAACACCACTTTCAGTTATAAGGCAGTCAAAGCAGTATATCCTATTTAAAAAGTACAAAGCCACTGACACAAATGCAAACGCATTCCATATGAAAACTTTCTTTCCATTGATTACTAAAATCAAGTCAAGCTCAAGTGAGGTCAAGCTTCCCCAGCTCTTTTCCCCTACATTCAACTGGGTCACATTCAATTCCATTTAAATTCTTTTATCTAATATTCAAACCAACACTGTCCCTGTTCATTTAGCTCCATTAGGGTTCCAAAAATGTATTTCTTTTTTCATATATCAATTATATTTCAAAGTCCCTTTTCAATTGCACATTTAATTACCTCTGCTATAAATTACATTCCACTACTTAAAATAAAGATGCAGACTTAAACAGACAGACAGACTTAGTTTTCTGCATTTACTCTCTTAAACTGCTGCCTATTCACTTTCAAACAACAGGGAGAGCACTGCTGGACTGCAGCGATGGATCTTTTTGTGCTTCCACTCCAGTGAGGCCTTCTTGAGATTCAGTAGGAACTGCAGAGGTATCTGTAGCCTCAGGTATTGGGCTGGAGCTGGGGACATCCTGGTTGTCAGAGATAAAGTTTTGAAGACACACAAACAGGAGAAAGGGTGAATGATCATCTGTGTGATTGGTAGACAACTCTGAAGTCAGTTCCTTAGTTTTATTGCCATATTGACTGATATTCATTGTACCCTGTTCCTATTATGCACACACATGGAATGAAATCACAATCCCAAGCAAGTCTCAAGTCTTAACAAACAAGTCTCAAGTCAATACCAAAGCAAAAATGGTCAAATCTCAAATAAAGTCCCAAGTCATATTGGTTGAATCAAGTCAAGCCACAAGTCAACAGTCCAAAGACTTGAGTTCCAAGTCTCAAGTCTCAATGGTTTCATAAAATGTAATGCAATGATCATGTTCAAATCTCCCTTATGCTTGTACAGAATGATCAAGCTGTCATCATCATGTTAGGACTAGTTTTTAACAAAACCACCTTTAATTTCTGCACCACATTACAGGAAACGTAACCACAAGCAAATTTTGGCATACCAGTGATGCCGCCTAGAGGGCAATATCCAGCTTTTCCAGCTTTAAAATTTTTAAACAGCATATGGCTACAGAATAAACTATTATGCATATACGTTTTGTTGTAAAAATTGTTCATTTGTGATAGACCATATTAGCAGGCTGTAGCATGCTTCTTTCATGATAGGATCTTGTTGTCGTGTTGGTTTTTGTGGACATGTTTCTGTGAAATGGATGTCTTGGTTTTGACTAGCTCTGGGACCTTTTAGTGAAGCATGGCTGGTGGTGTTCTTATCTTGTCTGTCTTAATATCTAGCTATGCTCTGTAACTAAATATATCTTTCCAAGTGATCCAATATGAAATGGGTCTCTTGGCAATTCCTTCACATTAATGAATACTTGATCAACAAAATCAAGACAAGAACCCTCTCACAAGCACGGTTGACATTAATAGCTACTCACAACACACACACACACAACCGGTATTCCACTTTATGCTTTCTGTATCAGGAAACCATGACTGAAAATTGCCACTAACCTCTGGGCCCTCTGTGATCATAGTATTGAGTGCATATAACATGGCTGTGATGCAGATCAGCAACTCCAACACCAAGAACACAATCAGAGTGCCCATAATACCATTAACATACACCTAGGAGAGAAACACATTGAAACTGGTCTTAATGGATTAATACAAGAAACTTCTTGGCTGTGTGATTGCTTTCCTCTGTAAATACATGCAACTTTATGCTACATTACTTATCTTTGTGATTTTGTCTTGAAAGTGAAACCAAATTATGCAAATAAATAAAACATGTAACCTTTGACCACTGAAAGATAGAGCAGGTTTCATTCATAGACATCTGGTGTTGGATGTATCAGAGCAATTCCAGTGTCATAATTGAAATGAAAATTAGAATATAATGTTTCACTAGTTCAGTCAATGTGTATTTAAGGATAAAGTACTAGATCTCTTCTAATATCCTCATTTTGCATCATAACCCCCCAAATATAATATTCTTTCAAAAAAATGCAGATTTGTCAGCCATGTATTCACCTTCTGAAATCCATTTTGACTATGCCGTATGCTGTGTTGTTTCTTCATTTTATGCCTGGTTAGATTGACTCATCCTGGACTATACATTTAACATTTGGCATGGCTTTCATGTTAAACTAACTGTTCTGTAAATTTCCTGGAGCCCTGCAATTACTGTTCTTTGAAACTGATTCTATACTTCATTGTTTTTGCAACACTTTCTTTTTGAAAGATTTCTATTAACAGTACATCAACAATCCCATTTGGATCTTTCAAAAATACCTGTCCATAAGGGCTTGCTAACACATTTGCATTTTTTTCAGTTTAAAAGATGATCATAATCATGTTCTGCCATCCATTCTTATAACTGCAGTTCATCCAGAGGAATTCAGGGGAAGTGGATTGCTCAATGGTACAACATTAATGCGACACGAAGACATCAAACTAATAAAGGCCATAGCACCTTAATAATAAGTTCACATGACTAGTAGTGTGTTCAAGAGACAGTCCAGTGTTCCTAGGAACTGCTACCCACAAAGTAATCTAGCATGTCCCAAATGCCCCATCATACAAGCTCAATGCAGAGTATATGTTGCATTAAAGTTGTATTGAAAATATTTACCTTATCCCATTGAAAGGTCCCATGTGACACGTGTTTGGACAGAAGCCCAAAGCCTGCAATGGCAATACCTGCACTCGCGAAGTGCATGGAAACATTGAGTTTCACCTATGAAAGTAAATGAAACAGTAGAGGTTACAGATGTGACTATGGTCGTATCAGCTAGGAGCTGCTCTTATCAGCCCATCTTATTGACTTCATCCCTTAACCCTGATAACAGAAAGATGTACTATAAATGTAGTCCCTGGAGGGATAAGCTCTGGTAATGCCCCTTCCTTATACATGGGTAGAACAATCCCAATTCTGTCTCTTGGAATTTCAAGTTGATATGGATGAGACAAATACAACAGCCATTATCTAACAGCCATGGTAACACCCTTTCCATCTATACTGTAGTGCTATGAAGGCTCCAATAAGACCTTGGAATCAGATTGAGGTCCCTATACCCAGTAGTTTCATTGCTCCACCCAAAAGGGCTGTATATAATAATAAAAAGAAGGTTCATGAATGGCCAAAAAGCCATACTATAGGTTGCTGTAATAGCCCCCACAACAAAACGATCACAGAGATGGCTACCAGCTCCACTGTGCCCAAAGGTAGACTCAGTGCCAGAAGGGAGACTTAGAAAACCCTGCTCCTCCAGGATATGAGTCAGCCAAAACAGTATACAGCTGAATGCTGTCCTTGTTAGGAGCTGTGTCGGTGTGTGCGAAACCGTAGTTTTAAACATCTGAATTTAATCATACCAGCAACACAGGTTTGGCAGAAGCATCGTTACTTTTTCACTGGATGTAGTTTGGGATGCTGTATGCCAGTCTACCTTTAGCAACTTGACTCACCCAGTAGTATGATGGTTTCCTCCCAGCATGAACCAGGGTTGTTCCAGACATGGCAGTCTGTGGGGTCAAACTCACCCATCATTGATTAACCAAGATTTATACATGACCGCGCACATACGAATTATGATGTAAAATCTCAAGACATTTCTTTCATATGGAATTCTGCTCCATACAATCACTTTGTGGATCTCTAAAACTTTGTAGAAAAATGTGACTTATGTGATGCAGGATGTTTATGTATGATACAACTTTAAATCATTATGGAGATAACTAAATTTCATTTGTCAGCCCACTTGAATATTGAACTTTTTTAGGTACAGTTCAGCTTACCAGCAAAGCCGCAGCCAACAGGACTGCTTCAGCTTTCCTAACAAGAATATTTTGTTTAATCAGGATCACACTCAAGCAGAGTGTCAGCATTGCAATGATGATCTGAATTGCCTGTAATTATGAGAGGAGAGGGATTACAAATGGTAAGTGAGGGAGAGCACTTTTAAAGTCACTGTACATTGTACATATTTTCTTACTTTTCTCACACTTTTATCTCTTGATCTTTCCAGAATAATTTATTTTTAATTATTAAGAGCAAACTTCATCTACCAACATTTCATTAAGGAAATCAGACAAATCTGGACTAAGTTGACAAACTGATGATCAAACTGTCAAAAGGGCAAGACTAATATTTTGGACTATCAAAACTGCTTCGGATAATGGCAATCATACAGACTATGCTGATCATTTTAAATCAGAGGTAGCTAAGTTCATTTCTGGGAATTTGCTAATTTAATGTATCTATGTAAATCATCAGATGCCTATATTTAACACATTAACACTTGATAAAAAGTCAACATAACTTTTTTATACGATCAAGTAAGTAGGCTATACGACCTTAGAGAGAACTGCCCAAGAAGTGGGTTGCTATCTAACCATCTAATTAAGATTTCAATGAGTCAGACATTCACCCCCAAGGTTTTGGGCTCTCCCTTCTGGAATGCTTTCAGCTGTTTGATTGACAGGGAGTCAGTCCTGCCAGTCGTTGGGACAGCGGTATCAGTCTCCATGCTGTCGCTGGCTGTAACAGTGATAAACTGCAAAGTTGAACAGACAGGTCGTGGTGGGGAGAAACAATTGAAACGTAATAGGACACACACGGCTTTCCCGTAGTGTTAATGCTGAATTTAACAAACATGTCCACAAGTAAAGCAGTCCAAACCGATATAAGACTATAATAAAGAAATGTTACTTGCCAAAATACTGCTTTTCGAGAGCAATATTTGACAAGGTTTTACAATTTATGAAAGCAGGCAGTGAGCATCAGGGCGTTTCCCAGTAGTCCAGGCTGTTTGTTCCATCACTTGTTATGGCTAGGACCAAAGCAGTGGGTTAATAAGCACTCCAATCCACCCTTACTGGCATCATTTGATTAATCAGAAAAAAAGGAGGTGTAGCGTAAAATGATGCATAAAAAGCTTAAAACTCCAAGCCAAACAGTATAACTATAGGTTAAACAAAGATAATTAAGTTAAACGAATACAGTCTTACCTCTCCGGTCTGTTAAAGGTTTAAACTCACTTTTATTTTCAATTATTTTTTAAACTGAAAAAGAAAGAAGATGGAGACGGGTAGTCAAGCCTCGTAGTTGCAACAGCCGCTGTTAGAAAACAGTGGAGGATAGCTGGGCATGTAGGCGGCTCTGGTGTTAAAGACAATCCCAAAGGAATATACTAAATGGATCCTTAGACTACTGTAATTGACCAATACAAATGTGCGCAATCAGACTTGCAGGAGCCCTGTGTGTCCGAGTACAAACTGTCCCAAACAGTATCCTAATCCAGGCGTGCCTGATTTAGCGTTGCAAACACAGCATGAAAAGATTTATCAAATTTGCCACTACCCTGACTGCCTTTTCCAATACAATTACTCACCAAAAATTATTATTAAATTAATTTACACAGAAGGATGGCGGAAAATACCGGTCTAACCGGCAGTAAAGACAAGCCAGCCACAATAAGATTCTAGGGAGGAATTTCGCGAAATAAAATAAAATCCTTATTTGGAAGCCGCATTCATTTGATTCAGTGGATGAATTGTGCTGAATTGTGACGTTATCGTATTTATGAATTATAGTATACAATGGTCATTTAGGGGACGAGAACAAATGAACTTGACCTATCAGTTTGTTTTGACAACACTTTTGCTCATATTACTGTGAGACAGGATACATTGAATGAGAGAAGTTCAAAGAAAAGGGGGTGCTTTGCTGTATGTCTTGGTTTTGTTAATTGCCATCAAATTACTTCAATCTATTGCGTTTAAGATTGCACTTAAACGCTGAACTTGCTGCAATCGTGTTTGTGTATTTGAACGCAATCATTATAAAGGTGGTGTATTCAATTTGCCAGTGGGAAGCTCTCTAACAACAACAATAATCAGAGGTGGACACTCCGGCTTCAGAAAGTAAAAGTCCTGCCACGTATTTGTTCCACCCATGCACTACACCAGCTGAATTTAATCAGCACAACTCTTAAGCCAGGTAGAGGAGCTAATTAGTGAAATCACCTGGTTTAGTGAATGGCTAGAACAAATACGTGGTAGGTCTTTTACTTTCTGAAGCTGGGGTGTCCACCTCTGACCACCACAGCTGTTGCCATGAATCAACTAAAAGTGCAAATAACTGTATGACCTTGAACTCATTAAAACAGTGTACATTGTGAGTGCCAATTGTGAGAGGCAAGAAAGAAGATTAGGTGAAAAGCTTCACGGACAGGACAAGGACATGCTGACTCACACTTTAAAAACAACAGATATGTCTGTAACACCTTCGGTTTCAATGGGTGAACTGTAAGGTGAAGCGGTTTTTGTTTCAAAATTTAACTAGAAGAAATTTTGTGGCTTTGACCATTAATAAACTGTTGCTTTCTCACTGTGACTTCAGCAAATACAAGTGGATGATTTTTTTTCTCAAACTCTATGGCAGGAATGGGTAGATTTATGAAATCTTAGCTGACAACCCCCGCCATGTGCCACATTAGCTGTTAATGACATTGGATGAAAGCATTTACCATATGCCGTTTTCATCTTCCCCTCCCTTCCCTTCTGCTTCACTCCTCTCTGCTCTCTTTGTTATAATGACATTTATTTTACTCAGATTGTGTGATCCTTCTTACAATGGCTTTATTGTTATATACATATATACATGATTTTATAGATCCAGAAAGCATTCATCTGTCACTGTAAACATGTAGGCTTGACTTAAGCATATCTGGGAATTGCCTCCTGAGCAGGGGCCTACATATTTTATCTGCTCCATTGTTTTCCATACATGCTGTTAATGTATTTCACCAAACAATTGCACATGTAAATGTGCTCAAATATTAATTGTGTGAGAAAATCTCCCCAGTTGATCAATTTATATATGCATTTTTGTCACCAGTTGCAATTCCATTGATAAGAGAGTTGGGCTTCATGAACCCCAGCCTGGGTGCTGCTATCATGTGTAATCAGTGACTTGTTCAATCTGAAACCAATCATAAGGCTTTGCTATGAAAAGCAAAGTCGTTTAGCAACACATGGCTTCACTGTTTACCAAGAATCCGTAGATGCATCATGGCCTAATATTTCTTTGTCAAAATAATACTGAAATGCAAAGTATTTCTATATTGATTTATTTTTCAAACTAAAAAACAGACAAATATGACTGCATTTGGGAATATCAGAGTATTGCATGATATGATTTACAATAACGTTTTAGCATTCAGGTTCATTTTATAACATTTTTCCACATGCAATTTGAATGATAAAAACAAACATCAATTTTCAGCAGTCTTTACAGGCAAATTATCTTGAAAAAGAAAAGGATCAATTCCCTCTTTTCTTGTTCATATAAATAAAAAGAAATTGTAATCAATGAGACACATTAGAGACATATACATAAAGCAAGGATAAAATAATCATAGAAAATAAATAAGACTGAGTACAAAAATAAAATCTGTATCATCGAATGGTAAAAATAATAGGTTTCTCTGATGCAATCTGATTTAACAGTGCAAACAGATATAACTCTATTAAAAAGTGGTGCAAAAACCTATTTATATACTTCACATTAGCAATCCCTCCCACCTCACAAAAATGCACACACATATGCACACCTGCACACATGTATACAGAAGTGGGAGTGACAGGGCAGTTAAGATAAAGGAAGGTAATTTTAGTCTGAATCCATACAGGAATTTTACTAGCACTTGTCAACTGTGCATGAAGCTTCTTTTGTTCTGACCAGTGAAACCACTAACCTTAATATAAAACCATGTGGAAGGAAAGTCTCATTGTTTTTAACAGTCAGTTTAAAACAATTTAATAACATTTAATTATCCAACCATGTCATTTCAGGAACACATTTCAAGAAACACCCCATTACAGTATATACTGCTGTGCTTCCCCATAGTCAACATCTATAGCACAACATCAGCTTCTTGAAAAATATGTTTGCAATCCTGCCTGTATAATTAAGAGTGGCTAGTTAGGTCTGCAATACTCAATGTTATTGGCATCACATTTAGTGGCAATACACATATTGATCAGATAGTACATGACTGCAACAATCTTTGTCGATTTGATTCAGGTAGTCCACTCCTATAAATACCTTGGAGTGCACCTAGACGACAGGATGGAGTGGACTAAGAACACAGAGGCCCTTTACAAGAAGGGCCAGAGTCGGCTCTACTTCCTGCGGAGACTGCGATCCTTCAACGTCTGCAACAAAATGCTGCAGATGTTCTATCAGTCTGTGGTTTCGAGTGCCATTTTTTACGCGGTGGTGTGCTGGGGGTGTGGTCTGAAAGCTGGGGACGCTAACAGACTGAACAAGCTCATCAGGAAAGCCAGCTCTGTCATAGGAAGTGGAATTGAGCTGGACTTACTGGGGGCAATGGCAGACAGGAGGATGCTTAACAAACTGGTGAGCATTCTGAACAACACCTCCCATCCCCTCCACGACAGGCTTGTGAAGCTGAAGAGCACCTTCAGTGGCAGGCTGATCCTCCCCAGATGTTCCACCGAGAGACACAGGTTTCTGCCGGTGGCCATCAAACTCTACAACTCTTCCCCTCTCTGCCGCAACATGGGATTGAGTGACGCTTGATGCCCTGTGCTGTTCCCCCGTCACACTTAATCTTTGTACAATGGACAGTAACTATTTTCTAGCTATCTCACTCCTTCTCTGGTCAAGATTTGCACTATACAGTTATTATCGTCATGCACATTGGATTACAATAACATTATTATATATTATATACTATGTATATGTTCATTGCACAGTGGACAATAACTTCTCTATCTACCTCACTATTCTCTTGTACGTCATTATATGATACTTAGGTAATTACTGCACAGCGCAGAATTGCACAAACACCTTTCTTTCTATTTATTTTATACCTTTCTATTTATTTTATTTTATTCTGTTGTTGTTTTCGATTTGTGCTGGACGTCGCTGCTGTGACACCCAAATTTCCCTCAGGATTAATAAAGTATTTCTTATTCTTATTCTTATTATTCTTAAGATTGGGAGCCATGCTGTCATTTTAAATCATTTCTAAGACAGGACAGGACCTGTGGTTTAATGACAGATATTGGGCAGGTGCTAATTGGATGCCATTGGAGTTATATTGTCAGCAGAGGGTTTACTCAGCACCTGCTCACTCTGTTTCAGCACACAGCAAGTGGTCTGGTCAGTGGAGAGAAGATCTTGCTCCTGAGGGCTGGCTGCTTCAGTGTCTCTCCTGGACCAGTCCTGCAGGGTTGTTTTAACGCAGCCCCTCTGACGCCACATGTAGAGTCCACCTGCCAGCAGGATGCACAGACATACTGCCAGCAAAAAAGAGACTGCCACCAGTTCACTGTAGTAACTCCTGAATTCACTCACAGGGTCATGGCGGTGGTCTACTGAAGTGAAAATCCCGTTGTCTTTCTGGGCAGATATGGTCTCATTGATTGGGAAGAAAATTATATGCTTGGTTGGGTCTGGGTCAGGCATCATTTCTGTAATCTCCCCCTCTGTCTCCCTATTTATTTCTGTCTTTTCCCCGTCCCTCTCTGTCTCTGCCTTCATATCTGCCACTGTTGTGGTCTCTGTCACAGCCTCGATCTCTGTCACTTTTCCCTCCTTCTCCGTCACCCCATCCGTTTCTGTCTCCTCCCACTCCCTCTCTGTCACCACCTCAATCTCTGTCACTTCCTTCCTGCCACTCCTTGTCTCCGGACTCCACTCCTTTGCCGTAGTCGGCTGGATCTGCGCAGGTTTGTGGCTGATGGATCGAGGAACAGCGGTCTGCCTCACAGAGAAGATTGCCAGAGTCTGCACATGGCCATTCTCCACAGCCACACAGCTGTATGTTCCCAGCGTGAGGGGAGTGGCCAGGAAATGCAGGCTCCCGTCACCTGGCTGTAGGTAGGTGCTCTGGTGCAGACTGCCATTGGGGCCCTCCCAATGCAGCGATGCCAGTCTGGATGCCCTAGGACACTGTAGATGCACCACTGCATTCAGCTGCACATTGATCTGTTTCTCTGGGGAACAGGAAAGAACCAGAAATCAAAGGTCAAAATCTTACTGGCATGCACATATAATTACACTATATAAAGTTCACAGGTTGTATAATTTCACTATTTAGGTTTTGTTGGTACCCCTATGAATTTTACTACACTTATCTAGGGACATCTTAAACCTCTAACTGATTGATGTCCAGCATCAGTGACCCTAACCTGTAGGAGCCTTGATGTGAGCAGGTCCAGCTCTTCCTCTTTGGAAATCTTTACACGTCTCCGCCACATTTCCTGCTTCCACATCCTGGGCTCTGAAAGCAACAGAGGGAGAGTTCAGCATTTGGGCACCATAATCCTGTCAAATCTGGCCCTTCTGTGTGTCTGTCTCACAGTTTAGCATTGACATATGATGCCATGAAGATCTTCAGATCTATACATCCCCATCACCTTCTCAGTTTCCCATTCTCTGCCTCCGGCTCTGTTTCAGGGGTGAGGGTGGGAGGCCTCTCTCCTCTGTTCCTGGTCTATGCCACCCCGCTACCCTTTCCTACTCTCTATCAGAAGACCAGGCACAAAGAGCCACTCACGCCCCGGATGGGATGGTGGACACGTCAGCACAGGCTGAACGAGCAGGGTCCCACGCACAGAAGGGGTCCCTAGCCAGCACGCACTCAGCACAGCTCCAGTAGAACGAGCAGTTGGACACCGGTACCTGGAACACGCCCTCAGAAGAACCCAGGAAGACCACGTCCTGTGACAGCAAGAACATCCGTCAGGGTGAAGAACAGCACTCCACCCAACTCAGCACAAACTACACAAAGAGGGACTGTAGAGAAGCTGACAAGACTTGATACCATCACCCTCTAATTGATCTGGGGTGCCTCAGACATGTTGAATGTGAAAGGTCAAAGGTTTGAGCCCAGGTGTGCTCGTGCTCAGAGATCAGTGTCAATTCTGTGCAGCTCCCACCAACATCCGAGTCTCCAGACTGACAGTGATCATGTGACCCTTACATTGGCAATGGAATGTTATCTGCTGTTACATTCTAATGTGGCCTATTTGTCAGTGATGGCCATGGACAGCAAGAGAGGCACTTTCTAACAACTCTGTCATATGTCTAAGGAAGTGTGCTGTCTCTCTGAAGAAAGATATATGGGAAGAGAAAATCAGAAAGAAGAAAAAAGTAAAAGAGCAGAATGAGTGGTAGACAAAGTTAAATGGAGAGAGAGAGAGATACGGTGGTGAAATAGAGGGGTACCTTTGTCTGAGATCAGAGATGGGAAAAAGAAAGAGGGTGAGATGAACAGGGAAGGAGAGGGATACCTTGCTGATGGAGAGGAGCATATTTTTAACAGATTGAGGTTGCTTGAAGACCTGGATTTCCTCTATGATGTGAGGACCCTTGTCCAACAGCACAGTTTTGTGAAGGAACCCAGATTCTGATAGAAAAGTAATCAGGGAAGACAGTGAAACGAAACATTTGCTACTTTCTGTTTTACTTCTCTGCTATGGGTAGCTCAAGCCTTCTGTCGTACCAGTGAGCAGGAAGAGGACAGTGAAGCTTTTGCCGTTGGCAGCCTGCGTCTCCTGGGCGACAATCCTGCTGTAACGCTGGTCTGGGGACACCATCGCTGGGCCAGGGCCCACTGGCTTCACGCTTTGATCTGCCAGGAAGTTCTCCTTCACAAAGCCCAGCGTTGTGTCAGAGGCATTATGCAATCCACACTGCATACAGAGATAAAGACAGGGATTACTGTAAATTTGGATCAGTAATCCATAACTATTCCAATTTAAATATCAATATAAATATTAAGGGCTGTAATAACTACAAAAGAAGATCAAAAACATTTTAAACATGCTGAACAATTGAAATTCCTGTACAGGAATCAAGAAGGACTGTTTCATGTTTTAATCATAAAAATAAATAAATGTATATGTCATTTCCATCATGAACCTTTAACACTTGCCTTTCCTGGAGTGGCAAGCTTCTCCTGAACACGTCCCTGAGTCCTCCATCTTAGGGTGTCCCGGTTAAGAACTTTGTAGTTGCCTGCAAACACCTTCTTAATGTCCCCAAGTCGAAACATACACACTGCTGACAGCCCAGAATTCATTGTCCTGGGACATACAAAGACATGAGGGAAGTACAGCATGCTGAGAACTACATCTCAAATAGTTTCCAAGAAGATATTGCTGTAGCTTTTCAAGTATGTTCCACTACAGAACATTTATAGACTCGGCCAAATCCATAATGATAATAGTCTCAAATACGAAAATGTTCAGAACCTCTCCAAGTGATACCCTTAAAACCTATTACATTTCTTAAAAATTTTAAGAAAGTGAATTGCAAGTGAACCTGACTTGGGCTGAGTGGGCTACTGCAGAGAAAGAAAGTTTTTTAGTTGAAGAGAAGTGAGAAGAAAGAAGAGTATTAATTATTACATGGTAAAAAAAATTATAACATCATTAATGACACCAAAGTCTGTAAAATCTAATAAAAATTGCAAGTCAAAACAATTAACACAGATGTAGTCTTTGTTCATATCTCACCACTGTGAACTGAAGACACCGTAGAACAGAGTTTCATCAGGAGAAACGCCCTCTGGTGGTGGGAGGGTGACAATGTCCTGGATAACATTGAATGGCAGCTCACTCTCAGCCTGACAGAGGAGCTGTGCCTTCACAAAGGTGGTCCAGCGCTTTTGCAGGATACGCTCTCCTCCCACATCACTCTGCCAAAGAGAAAATCACTTTAAAATTCAGACAAATCCAACAACACTCTGAAGCAAATGACAATGCTGGAGCGAAGCATGTTGCATCAAGACCCACTTCTGGCCCCTGACAGAGGGATGATGTTAGTGTTCATTGTATAATTAAAGCGGCTTGATGCGGTCAGGCTTGAGGTTAACCTATTATTCTTCAGCTTGTACTGCATTTTCATGAAACGGGCCTCTGCATGACTGTGCAGATGATAGGACAGGAAGTCATCGATCAAGCTTAGAATACAGACAGAAAGGTGCCTTACCGTGCAGACCTGGGCGATGCGAGAGACTGTGTATTTGTCGATGAATTCGTACTCCCTGCCCACCTCACTGAAGAAGAAGTAGACTTTTTCTTCACTGGGGATGAAGGTGGAGCTGACAAAGGTGGGATCTGACAAAAAAGGATGTGAGTGGAAGAGGTTGTGACTGCAACTCTCACTAAATTACAAACTTGTGTACACAGGTAACTGAAGTTCACATAATTCAGATTTATACATGATGTATAAACTTGCTATAGATGGACATTGATCCACGTGTAACACATGCAAAGCAAGTTTTTCTTCTGTTTTGACGAATTGAGCAGTTCAAAGCAGTAATTTCACCATGCATATTCTCTTTTGTTTAAACACCTAGCAGTCACATACAATTGCAGACAGCAGTCCCAAAGACTAGAATGTACCCATACAATAAAGCCAGAGCGAAAGAGGCACAGTCTAACTGAAGCGCCTCATGAAGGTTCTCACCTTCCAGCCAGCCCATGAAGTCTTCTGATTTTAGATCTGCACGATTCCCCTTACTCAGATGGCGTGAGATGACAGGATTCGTGCCCAAGTAGTTTGCTACAGTGCCTGTGTACACCTCACCATCTAAGGACACAGAAGTGAATAAAAGATGACTCAAGATAAAACAAGATTTCATCTATCAGTTAAACAGTTACATCAATTAAACAGGTAAGAGGCCACAATTTTTCAGTATGAACTACCTGCAAACATTCAATTACATTTGCTTAGCTTTTTTTCCATTATCCATTTATACATCTTAAGATTTACATGCATTTTTGTAGCACTGTCCTTATTTCCATTACATCCCACTAGCATCTCACCAACTGCAATGGCTGTGTTCCTCTGGTATGGGTCAAAAGGGCAGTGGCCATGCCCTTTCCTTGTGCTGAACCTGCCTGTAAGGGACAAGGTCTGACAGAGAGAGCACAGAGGAAAGTCACTTAAATGCCTTGTAGGAGCCATAAGATCATGACAGCCCTCTCTGACCTGGATCTCCATGTTAACACCCTATCCTAACCCCTATCACTACACATCAATGGCAGAGAATCACACTCTCTGTGTAATCCCCATCTTGCTCTCTGACCCTTTCAGTGACTCAGTCTTTCTATAAAAGTCTCTAATTGTCTACAGCACAGTTAGAGCCTCTCTACTACCCAATTTATCTCTAGGATCCAGGGGCAGCCAAATCTTCCCTCACACAAAATCAATTTATAATTACTTACTGCATGTCTGTTCTCAGTGATAAGGTGATAGGAGCCTAAAGTTTGCTGTCTATAAAACAACAGAGGGGAAGAGGCCAAGGTCTTACTGTGTAGGTGCAGCTGGGACTGAAGGCAAAGGTCCCACAAGCGTACAGGTGAGTGGAATTGAGGAACTGCAGCACCCGGACATAGTTGTGACAATCCACCTGGCAAAACGGTAAGAAGGCCAGTCAAAGGAGTGGTCTGTCCCTGAAAATTCCTCATTCAAAGTAGATTATCTGTCTAGTAGTCACAAATATATTACACATGTACAAGCATGTTGTAGTTGTTGAAGAACTGCTGACTCAAAAGATTGGCTTGTAATAGAAAATATCTGGCTAAAATGTGCACATGCGTACAATATGCAGTTTTAGTTTCCTTATGCAATGTTGATAACCTGAGTTGCTCCAGTAAATATCCAGCTGTATAAGTGGGGGATGTGTGAACTGTAAGCCTCTGTGTTCCAGTGGATAAACACACCTGCTCTTTACTACAACTGCACCCATCTGCTGTTACAGCATGCTACATCAGGGTTCCACAACTACTGTCATAAACAACCCATCCTCATAGGTGTTCCATGCAGGAAAGCTGCAGTGATCTCAATTCAAAACATATTTGAAAAAAATTTAATTAACTTCAATGAACTTCAAAGTACTGGCACAAGCCCCATTAAATTAACAGCAGTGATTTTCAATGTGTTTTATGTAATTGCTTTTTACCTCACTTTTTCCCTTCATGGTACACGTGCTAAGGTCAAGTGTTGATGGTGACCAGTCCAACTGGGGAGGCAAGAGGAGAGGGAGAGAAAGAATCTTGACACAAACCCTTTCATACACTCATACATTTCAATCCTGACTGAGTGGCAGTATACCGGCTCTGCTACAGCTAATATGTCAATGATGGGTGACTTGAGAGTAGTCATGTCTTTCAATTAATGAATATTAGACAGTCAGCAAACGCGTGGAGGGAAGCCTAACTTCCCAAGTATAGGTGTTGCCCAATGTTGCATTGAAGCCAAAAACACACTCCTACCTTGCTTCTCATCTCCATGACGCCTGGCTGGCTGACATCCAGTGAGAGCACAGAATCTCTTGCTCCCACGTACAGTGTGGTACCGTCATCACTTAGCAACAGTGTGGTGGTATTCTCGACGTCAGGATCGTTGAAATGGGTGAGAGATCTACCTGGACCATCTGGGTAGGAGGGAACAAATGGATGAAAACATTTGCAACATGCATATCCAATTAATTTTCAAATGGAGATAAATGATAAAACTTTTACATTTACATTTTGTTTACTCAGCAGATGCTCTTAACCAGAGAAACTTACTTACATATTGTGTATTTATACAGCAGGATATTTACTGAGGTAATTTTGAGTTAAGTACCTCACCCAAGGGGGCAACAGCAGCACTCCAGTAGGAAATTAAATTGACCACCTTTGAGTTATAAGCCCCACTCCTTACTAATACAGCACAATACTGCCTCCTCCTTTTTAGCAGCAGGTGTCAGCAGAAATATACTGTGCTCACGCGTGGCTCATGCTCATTCCTTATTACCAACAATGTCCTTTAGAGGCAAGAAACAGGGCTAAAACTAGAATTTTTATTTATATTGAAATGTCACATATGTGTAGCAATTCACAAAGGCCTCATAGATAATACATACATGACAGAAAGGACAAGGAGAAAAAAGTGTTTCACTGTTGCCAATAGTGGGCAGTTTAAACATGTGAGCTACCAAAATGACGTGCAATAAAATAGCTATACAAACGGGATATAAGACCAGAATGTTTTAACAGAGGTGACATTCAGTTAATGGCAAAGTCCTTTATGCAATGTACTCCACAGACGCTTACAAGAAGATGAGTATCGGTGAGATAAAGTTGTTGTTTGTGTTCTGTTGTTTGCTTAGTTTTACCACAGTCACCACCACACAAAACTAGAAGAACAGGGTGCAGTACGATCTCTGACATTTCCACTGTATTAATAGAAATAGTATTCGTATGTGAACTCAGAGCAGTAGAGACCAATGCTTCTCACCCACACATTATCAGTGTTGCATATGTGTACATGTACATAACATATGAAAAAAGACAAAGTGAACTCTTGTGCTCTCTGCACCGTGTGATGTTGTATGCACCTGCCCACTCTCCAGTCTCTCTACATAGCTAGCCTTTGCTGACTGTTCAGCGAACAGGGCTGAAAAATACGCAGAAGAGTAAAAGATAAGACTGAATTGCAATGTCAGTGCATCAATGGTAAACCCATACACAAGTTTCCTATTCACAGGACCAACTTTACCTCATGCCAGTAAAGCACAACTAATCAAAACACATGCATAGGGATTTGAAATTAAGTTAGAGATGTCAGGTTACTTACTAATGTATAAAGTATTTATGTATTTACATTACATTATATTATTGGCATTTAACAGGCACTCTTACAGCAGTTACAGTTTTGTTTTTTTGTTTACAATGATATCCATTTATACAGCGGGATATTTACTGAGGCAATTGTGGGGTAAGCACCTTGCCCAAGGGTAGAGCATCAGCACCCCAGCGGGGAATTGAACCGGCCACCTTTTGGTAACAAACCCTGCTCATTAACCACTATTCTACACTGCTGCCCAAAATATTTGAAATATATTTAAAATATTGAAACATTATTCAAAATATATTTCTGAGAATATATTTTTGGCTCAAACAGTACACTTAAAATATGTAAATTATTGCCATTTTGGTATACTGCAATATATTTCTTGCATATTTAAATTATATTTGCAATATATTCTTGGTCTAAACATACTGGTCTGACATATTTCTCAATATATTACAATATTGTATTACAATACAATATATTTACAATATTATTTTCATATGGCAGTCTGTTGTACACAATTCAGTTAGGACTCTTTATGCTCTTGAAAAAAACTTGACTGAGGCACAACCATAATGTGTTTATGAACACATGAGTCAAATGGGAATTTCAACAGCATTTACTTCTAACAAAGGAGTCTGTTTTTATTAGGGATACTGACCACATTGCACATGCCGAGATGCACAATTCTGAGCAACAGAATCAATGCCTTCTATAAGAGAGGAAACCAACAGGGGACATTCCACAGGAAAGAACCACAGTCAAAGGAGAAATACTGATGAATGTGCTGCGTATGACTAGGTGCTTGTTTGTCTCACATAATGTATTGACAGATTTTTCACTAAACCATTGCTCCCCAAAACCGATCTGCAATTACATTTTACTGTAACTGTAATTTTGAGTCTCTAAGTGCACTAAATATATCTGTGTATATAAGTGTACGGGCCCTATAAAGCTACATTATGCTAGAAGTAAATGTGCATCACAGGAAGAAATTATATGCACAAAAATGTGTTCCATTACACACAATGTGTTTGCATGCAGCTGATGCTTTTCTGGCCCCTTAAAAAACAGGCCAATCATGGATGTCTTGGTCTGACTGGCTAAGGAAATATCCTGTATCAGCTCAGTTACAGGAGCCTCAATCTATCCTCGATAATTTTCTTCGCAGGACAGAGAAAGGAACCTTTAGAGGAACAGGCTATGCTTTATACTCTATTGGTATTCTGGGTCCCTGGGTCTCCTTCAGTCAGTCAGTGCTGCTGAATCTGTGTGCGGGACAGATCCTATTGCCTGGGATCGAGCCCAGATGTGTCACATGCCCACAGCCCCAAATTGCCGTTGTTCTGCTGTGGTAAAGGGGAGTATGTTGTCCAAGGTTTCATCAGGACCCTGTAACTCTTTCAGCCACCCGTGAGTCACTTATATGACATTGGGACAATGTGCCAATCCTCAGTTTGGTGTGAGCTTGTAGTGTGAAAAATAGTCACAGCTGGCATATTGACAGTTTGCATTTACCATATCCTGTGATTCTGTGTGAGTACAGAAGTTGTTGCAATAAGATGAGCCAATTACTGATCGCAAAAAGTGATAAGGAAAAATGCCAAAATGAAAAAATGTTTAAAATAATATACAGTTTATAATGATTATATAATAATGTGTTTTGTGTAGTCATATTTGTTAGTTATCCCATAAAATGCCTAATTCATTGTTTTTAACATTTAGAACACAATGTTGCACTTTAAAGGATTGCCCTGTTTGGGGTCATTTACTAGGCTTTAGTAGATAAACTATAGAAATATAAAACTGGGTCATTAACTAGACTTCCCCTTGCAAAGAAAACCAGATTTGCAAGTTCAGTATTTCCTTGCTTCCGATGTCAGTCATGGTTTCATGAATGAGAAGTGAAAAAGGAACAATGAAGTCAGAGTGGCAGCCATCGCGCCCTCTTGCAAAATATCAGCCAGCGTAACGATTTTGTCATATTCTTGCTTACACTGGTATTCTGTCTGCTATGCTGGCCATCCAGCTGGCTGTCTCCTGCACCCTCACTGAGGCAGCCTCAGAGGCTGTATGTATAGTCTCATCCTGCACGTCACCCTCTAGAACTCAGTTATAACCTTCCATGTTCAGCTGCCCATTCAGCTTCCATTGGCTTCAGTCTGTGAGAAGGTTATGACTGTCATTTTGGTTTCCCACTAATGCATAGTCTTTCCTACTGTGTTATAACTATAAGCCTGTTATACAGGTCTCACCAGACTTGATGGTAACCTGGTAAAATTGTCTTACCTATAGTGATACTGATCTCACCTTTATGCATAAAATCCATGAAACAAACCATAAAGGAACAGCTATGCTTTTCACTTAGCTAAAGATTGCATAATTGCTCACATTTATGCTGTACACCGAAGGCCTTGCACCTGCATTTGACACAGTGCATTTTGTGTTCATTGCATTGCACTGCCAAATGTTGCCTGGAGTTGTGTAAGCAATTATATAGTCTACAACTTCCCAACAAAGGGAAGATTACACAGGTAATCACTGTAAAAAAATAATTCATAGCCAATAAA
Source organism: Megalops atlanticus (assembly GCA_019176425.1). Lineage (NCBI taxonomy): Eukaryota > Metazoa > Chordata > Actinopteri > Elopiformes > Megalopidae > Megalops > Megalops atlanticus. Next base: position 12,144,603 of record CM032884.1, on the reverse strand, counting down.
AGCAGCAGGCAAAGGGTACTTCAGGACTGACTACTACCATTTGAAAGAAAATGATGCTTGTTAGAGTTAGAATGCAAGCCATATTTTCGCAGTCAGTTGCAGTTCCCAAAGGGCTGCAGCTGTCTGACACCATCCAACATCAGACCAGCCAGTGTGCCCAGACCACCGAGGTGTCACAAGACCTGTTAAAGAAGCGAGTTATGAAAGTGCACTGCAGAATGCAGAAATGCAGAGGGGGGAGGGGTGTTACTTCCTCAAAATAAGATCAATGGTAATTGGTTAGAGGGCATCTGACTTCTGTCAGTACAGTAGTTTTTATGAGTAACATATTGAACTCAGTCATTCTTACATCTTAAAATAATTTTATTTCTGTTATAACTTCATAAATATAATACATATATTTATATATAGTATGTACAATATAGTATATATAGCATGCAGTATTACTATATACTAGTATATTGCTTCCATGTGGCAAACTACGGATCATGACATACTGGGTGTAAATAATGGTTTGAGAGGAAATGTATGGGCTTAGCTGGAGTTATACAGTGGTATCAGCTTAAGAGTGCCCCTTAAGAGCAGGTCTCCATATTATCAGACCCAAAGTCCAGCAAAGACAGCCATATAAAGCAGCACATTAATGTTCAACATACTTAATTTAAACATAACCATAATTTAAGCTTAAAACAGCAAACAGTCCAGAATGCATTTGTTAGAAGTTAAATATGAGCATAATCTGGATATGTTTAGGTAAGTAGCTTGTCAAGCGAAAATACATTGTAATTCTCTTGTGGCCATCAATGTTTATCTTGACACAATTTAAGAAAGGCTGAGAACAGTTGGAAAATGTTTTAAACAGTAGCGCTTTCTTTGAAGCGATATGTGTAAATTTTACATAAAGCCTACATTAGCACTGCATGAGTCTATTAATGACCCACGACATTCAGCCCATTTTTCAGGAGGGGAAAAGGGAATAATTATGCATACTATTAAGCACATTTTGGGAATGTAGGACATATTTCAAAACAGGAAACTTTTAGTATTTCAATCACTTAAGTCATGATGTGATGTATTTTCAAGATGTGCAAATTGGGTATTTGCCCACAGATTCCTCAAACAAGGAGTTCAAATTAAGACCCCTGCCTTGTCTTAAATTGCGAGCACTGATGGCTGCTTTGCTGTGAAAAAGGGTACAGCATGTGGATAAGTGTCAGGATGATTTCCAAAATGTAGAAAATGTAGTCTCCTTCAGAAAACCAAAGCTTAAAATTCCACTGCATCACTTATTTTTTGTTCACCGCTTCAGGTCCCAACTTTTTTTTGGACTTCTTTCCCAAATTGTTTCGTGTTGAAAAGTTCATGTTTAAAAATGCAGTCAATGTTTTAAATGTAATATTAAATTTTGATGACATTCTGAACTCTTTACCGTAAAATTATTGCTCCATCAATCTTTGCCAACCAACAGCTCATCTTCAGTCAAGATTTTTTCTGTTGTTGCAACCTCACTGCTTATACTGCTTCATGTTTGTGTTTCAAATGTCATTTTAATATTATCATATTACTAATCAGTTTAAGAAGCTATAAATCAATGGTCCTTTCACTTAAATCACTAATTAACTGGCACAAAGGGTTCTGTGAGTCACAAATAAATGTCTTATGAAAATCAAGACACTGAATCACACTGCAAACCCACAGTGACCTATTTTGTGTGTTAAATTTCCCCTTCAGAAAATCAGGCTGTGGTTCCCAATGACATTTTCCACATTCTTACTGGAAAATTTTTGAAAAGCACTTCAACCTCTCTTTCCATTCCACACACATAAACACAGAGGAGTAAATGGCACAGCTGAAGCACACAGCAGAAATCAGCAGGGAAATGCTAGATGTGTGAACGCCATCACAAAGCTATATGTAATGGTGCGCTGTGTTCTGTGCACAATACTTAATGATTCATCTTTAAGATTTCAGTGTAAAGGAAGTTATGTCGTCCTGTCTCTTTCTTGACATTCTCACATACTGTTTATCTACACTGCTAGTGGCTCTGCTACGTGTGAGTGTTAAAGAAACCAACCCCAAAAACTACTGAATATGAAAATTTCAAGTTCATGGAAATAAAATACGTGTGAATATGTTATTTGGAATTGGAAAATGGAATAAGAAAAAGCAGAACATTTACCATTGTTTTACAAAATGAAAATACAGAAGATACCAATTTGTACCTGCAATCTACTGTTTATGTTCTTTTCATTAGCCCCTTATTAATCACTATTGGAGTAAGCCAAATTGAAATTGAGTCCATACCTCAAGTCCCCCCAAACATCCTACAGGTATTGTAATTAATATAATGTAAATATCACAAGCACTTCAGTCCTGCTGACCTTCCCTGTCCTGCCTTTGAAAAAGAAAACTTAAAAGCACTTTGTCTTAAAGTTAAGAAACCTCTCTTGCTAAATCACTGATCATGTTTACTTAGGTATTACAACCCTGGCACAGTATAATATCCTGCAGCTACTTTCCATGTATAACAATTATTTTTAAAATTGATTAAACTGCTCCAGCCTGTTCATGTTCACTGTCAAATTGCTTTGCTTGTTGGCACAAGCCTTGAATATATAAGTTCTCCAGTTAGATGTTGTTCATTTCCATCCTGCTCCCTACACTGTGAAGAATGCCCTTTTGACGACATTTACAGCTTGCTGCATTTTTGTCAGCGTTGTTTTCACGCAAGCTTTAGGCACAACTAAACTGAAGAGAAAAACATGAATGAAGGAAGGTCGACACTCACCGATGACGAAAGAGGTTCGGGCCAGGAGTAATGCCTGACTGGTTTCCAAGAGCCCCAGCAGGACCAAGGCGTGCCACGCCTGGGCCCAGCTCACCATGCTGACAAAGAGGACACAGGAGGAAGGCGAACGCGTGCAGGAAGATGAGGATCGTAAAACGAGAGTCTGTTGTCAGTGGGAGCGTGGCTTGCTTGTCTTGCTTTTCAGTGCGACTGTTTGACAGGAGAGTTTTTGCAGTTCACGAGGCTTCGCCACTTCCTCTGCTCCCCAGCGTTAAATTATCTCATCTGAAGAGAGAGCGGGGGAGAGAAAGACAAGAAAGCAGAAACTCATTAACTCTTCACACGCTGTGGAGTCAGCCAAGCATTGCAACACATTTGACAGGAAAAGCATGATGGGATTGAATATGTTGTCATAGGGCAAACATTTGTTTCACAGGCTATACTCTTGACAAAAGATAATATAAGAAGCCTTCTTTCAAAAAAAAAATGCACTGCATTAATTTCTGTAAATGGAGACAATAGCCAATTAACTTGAGGTTCCTGGAGAAAATTTGTTGTGCTCATAGAAGAATCCTAACACTCTGTCTCTTGCAAAATCGTAAATATTTGGAGGCCTACAAGCTTCTGCTTACCTGTGTGTTTGTAGCTGTGTGTGAAAGGAATGAGGTTGCAGGCACCACAAGTGTACCTTTATGGAACTACACCTGACCATTCTGTTACAGCCTGTATCATTGTTTGTAGAGCCTGATTAATGTGGGAAAAGGAAGGGATATGTCTTTGGAAATGAAATGCAATTCTCATGACTTTTCTAAGGTATATCACTTTCAGGTGTCCTGATTACCAGTAGATTTCCCCAGAAATGAAGCTGCAAGAAGAAGTTGTCCTTGTGTGGCCTTGCATGCCTTTAGTAATGATATGAAATCTTATCAATGTAATCAGTGTAACATTATTGAATTGACTATATTTAGATTTTGAATGTTTGACTGTGCCTAGTGACAACATTGTACGTGTATATTGTTTGTTAAGAGGGGAAGGAGCTACAGATACTGATACAGACACCCGTTTAGAGCTGCTCTGAGAGTCAGACCAAAGTTGAAAGTGGGTGGAAAGCTATAGTAGTGTAGGTATGTGTGCTCCACCTGGAGCTAAGTATTGCCAGAGTGGGTAGAGAGATAGCCTGGAGGCATTTTTACTTATGTTAATGTCTTGAATTGTAAATACTTTGGAGTGTAACTGTCAAGTTTCCATAGGATTCTGAGACTACACTTCCATGTAAATAAACAACACTTTTTTCAGCAATCAATGGTGGCAGTATATATTCACAGACAATTTACTAAAATTTTGAAACTCATGACATAAAACTTTTTGAAAGAAACATGCCAAAATTTTTATCCATAGTGTTCAATAGGACTTTAATTACACAATAACAGCTATCCTTACAGATACATACTTGCATATATTTGTGTCAACTAATAATCTGTTGTCATGCAAAAGGTATTGACATTCCATCAGTTTGGGGAAATACTATACGGGTGAATGGGTATGCTTATAAGCCCCCAAATGCACCCAATTCAACTCTATATATGCATGAAAATTATCTGTAGAAGAAATTAGAATGAATACAATGACTCATGAATACAAAGACATTGAATGTCATGATCTATCTCGCAAATTTACTAACTGCTACAAATAGCCAAGCGGCAGCAGAAAATACATGTAAAAATAGCAGAGAGAATGCAGCTAGCCTTTGCTGATCATGTGATAAATATAAGTAAATGTTCAGAGACATGAATGCAGTGGTTTCTTTAGATGATGCCTAACATAGCTTATGCATTGGTCTGGCCGGTAGTAAAAAGCAGATGTTGATGGGTAGGTTACAAATGTGAGTATTTTTATACATTACACATCATCTAGTCTTGCACCCATCAATGATTTCCAGACAACAGAGCAGAACTGAAAACACTCAGCTCTAATTCTGTTCCTGTCTGCTGTCTTAACCTGTTTCTTTCTGTTTGACATTTATGTCATGCTCTTATTCTATATGAGATTACGCTTTCATGTCCGATGTCATTCACTGTGGTACCTCAAATGGTCACATACATACAGACATGCACGCACACGCGTACACATACATACAAATGCAGCATAGACACGTACACACATATACATACATATAGACACACATGGGGCTGCTGTGTAGAAATATTCAAAATTGTTTTATTTTTGGGGGGGTGTTTATGTTAGGAGTTGTTTTTTTACTGGGTCTTGCACTTGCATGCACAGCTTATAGATGCATTCAAACATGTTTTGGTACCACATGCATTGGACATGTTGTGAACACAAAATACAGTTTAGATAATGCATATCTTTGCAAAGTCACAGGGGTCTATGGAAATAACAAACCACAGGTCACAAAGGGGAAACTTGTCTGATAGCTCCTGATTCAGCAACTGACAGATTACATATCATTTAAAATGGCACTTAATATCTACATTTACCTAATCAATGCAAGGAAAAGTTATTCTTGAAACTTCATTTCTTGGGAAATCTTGTAATCAGGACACCTGTAAATGGTTTGAGCCAACACAAACCTGTGTCCAACAAACCACATTCAGTCATTGTGATGTTTCACAGATTTTAAACATAACCAATTACTTAACATTCTGAGAGCCTCCATTGCTTCTGTTACTTTCAAGAAGTAAAAATGACATGGAGACCAAACAAAACTGAATTTACATTCACAAAGGCAAAGCAGGCAAACAACATAGTGTCACAGATGTAAGTGCATTGCCTGGCAATCATTCAGACATACTGCCTTACTGCATAAACATCTGCTTTCATCTGATTTCCCTGTAGAGCTGAATGAGATAGCAGCTTCCTGTGCAGTAAGGTGTTTCCGATAACTGATCTAAACTTTGTCTGTGATCTGAATTCAACTAAACTAAAACTGAGATTTTGAAAAAAGAATGACACACCTATTTCAGGGGTCCAAGACCTTTTCAAGTATAAGATACAGTGCCATTTAATTTTATCAATATCAGTGCTGTAAATAATATTTTAATAATCGTCTTTATATGCACGTGTGGTAATGAGAAAAACCACTATCATGTTTTTGCTTACCTAAATGAATAAAATACACCTCCTCAACAGCAATTCCTTATTCCACCAAGACATGTCTTATATGAGGTGCATGCTGATTCAGCTGTCCAGCATTGTAATGCGCACAATTGTTGGAAGTTGTACGAATTCAGCAGAAAATCAAGAAATCTGCATTAAAGCCCTTAATGGTCAAACATGTTCACGTATCTGTCAAAACTCATTTACAGAACTGTGGATGTGGCCTCAGCTATAACGGTAACACAGGCCACAAGCTAATGTATGAAGGTGGATGCAATCACTAGACCATAAACTAGGACATAATTAGAAAAAAACCATTTAACACAACTTGCTTCAAGAGATGCAGCACACATAAAAATTATTAGTTTTAATAATTCTTAGTTTTAATAATTATAACACATAATAATTATTAGTTTTAGTTGCACAGCACTGGAGTTGTTCCATTTAACATCCAGAAGTACAGCGATTTAGAAAGCATCCAACTGATCACTGGAGCGTACACAGCCGACCACTTACCAGAACTTGCGGAAGGAAAAAGCAACAGCATGGATCTAAAATGACAATATAAAAGGGGAAGTGGTCTTTCACAAAACCCCATTTGACAAACTGAGAGCCATGACTGAGCAGGTCTGCTTCCCTCACCACTGCCAGTAAGTGCAGCATAACTATTCTCCACATTACATTACATTACTGCATTTAGCAGACGCTCTTATCCAGAGTGACTTCCAGCACAATAGAGCATAAGTGTATCCATTCAATTTAAACAAGCAACAGGGTCAGACCAGGCTAACAACACTCCCAGAGCAGTGAGTGTGAGCGTAAGACTATTCAAGCCCTACCACAAGTTAACTTGTGCAGTCTGGCGGAAGCCAAGTATACTACGATACAACAGTCCCTAGAACACAGAGTCCAAAATACATCACAATACTACATGTAAAATAAGTATCAAATACTGTAGGTATCAGGTGTTAGGGGGCGGGGATTGAGGTGGTTATTAAGCTGCAGAAACCCATATGCTATGGACATGGAGACATATGATGTTACCTTTTCAAACTAAACATTTAGACATGAGTCACATGCCTAATTTTGCTAGTTTTGTTTTCTTCTGAATTTCTAAACTAGCTAACTAGCGTGCAGTGGTAAATTGCAGAAGTACCATGCTTTTCTAGATAGGCATTACAGGTACATTTCTAAAGTGCAAAACCATGGTCCAAGGACATCCAAAGATTCCACTCCACCAATCATAAGCAAAAAAAAAAAAAACCAACACTCAAAAAAGCACACTCAGGCAAATACGTTATCAGAATTCATTTAATTCTGCAGCAATGCAGGCCACAATATTAGAGTGCAGAAAACTGCGTAATAAAGCCACACTTTAAGTGCATTGTTTACCTTTCCCCTTGATTAATTGTGCATTTCACTGGACAGTTCAAGAACAAAAAACCCCACACAATTTAATATTAACTGCTCCATATGCTGTCAACATCAGAGCATTGAAAATATTTTTATTACACCAATGAGAGAAAAGTGAGGAAGACACAAATAGCAGTTTTTGAACGTAAGAAAATACTTGTAAGTTTTTTCAGCACTGGCATATACCAAACTAGAAGTAAAATTGCACATTTGAAGAATCATTACAATCAAATCTACAACACGTTTGGAAGCCATTGTAGTTTTATGGAAGTGCCATATTAATTTACATATATTAAATATGATTGTATCAGTCCAACATTCAGAGCAGCAGGGCTTTTCATATTGCATATTATATATAGTAGTGGGTGCTTAGTTAATACCCTTAATTTGACTGAATGATAGTGGTGGAGTGCTTCACATATAAAATGAGGTCAATATCATTTTTTCTACTGATGTGTTGTTGCCTTGCTGAAATCATGGGTCAATGTCTTTGCTTGTTAATATTCCAGTGAACAATGAGAATTTCATGCTTAGTTTTGTATTTGAGATATGAAGATGGTGACATGACAGGCCAAACTCCACACTGGCCCAACCTTTCCTAGAATTGGAATATACAGACTTTACTTGCATAGAAAACTGTCCATCGAAACTCCTGAGGTCACATTTACTTCATAGATGACAGTTGCCACAGTTATGAGAAAGGATTTAGAGTGAATTTTCTGCTTACATTAATAACTACCTTGAACAGATGAACACATAAAAGTGACAAAAATGGCACAATCAGATCAAGATATATTCTGCTTCCTTCAAATCACAGAGGCACTGATCAAGGCCAGCAACCTAAACAGGTTTTCACAAAGTACACCAAACAGTCTGTTGTGCCTTCACCTCATCCTCCAGAGGCACAGTAATAGCAGCTGATTGTCTCAGGAAAATACAAATACAGTCAACTCCCAATTATCCAGTCTAATGGAGGAGAAACAGCAACATGGACAAACCTCAAAATGTCATTAAAATGTTATTTTCCTTTTAATTCAACAAATAGTATTCACCACCAAATAACATCAAAAAAGAGATTCTTAACTATACGCTCACAAAATACAGAACTTTATACTGCACACAGAACTTCATTTGCTTTTGAGAAAGACACATGTAACAAGATACACGCTACAAGGCAAGATAACTAGTGGCATGTTGCCATGTATCATCACCTGGTTACAGGTAGCTAGCTAGCTAGTTTTGAAGAACATTTGTGAAACAGTTGCAAGTATTACTTGATTGTTTTTAATTTTACCTCTTTAATGTTATCTGTATAATTACCAGTGTAATTTGCTACCTTACTCTTTGATAATATGTTTATTTGAATGGCTGGTGAGCAAGAGAAACCCATAATATCAATGAGGCTTACAAAATGTTTATTAGTAATATTATTAACGTGTAAAGTATGCACATATATTTACGATCACTGGCTAGCAAACTTCACAAACTAGACAATGAGATGGATAATCTGGAGTTGACTGTCAAATCAGAATTTTCCTTCCACAGTTACACTGTCAGTGTCTCTCCAAATACATTCTAGAATAAATAAAATGCTCCCACTCCAACTGCCTGTGGTTTCCTGGAGAATTCATGTTTGTGTCCTCCTCTGGTAAAGGTCCTTCTGTGTCTCATTTACAAAAATAAAAATATGGTAATAAGAAGGCAATCCACATTCAAAGCGTCCTTCAAAAAACACCCTGCAATCTCATGGCTTCAATTTTTTTTCAGTCCAGGTTTCAATGCTCTTCTTTGTGTCCTGCCTCTCAGGCTCCCAAAGCGTTAATTTACAGTACATAGTGCTGTTTGCTGTTTGTTCTTTCACAAATGAGTCTAAAAGTTGACTCAATCTTTCTGTAAAATTAATTAAAAATTGAGGGATGGTGTGTTGATGTATGAAGAAGTGTGTTATGGAGGAAAGCAAGGTCTTTGTCTCCACCTACTTGGATGGGAAACACTATCTCGCTGATAAAGATGGTATCAAGAGAACCCTCAAATTTCTGTGCAAATGTCACAAGTATGTTGGAGGCTGGGAACATAAACACATCTGTATAATAAAAGTGTAATGACCTGTATTTGGCCCCAGTCTGAAAACTGCATTTTCCCCAACTATTTCAAATTGTTAGGAGGAAAGACAGCTGTTCAGACTCATAGCTTGTGTCCTCTTTGGCAGCGCCTGCATCCTTGGTCTTCTGTGAATACTGGGTGTTGGTTTCAGTGCATTACTCCAGTTAGTAAAACATCATGGCTGTTGTTCCTTTTACCATTGCCCAAACCCTCCACTGCAGCCTTGCAGCCCAGTTGTCTTTTTCTTACTGAGTGCACAGCACTCTTGTCCAGAGGGACTTGTGCAGGATTGTGGATCAAACTGCAATGATGCCATTACAAACGCATTTGTAGCTGCAAGATGTCACTGAACTTTCACCAGAACGCCCCTTTGTCTGAACATTGTTGCTTGTCTGGGTGTCTTTAAGTTAGCACATTAGGGATGCGAGGCGATGGATTGCAGCATAGAGTTGAAGAGGCATTTGTCAGCAAAAGTTCTGTACAGTTCAAAGGCTTTCCTCAGCAGAGCCCTCCCCCAGAATCAGTGCAGTTTAGTGGAGTGTGACCCAGTTCACGAAAAAAACCCCAGTGGATATCAACCCTGTGTTGGCTAAACTGGGGGAGGCGAGTGAGATTTACTGGGCGAAGAGGTCCGCACTGGTGGAGGGGGAGCACGCCTACACAAGAGAGACACAAAGAGTATAATACACACTACAACACACTCCACCACAGAAACTGAGAGTGGTCTTGATTCAACACTCACCTTGCTGGGACAACGGCAACACGTGGACCATAAGTGGGGGTTACACTGGCTCCATGCTGCTGGGGGACTCCAGAGATGGGGCGTGTTGGCGGCACTCCACAGACAGGGTGCGCTGAGGGATCAGCGGGTAAGGGCTTCCTGGGGACAGGCGGTTTCGCGGGTCTGAAGGTCTGAAACAAGCAAATCCGTCATAAGAGCAGAGGAGGGGAAAACGTCGCCCAGTCGGTTTTAAGTATTTGACTCGTCTCATTTAGAAGCAGCCACACAGACAGCACGTTAAAACAAAGCACTCATCCTCATTTCCTGCCCAACCCCTTCCACCACACTGGTACCTGGCTGCCCGTGGGGACAGGGTCAGGGGGAAGAGGCTTGTTCGGAGGTGCTGGTCGGTCCACCGTCAGCTGAAACACCATGCCAGCGACAGAGGGAGACAGGAAGAGCGGATAAGACCAACATGAGAGCTTTCCACACAGCTCCTCTCTCAGGGTGATCGCCAAGCACTGCTCTCCTATAACCCAGTAACTCCGGTTTGATGCGGGAGGTACCACACTGAGATGAGGATACACAATAATCTTGGTAGACTCTCAATTCCATGCATAACAGGCCCATTCATGGGGTCGTGAGCCTGTTACACAGGTGCTGATGTGTGTCTTCTCAGAGACCCAGGTCTCTTAACATAGCAGGATAAATAATCCGAGACGACAACTGATTCGTTGCTAAGGTTCATTCATGTTCTGAATGGGTCAGACCACACCAGCTGTGCATGACAACGGACAGAGCGAAGAGCAGACCATTTGTTCTCTCAAACTGTTATGCTGTTTCTTCTGATCAAAGTCTGGTTGATGATGATGGTAGTGTGGTCTTATACTTTCCAGAACCTGGATCGGTATATTTTTATTTACAGATGAACCCGGTTAATAACACCTGGCCTAATATCATGATTTTCCAACATTTTCCCAAAACCACTGGCCACACACCATTTCAATGTTAAAAGGACTATTTTAATACCACAGAAAACCCTGCATGTTTTCAACATCACTATAATCAATAATAAATATTAAGCCCTTTTTGTGTAGTTTTAAAATAATCTGTTTAACAAATAATACCATACTATACTATAATACCATAATACCACAGCAGCATATTACACAGCTGTTAAAGTTGGTGGGGAGGTGTTGTAAAGTTACACTCCAGAGTCATCAGCTAACAAACAATGGTTAGTAAATGTGTCGTAACTGTTCATTTACTCTCATCTCAATTAAGTAAAAATGCACACCTTTTTAGAAAAGGTCAAACTTCAACTTGTGTTCACTTTTGATCTATGGGCTTCTTAAGACATCTCAGGTAGGATTAGCTGTCTCCACTCCCACCAAACCATGTACTCTTGCTAACTGTTCTGCAGGCCGCATCACTGCCCCGGGTTCAACCCCAGCCATGTCATCAGCCGACAGGGACCAGGTGCCTACAGTGGTAGAACAAATTGGCTTTGTTCTGCTAGGGTGGGGGGTGTGGGGGGTGTCCACACTCCCAGACACCCTGCAACTCGTCAGGCATGTGCGAGTTGCTTGGGTGACTTCAGTGGAGAAGCGCCTATCCTCCAGTGAGCGGCCACTTCACTGTAGTACACTGTGTGTCTTTGTTGGCAGTGTCTGCATGTATTGGAGGATTTGCATTTATCTTGCTTCGGTGCCCCTGCACTACTGGAGACGTCTCAGTGAGACAAGACTAATGAGTAGCTGGCCAATCCAAAAAATGTTGCATAGAGGGGAAAAGCGTAAAAAGACCAACTCTTTTTGGCCTGATATGTTACTGGGGTGGCTTGGGTATATTTTGTTAAGTATAGTGCAGGGTTTGTATTCCATTATTATGGGATTATGTCATTTTGGGAAAACATTTTTGCATACAAATGAGACAAAATGACAATGAAAATCATATTTCATGTTTTTTTTTTTGCTTGACCTTATTGCTCGCCATCAAAGACAAGATTTTATCTCGCAAAATGGACCCTGACACTTCCCCTCAGAGCTGTATAGCATCTGCCTCCTTATCAGCTGTTTTTATCTGATTTTATGATGACCAGATAATTAGAATGCTGGTGTAGCTTATGCAGATCATTTCTTTCACATGTTTAAAGTGGCTGTGCATACCAACTGGTGTGCATATTTTAATTTTTATTGGTATTCCATCTTAAAGACATTCATTGACCCCACCCTTTCACAAAAGAATTGTGTAATGCATGACTGGGTATGCAAAGATTAATTAAATATTAAATGCTTCAATGTAAGGTCACTTTTAAGTCATTAAATTAAGTCAACTGTCACGTGCCACGTGTGTGCTAGCTCAGGAGTGATAAGATCGGAAATCAATGTACATGTAATGTATGAGGGTACGTTTTTTATAGGTGAGAATTAGTTACACGTCTAAATCAAAATAAATAAGATCTTCGTTTTCACAGGTTCTCTGCACAAAACAATGATCTAAAATACTAAAGAGAAAATAATAAATTAAACGGAAGTCCCAAGGTGAGAACAGCACTCAAATTTCAGTGGTTTCTGATGTTTGCTCCCTCACTCTTGTTCCAACCTCTGGAGTCCTTGCTATGTCAATCCAGAATACAAGACCTCTGGCACCAGAATATATGTCAGTCTACCCAAGAAACACTGCCAAATTAAACTCAATTTGTGATATGTATTTATCCTTGTAATGCATGAGTGAGCAAGGTGCAAACAGTTTTTTGTTCTCCCTCTGCAGCGCCATTCGATAATACTGAAAATCACACCCAGTTTAAAATCTAATATTTGTTCTGCATGGCAGTGGGGATATTAAGCGGGTTCCACTGTATTTATCGGACACATGGAAGAATAGGAGGAATTGTGCTGACACTCTGTCATACTCTGTCTTGCACAGTAGCATATTAACAACCACTAGATAATGGTCCTCGTGCAAACACTCATTCAGATGACATACATGCAATGTCTGGCCTTTCTTATAGTAAACAACATAACACAGACACAAAAATCAGTGCTTCACCCAACCCATTCAAGGCTCAAAACAACAGTCATCGCAACAAGTATCAAGCTACCACAAAGACCAGATCAACACAAATTCAGGACAGTGTTGAGGAACATTCAGCCTCTAATCAGTCCCATGCACTGGGTGAGCAGATGCAGATTTTTGCACAGATGATTCAATTGAATGATTTGAATCACAGAAGAAGACATTAGGAAGGGGCACTGCAGAATAAAAGGTATGATTATGTTGGTAAAGAAAACTACGAAATCAAACCACAATGACTGACAATCACAAAAGGGGCACTACTACTACTGAGACTCGAACTAAACGGTCCTAAACAACCCAAACCACATCACTCAGACCACCTCCACATGTACCTTGGCGCCCGTGGGAATAGGATCAGGGGGCAGAGGTTTGTTTGGAGGGGCCGGCCGCTCCCCTGCCGACTGAAACGGAAGACAGCACAACATGAAGAAAAAGAGGAAGAGCGAATGGACCCACATCTCTCTGTTGCCATCTTGTTGGGGCTGTTAACAGCTCTCCTATAAACGTCTGTGCCTGACATGGCAGAGAGTGATTTATTCCAAAGCTCTTTGCCACCGAGATATAAAATGAACTTTCTGCTGTGCAGCAAGCAATTCCCACACTGTTCCTTGCAGTTTAGTGTTAGCTGGATTCGCATCTGTAGTGAACAAGATGAGGATTCAGACATGCCTGTATTACCTTACACTCGTAATTTTGTACAAATACATTGGAGAACGTCAAAACAAGACAATCAATATAAGAACACCTTTTCTGTCACTTCTCATACATGCCACTTTGAGACACAAATGCCTTTATATAACCATGTAAAAAATGATAGCTTGTCAACAATTATGGCCCACGTACTGTATTAACTCAAACATACGGCAAAGAACAAGCTATGTAAAGCTTTCACAGGTGAGCTTTCCACATAGGCAACTGCACTGCAGAGACTCAACAATACCAGCAATGGTCTGTCTAGAATATGTCATTTCTCTATCATCCCTGTGGGCAGGAGGGAGATTACCTGGGTGGGTTTTACCACTGGATCAGGTGGGAGGGGCTTATTAGGAGGGGCAGGCCTGTCTTTAACCTGTTAGGAGAAAGAGCAACGAAGAGTGACAGCCAATGTAAACCATGCACAAGCCAATAGTGATGAGCTCCAGGAAAGTTTTTCTTTGAAGATTTTGATGTCAAAAGTGTTCATGTTAATGTGTGAGGAGTAATCATCTATTAATGCAACAGGTTGTAACTTGTTAAAATTAACAACTTAGCTTCAGTCACACCTTGCAAGTAGTGTTTTTGTATGTTATGTGAACTCATTGCTTCATACTTAGTGTTTTCCATGATGTCATGCATTGAGACAGTATTCCATGCAGGATGCAGGAACAGCCTGTGTTATTTTCATGCAGCAGTTAACAAGTGATACAGCAATGAATGCTGACATGCAACAATCAAACAGTCATGCAGAGCTTTATTTACAACAGAATAACTGCATTTAAGGGACTGCCATGGGTATACTTGCTGTACTTCCTCCCTCCAACATATGCAAATCAATAATCTATGACCTCTTTCTGACACCATCCTCATCCCTTCACCTGGAGTTTATGACAAAAAGAGGAAACCAACTCACACCTACAGAAAACTACATCAATAACGGTGTCAATTAAGAGAACACAGCTCAAAGACATCACTCTGAAGATGTTCACATCAGTTTACATACATACCTAAACACTTGTTTATTCAAACAACCACAAGGCAGGGATGACAGCCCCACCCCACATAATGTAAAACCAACAGCAGCATTCAACAGAACACTGTGGGGCCCCTGTAACCTGATGTTATTTCCACTAAGAAAAAATACACATGCAGCCTCAAGCATGTGTTTTTGAGAAGGCATGTGTTTTTGAGAAGAGGAGTGAGAAGCCAGAACCATGTGTCCTTTTATTAAACTAAAATTGAGCACTGATTCCTGTTTTTCCCCCAGTAACCTGTGGTCTCTTTTTATGCTCATTGTCCAGCCAAATAAAACTGGGTCTGGCTCTAAATGCAGACTGGCGAAACTTAGGTCATCCTCTGTTATCTGCTGTCACTAAAGAATGTCCATTGCTGTCAAAGTAATCTGTGGCATAGATCAGATTATGCTTTCCCTGACTAGATAAGATGAGTGGGATGATGTTGTGTAACCCCCATCAGAACACTAACTGAGGGAGGAGAAAAAAAAGAACTGCCAACTTGTAGACTGCATTGTAGACTTTTATAACTTCATGCATCTACAGTAGTTTTAAGCTCTTCGCAATCTATTCTTTCTTTAAATCAATCAATCCATCTTTGTCTTCCAGTACTCAAATATCAACAGACTGAAGTGGACAGGCACTTCTGGGGCACTTTGCAAAATTAAACATAAACACCTTTCTGTTAATTCTAATTTACACTCTAAAAACAGTGTTTAGTTAAATTTTCCCTAAACAACTAATCTAGTGCTTTTTCATGGTGAAAACACTAATTTAGATTTTCACAGTAATACAATAATGCCCAAACACATATTAAGTTCTTTACCAACTTCAACAGAACCCTCTTGCACACAGGCTGAACATAAAATACAAACACCCTTGTTGCTCCAGGAAACTGGTGTCAGGTTTTTGGATTGAGCATCAGCTACAGTCTGTGAGTGACCTATATAACTCTACATGTTACAAGCACTTATACATATCTTCCTGGTCACCCTGGTGATACGTTACCTTGGTTGATGGCGGGGTCAGCGGGATGTCCGTTTGGTGAGTACAGTGGTACCTCAGTGGATGTACCTGTTCCCCATTCCGCACGTCAACCCGCTCTGTCGCCGGGGTCCTGGGCAACAACCACCACACACATGTACACAGTCACACTCCCAGCCTCTGACCCCCAGAAAGCACTACACAGAGACAGCACTACATAGAGATGGCTATTACTGGTTCTGGAAGGCCACACACACAGAAAAAGTTCATTGTATGGTGTTATTATTACACACTTTGGCAAATATACTTACACAAATGTCTGTGATATGGTTTATAGTCACTTTAATTTTTTTCTTTGAATGTCCTACATACATCATGCATATGTCCTACCATATTAAGCCATTCATTACTGCATCCCATCGTACCTGTCTGATCTCATTACACTTAATATGCCATCTCATCCAGAAACTCAGACTCCATAGACAATTCCACATTTGTATTGTATGTCATAAGACCTCCCTATTTAAAACTACTTTAAAGTGGTTTTAATCTCTGTACGGCCCTGTGCACGGCCCTTACCGGCTCTGTTGGCGGCCGGGGCCTTTGTGGAAGGGGCTGCCTCGCAGGCAGGAGAGTCTCCGGCGACAGCGCGGGAAGCGCAGGGCCAGGAAGAGCAGAATCACCGGCAGGACGAAGAGGAAGATGACCAGCAGGGCCACTCGCGCCGGGTCAGAGTCTGCCATCAGAGAGTCACCGTACGAGGAGGGGATGAGAACAAAGGAGAGAGGCGCAAACTGATAAGGGCAAAGTTTGAATTTATACCCCAGAGATGAAATCTGACAGTGTTACTGCTGAGAATGATACGTGGTAGAGGAGTACCTCTGGGGTCTCTGGCGGGCCCGCTGTCCACGCTGCCTCCATGGCCGGAGTATCTGCAGTCAGGAGGTTCCCAGCCCACATCACAGTGGCAGTTATTATTGCTGTTACAGACCTGAGGCAGGGAGGACACAACAGCAATAAGGACCGGTGTGGCCAGATTCTCCCATGACATGATATGGCCTGTTACGCACCACTCCCTCACCCCGTGACCGTTGCACTTCCTCTGACATTCCTGCACGCCGAAGACAGAAACATCCTGACACCGCTGGTTCACACAGGCCTGGAACAGAACAAGCAGGATGCTCACAGCAGGTTCAGCTATCACTGAGGTAATACACTCTGGTAGCATTTCTGACAAAGGCATAGTTATCACAGCATAATAAATAAAAATAACCTCCAACAGATCAAGACAGTAACTTTTGTCACATGACTTCCATTGACAGATGTCCAGGTATACATGATTGTGGACATATTATTAGCATACAACAGAACAGAATATTTACAGCTTGGCTAACTATTTATGAATTATGAGTTTAAGTGATCAAATATGTTTTACAGAGAATGAGTAACAGCAGTGAAATTTGCAAATAAGATGTAATATAATTCAATAATTTTTGTTTTTCAGTTATTATTTAGTTGGTAATATTGTGTAATTTGGCTGAAGTATCTAGACTATATTTATGTGAAAAATAAAAAAAAACAAACAAAAAAGAAAAGCTTGAATATATCAATATAGTATCAATATGGATAATATGGATACTAGTTAAGGTAAGGAACAACTTATCACATTTCGCACAAATGTACAGGCAAGTTATTCTCTGAGGTGCTAACATTAAGAGGCCCACCTTGCCCTGCCCACAGGGAGTCCCTTGTGCAACCATGGCCGGATCAGAGACATCGTCACCCAGGTTGAAGTAAGTCCCGCGGCACACATGATCACTGGAGTTCAGACGCACTTTGGCCGTGATGATCTGGGCGCTCGAGCCCCGTAGGAGGCGATCGCTGCCCCCCTGACACTGGATCTTCCCACAGAACACATCACTGTCGCAGGAAACATAACTGGGTTAACCTGGACTCCCGGTAAGCCTTCTGTATTCTGGATGCTTGGCGTGACACATTGAATTAAAAAAAATATTTACACAGCAAAAATGCACTCCTTAGACAAGAAATTTCTTCGACAAGGCCGTGATACTATGTCAAAGTTAACTGACTCGTTTGCGTGACACTGCAGCTGCAGGTTTCAAATTACATACATCTAGTACTTCAAAAGCCGCAACTCGAGGATAAGCAAGTTACAGCTGAACCTGGACCACGCAACAAGGGACTGCATTTTGAACATTAAAGACACATGATCGAAACAAATGACCTGATATATGAGTCTGAAACAAGGGTACAACTGGTACAGACTGTATAAAATGAAGTGCATAGATGGCTGAATCAGTCTCTCTTTAGATATAATGGCTGTAACTAATGCTGTAATTGTGTATGTGGACACTGATCCCACCATCCTCCTCTGCTAATAGCTGAGGGTACTTACGCTTCCGAACAACGAATGTAGGAGCCATTAGCCATCCGACCACAGTTGCCGTATTTGTTGCCCTGCTTGTTGACGGAGGAGAAACACACTTCCGGGGCCTTTGTGGAGTCTGGTTGGCGGGAAACAGAGCAGTTCTGTTAGAGAACACTTTTACAACACTTGTGTGGTTATGGTTATTTCAGCTGACCATTACTGCATATGCACAGGCTCACCCACAAAACTACTGCATTGACCTTATGAAGCTAAACAGCCAGTACATTCAGTACATCACCACACCCATTAGCTCTAGGTGGCACACATATTTTTACAGCAAATATTACACATATTATACATACATATTATTACATATTACTATTTAGAGTAGACATGCCTTATCCAGGGCAACTTATCCGTTTTCACAGCCAATGCGGAAGTCAAAGCTGCAATTCTTAAATTACAAACCCCATTCCTTAACCACTGCGTCGCACTTCCCGCCCCACCACGGCTCAGAAACTCACTAGGTCCCAACAGCATCTGGCACTGGGAGTCCAGGTTGGCACAGACGCCGCTGTAGCAGTAGGAGCCGCCCCCCTCACAGGGCTCCCCGTTCTGAAGGAAGACGTTGGCGGGGCAGTGGGGGGAGGTGCCGGTGCAGTGCTCCGGAAGATCACACTCCCCCAGGGGTTCCCGGCACACCCAGCCCGCCGGACGCAGCTACAGGGAGGGGGAGAGACGGGAGAGACACAGAGAGGGGAGGCAGAAGGAGGGGTGAGCAAGGAGACAAAACAGAAGTGGAGAGAAGGCGATTGAGTGAGGATGAGGTCGAGAAATATGAGTGGTTGA
Organism: Megalops atlanticus; assembly: GCA_019176425.1. Classification (NCBI taxonomy): domain Eukaryota; kingdom Metazoa; phylum Chordata; class Actinopteri; order Elopiformes; family Megalopidae; genus Megalops; species Megalops atlanticus. The sequence goes on along the minus strand of CM032884.1, from coordinate 12,125,452 downwards.
TGGGGAGGCAGCGAGAATGAAGGGAAACCATAATAAGACATATGAGAGAGGAAGGTGAGAGAGACATTAGTGTAGAGTGGACACTGATTAACAGGAATCTGTAAGAGGGGACTGGCAGTACTCATGGAAAGACTAGTATACCTTGCAGTTGTTGCAGCAGTTGCCGTCAGAGGAACACTCTGCTCCTGGAACCAGTTTGCAGGTGCTGGCATTGCAGCATGGATCTTTGCACTCCTGCGGAATCAAGCACACAACAAAATACAGTAGGATATGTTATGGTAGAGCAACCTCAAACATATACAGTCCCATGAAACATTAAAGCATATCACCAGGCTAAAGCAGTGCAGCACAATATGCTGTTAATGGTGAGGCAGTACTGGTGAGCCACAGTATGGGCTGGCACATGGCTGAACATACATCAAGCAGGCCGCAGTCGCACTCCTCGCCCTTCTCCACGTACAGGTTCCGCAGCGCGGCGCCCCCAGCAGCCTCTCGGCCTGGGGCACGTTGAAGAGGCACATCCCGCCCCCGTGCAGCAGGCTGACGGACAGGTCCCGTGCACTGCAGCTGCTGAACAGCTGTCCCGGCATGAACCTGGGAGGTCATGCGGTACAGAGGGGTCAGAAGGCCTGTCTACCTGTCACACACTTCACAGGGCATTTAGTTATGTGTGCATCCTTCATTAATGCCTGGCATTTAGCAGACACTCTTATCCAGAACAACTTACATAGGTTACAATTTTTAACTTGTTACCCATTTAGACAGCTGGATATTTAGTGAGGCAATTCTGGGTTAAGTACCTTGTACAAGGGTACAACAGCAGTGCCCCAGCAAGGAATCAACTCGGCAACCTTTTGGTTATGAGTCCTGATCCTTACCACTATGCAACACTGCTACCCCCATCTCCTGGACATTTCTTTGGCTTGGACAGAACATATTTGAGTATCCACCCTCAGAGTATACCACCCTCCTATCTTCAGTCAGTGCACTCTCCAAGCTGTTCCCAGCCCTCCCCTTCTTTTGACCCCACCTCCACTTTGCTCTCCCACCCTCCCTGCCCCCCGGCTCCGCCTCTCACCCGGTGGAGGGCTCCATGATGCACCCTCCCAGGCGCGGCTCGTTCTGGCACTGGCAGTGTCGGTCGGCTGTGTCGTGGCTCATGCCCAGGTTGTGCCCCAGCTCGTGGGCCACCGTGGAGGCCACGCCCAGCACGCTCACCAGGTGGTCCTGCAGCGAGACCGCAGCAGAGAGCGCTCACCCTCCGGCTCCAGCGACACCGTCTGCCACACGGGACCATGAAGTGAGTCTGACGGCTCGCGCCGAAGGACGGAGAAGCGTCACTCACCACATTGACGCCGCCGGAGCGGTCCTTGGAACACATGGAGGACTGGGACGCCATTCCCACTGTGATGCCATTAAAGGAGTCCCCCCTGGATGGCCAAAAGCAAGACACACACAAGGTTTGTGAGGTTCAGCCAACATTACAACACACTTCATCTAACCATGTGAGTAGCAGTATGTGTCAGTAGGCTTTACCTCAAGAAACACTTTTCACGTTACAGTACCATTACCTATTTCACCAATCAATCAATGTTCAATCAATGTTTTACCAATCAATAATCAACCTGCAGCAGCTGGATTTACACAATTACTCTCTCTTACACTTGTTATAGTTTTCAAGCGTCTGTTTTTCACACTTCTTTTTTTACATTACATTTTTTTTCATTTGACAGCATTTATCCAAAGCAACTTACAAGTGAGGCAGAGTGCAACACAAGCAAAAGCCATATAAGGAGTCTACAGTGTTAGAAGTGCTGCATGACCGAGTTTCAGTAGTTGGCCAGACAAGCTTAGTCAGCCATTTCAAGCTTACAACAGTAGAATCTCTGCACATGTCCAGCTCTGCGATGCTCTCACTCCACTCACATGATGAGCTGAGCGTTGTCATGGCGCAGGCGGGGAAGCAGCTCACGGGCGCGCCATTCCAGGAAGCGGTTGAGGGTTTCATTCAGGTTCTTGTCCACCAGGATCTTGTCCCGATCGCTCCAGATCTCCAGCCCCAGCAGAGCCACACGCACGTTCAGAGGTCTGTAAAACTGCACATCATTGGGCAGAGACATTAAAAGTGGGGTCATAACTCAAAATTAAGGGGCAGTAGACTATAATGAGAAAAAAAATGTGCTACTGTGCAGGCTAGACAGCAAGAGGAAACAGAGACAGAAGTCTCACCCAGTCCACCTGGTTGGCCACATCAAGCATACGGTAGATGATCGTCTTGTTGTTCTTCTCATAGTTTATGTACTGGAAAAATGAAATTAATGGACATTTCAGAGGTTATTACATGAAGACATCATTTTATAACCCAGATCACACATGCTCACATGATATTCAAAATACTCCTAACAGATGAAATGTTGGCTTACCCTTGCATGACAGCAGGGGGCGCTGAAATACAGGACTTGAATTTTACAGGAACGTTAAGGGGTAAAGTAAGGGCTAGGAAACCCTCGTCCTGAAGTGTCAGAGATGTTTCTGGTTTTTGTTCTGTCCAAGCTCTAATTTATGTAATTAGTTATTCATGCTCAATTAATGCTGGTTATTCAGCCTGAATGGTGCAATTTTGAGTGCCTCGGGCGCACAGTCGTCTGCATTAATTTAGCGGAATAATTAATCCAATTATGTGATTAAGAGCTTCTGTGGGAAAAAAAAGAAACATCCGTAGCACTCCAGGAAGAGGCCTGCCTACTCCTGGCACAAAGCACAGAGCGCAATAAGATTTTTTTTGTTTACGCTATCCACCACAAACATTTTGGAATTCTGTGATGGTCGACATCTACCCCGAGTTAGAGCTGTATGGATACTAAAGGCATGCTGCAGTCAGGTTTGCTAAGCATGCCACTTATCATCGCTCCACAATAACACAGGGCCTCCAGAGGCTCTCATCTTACCTCCTTGTGATCGACCACCAGCACCAGTTCAATGTACTTAGTCTCTGAGAGAATATCCCTCTTGCTCTGTACAGTCATAGGGAGAGGGAGATGGAGGGGGGAACAGACAGACAGAAAGAGAAGGGAGGTAACTGAAACAGTCAGTTTGCTGGCTGTCTGTGGGTGTGTGCTCCAGCTTATTATCGACTCCATTTCCGCTGCTCCAGTTTCTTACCCTATGTGCATGGGCCTGGGCATTCAGAGGGGGCACTGGGGTGTGGGACACCCCGCAGGCCCCGGTCCGAGAGCCTGGCTGGTGGGTGTGGTAGAGCAGGTGCATCCCCTCCCGTCCGCCATGCCCTTCCTCCTCCTCAGGCCGCAGCTCAAAGCTCAGAGTGGCGTTGATCACAATCACCCCCCTGCCACAGAAATGTTGACCTATAATTGATCAATACATAAAGCCCTGCATCTTACACACTCCTCCACTTAAATACTATACTGGGGAAGCTGGGGACCGGGTTTTCTGAATTTTTACAACCACTTTCATTAGGATGGGAAAACAATCTAGTCACTTTGTCCCTGAGAATGAGTAACAATTCAAGCAAATGTAACACTGACAGAACACTGACCTGTTCCTATGAAATGTGATTAATAATGAGCTCAGCTGGGATGAAAACAGGCATACACAGTACACCCACAGGAACAGGATTAAAGCACACTATACAGGATAGTGATTCATGGGCTAAACTTAGGTGAACAACGGCAGGGTCCCGCAGCACGGCAGGGTCCCGCAGCACAGCAGGCCCAGCCTGGTGGCTGCATCATGAGTAAACACCTGCAGGGGGCTGATGCACTCTGACAGCAGCCTCACCAGAAACAACCCCCGTACAGCCTAGGGATTTGTCCCTGGTCTCGTGAGAGATGTCACTGTAACCCTGGAGGGACCCCACCATGAAGCTCTGGTTCTGAAACAAGTGATTAGCAGGTAGGTCAGTGTTCTGCTTTAATCCAAGCGAGGGTAAGCCAGATCAAAGGTCAGCTCGGAGCTCACCATGACCCCTCGTGTCACCCTGATGAAAAATGCATACACTTACTCAAAGGAATGATTTAATGAGCTTGGCATTACCTTGGGTGAACTACAGTTGAAATAATTCCCTCAGTCACGGAACAATAATTAATGAAATGCACATACTGTGTGAGGATCATCCTGTGAGGTGATGCTTTTGTTTGAAGACAATCTCAAAATTCATAGACTTGAATTTCACCATTAAACTCAACTGTTGAGTTTGCCACCACCGCCACTGATAGCAAGGGCATGTAGTGTACTTATATTGGGTATTATAAAGGGTGCTGCTCCAATACAGCTTTCATAATGCTTCCAGGACCAGCCATAGCCCATCACCACAGCACTACAAAGCATGACAGACAGACATCTGTGTAACTCGTGTGACTGTGTCATTGTGCATGTTACACTGGTTAAGGAACTAGACTGTCCAGAGTATTGTAGATTTGACTCTCATTCGGTGCACTGCTGTTGCACCCCTAAGCAAGGTACTTCACCTTAATTGTTTCAGTAAATATACAGCTACATAAATGGACACTATCTACAAATGTATGTTAGTGTACGTGTGCGGCTCCGGATAAGACCGGCTTGCAAGCAAACGAATGACATAACTGAGCCCAAGCTCACTGTGGTTGAACTCACCGCAACCCAGAGCAGGTGCTGACAGCAACTCTAGACTGTGGAAACCCCCTCACTGAGCCATGGTAGTAGCAGTGTATCTGCGCAGGGGGGAAGGAAAGACAGAGGAAGTCAGCTCTCAAATAACACTTCAATAATAAAACACACGTCAAGCAGTCAAGCAGTCTGAGGACTTTATTGAACATGCATTACCCCCTCATGTCTCCCTGCATAAACGACTGCCTGGATCCCCTGTGATTATGAAGTTCTATCAAGGTCATAAGCATAATCAAATGTAGTAAAAAGCAGCTTTTAAGCACAGCACAATTTTATGTTCCCTAGTCTTTGCATACAGACACCACAAAATTGATATAAGATTGCAGACGCATTGCAGACAAAGTAGTTTGGCTGCTGTTCCTTCTTAGGTCGATGTGGATTGTGTAAAACCAATACCACTCCTATCCCAAGAGTCTGCTGTGGCTATGAACACTCACTGCTGGATTCCCCTCCACTGAGACCCCTGTGCCATTGGGAAGGTAGTAGAACACATTGGGGGGGTTGGGCATCAGATCACTACAGGAAACAGAGACTGCATGAACAAGTGTAGACCATCACTGTCTATGACTGACATACGGTGTTAATTAATGCCATTTTTGACACCAACATTTATAGTGATCTAGTGATTTTTAGTGATTTAGTGTTATGTCCTGGATTAAGACTATTCAAGTGAAAATTTGATCGTCACTAACACAGTGGGGCCAATATGACCCTGAAGATGGTAGGTATGTAAGACGGTAGGTATGTAAAAAGGGGTTAGTTCTTACTGATTTTTCTCCAGGTCCAACAGGTAGGTGTTGCTTCCAACTTGCAGTCCACACACTAGCTTTTCTGGGTGGCCCTTCTGTGGATTGAAACAGGAAATTAAGTTCTATTGTATTTTCATATGCAGGAAAAATACAAAAGTGTAGAGACACTAACACACAGCACCTGTGGATTTTTTTTACACAATTAATAAGCAAACCAACTATTACCAGACGCAAAGCAACATGTTTGTATCTGTGATTTTGTTACTGTGTCTGATAGTGTACTTGAAAATGAATTAATTCAAGTTATAAGTTAGATACGATTTCAGATCTCTCTGTTGTAATCAGCTTGATTTAAAGTAACCCAACCAGACTGTTGTAGCTGAAACAATGGAATGTGAAGTGCTGAAAAATCACTGTAAGGCTACAGCAACAGACACAAAATAAAGAACAAAAAATAATCTGCAGCTGATGTGCAATTCTTACTTAAACTCAAACAATCAAAGACAGATTGAAGACAATTGTGTTTAAGTGTAAATGTTCTGCGTTGCCTACTTCTTGTTCATGGGCTCTCACTGAATGAGTGGCTGAAAGCTCCAGCACTGCCATCTAAGACTGAAGTGCTTACCTCTTGTTCGTGCCACATTACCAGCAACTGAGCAAACAAGGACGCATGATGTTACTTGATAGGGGCTTATAAGTAGATTAACTATTGTTGAGAAATAAAATCAGCTGGAAGAAAAAAAAAACACAATCCAAAGCAACAACAATACAATGGGGTCTAATTCATAAATAATAAACACTTACTGTAAAACTTCGGACGTTCTGGAAATTGGTCCGAATAGCTATCGCTTTTCGTTGTTGTTCTTAACTGTGTTAATTAGCTACCACTGCTTTTGCAACATGAGGTTTGTAAGTCATGAGTGCAAGGGGCTTAATGAGCACACTTCAGCTCAGCGTAAGGGTGGACTGCAGCTGCAGTGCACAAGCCTCTTAATGAAAAAACCACAGCAGCCTCATACATTGTTGCACTAACCAAATTCCGGTCATGATCAGCGTTTAAAGCATGCTAGTTTTCCGTGGTACGAATCCACACCGCTTCAACGGTACATATGCGCAAAACATGCTTAATGAATGAATCTAAAAGAAGCATCTCTGAGACTGAGGTTAATCCTACTGCAAAGAAATTCCTGGGTTAGCCCCAAATCTGTTGAAGTGATGCTCTAGCTCTTTTTGATGGTGATTAATGATTTCTGTTTTCTGATTTTCATCCAGCCTGGGCCACGTGTAGACCTGGGTGACTACTAAGATAATCCATGCGTAGGCTATGGCTCACAGACTTGGCAGCCATCGTTTCCTGGGAGTTTTGGAACCGCAAACTCGCAAATCCAAAACCTCTAAACACCCAGACAAGGTCCTTGTGTGCCACTCGTAATCACATTACTACAATAGGATGTCAGAACACACAAATAAAGTCTAAATAAGTTCCTAATTGAAAGAGGCCAGTCAGTACCTGGCCCTTGGACATACGGCCACTGACTTCTACTGCCCTATTCCCTCCATTATTTCTCCATAGTCATCACATTATCGTTGACCCTGTTGCCCCCTGGTCAGGCAGCGATGGTAGATCACGCTTCTTCCTGTGTTTAGATAAAACTGGCTGCGCACGGTATATAGCAGGAAAAGGGCAGAGAGAACTTCCCCCTACGTCCCACCCCTGGCTCTGGCAGGCCTGACCTGACCCTCCTCTCAACACCTCTTCCTGGCATTCTGTCCCGCTCCACCTTTGAAGAGCGCACAAGTGAAATGCCGGGACTTCCTGTTACTGCTGCTGCTTCCTTGCTTTCTCTACTCGGCTACGGGGGGCACGCTGCACATAACCCCTCTGCTGCCACACCAACCTTTCAAGGTCAGAGAGGCAGGCCAAGTTTGGCCATCCCTTAAACGATGCAACAATAGGTGAGGCCAATATTGTATCAGGTGAGGTCTAGATCACTGACATTTCCTGAAGAAACACGCCACAAAAATAGATACTTCTGCGTAAAGCTTTCATAGAATATTTACATTACCATTTTGATGATGGAGTCTACTTTATAAGTTAACATCAAAAACCTGATTACATCAGGCGGGTATGTCTAGTAGCAATCTTAGCACTGAACAATGGTGGCCAATAGTTTGTCAGTAGAGGACACTGATACTTTACATGTGCTTTCAAAGGGAAAGATATTTCCCAGTGAAATCCTGGTGCTGTCTGAAAGGCATATATCATCCTGGGTAGATGGTGTTTTCTCACTCAAAGGTCACAAGAGGCTTTAACATTTCTTAAGTACAACTTCAAAAATACACATACATGCATGATTCCAAAAAGACATAATTATGTGTTAACCTATCCATGAAAAGAAATAATAGCTAGAATTGTTACTTTAACAGTCACCAGCTTTAAATGATATTTATGCTTTTATCTGCCCCTCCCACCCGACCTCTCAAGTGGCTCAGCCAGCAAGGCTCTCATTTTCAGTGCAGGCTGAACCCTATGGCCCTGGTTCAAAAACCAGCCATGTCGTATGCCAACAAAGCCAAGAGCCCACATTGGCAGAACTGATTGGCAACCTGAGGTGAGTAGGTCGGCCAGGGTTCCCCCCCCTCACGGCTTTGTGACACCCTGCAATTTATCTGGCACTCAGATGATGTCGGTGGAGTGAGGGCAATCCTCCAGCTAGACAGCACCATTTCACACCTAAGCGTGACACATTTAATCACTTAAAACACATCATGGAACGATAGTCTCTTCTGTTAAAGCTTTAGTGCCACACTACTGTTTCACTGAACTGACATATCAGATATGATACTTGCCTCTGCATTGAAATATTTGATTAAAACATTTTCTTTCTACTTGTGCTATACTTTGCAAGATGTAGATATCAAAACAATTGATGAAATAATGATTATGTTTACACTTGTTCCAGTGATGCCACACCTGTAGATGTCTGAGTCTTCAGACTTTTCTTTTGTCACACCTAAACATATGTGTTCCTGTAGTGGTGCTTAAAGTAAAGGGTAAAATTGAAAAGGTTATGTCTGGAAAATATTACTACTTGAATGTAGTCCTTTGGGCATAAATGTAGTCTTCTGTTATGTCATTATCATAGAAACAGCAAAAGTCTTTAACAGGATGGTCCCACCAATAGCATTTTTGTTGAGTATAGTATATTACATTCCAACTGCATAGCAGATGCTCCTGTGTATTCTTACACATAGAACACAATTTTACATGCTATCCATTTGTACAGCTGGATATTTACTGAGGCAATTTGGGTACCTCATCCAGAGGTACAAGAGCAGTGTTTCACCAGGGAATCAAACGTTCAGGTTATAAGCACTGTTTCTTGCCATTATACCACACTGCTGTAGCGTTATCTGGACATAACCATGTGCAGAGTAAGATGAATGTCTGTGTTGTGTGTCACTGTTGTTGAGAGGACACTGCTATTACTGTTTTCCAGAATGAGTGGTCTGTGCCTGAGTTTATATCCTTGCCCTGTGTATGGGTACTGGTTGTTGTCATGGGGGAATAACAGTTTATATATTTTGGAAAGTGTTCTAGACATTATGCAGACCCTGAGAGGAGGGAATTGTGAGTTTGGAGTTTTAACAGATTTTTTATTTTGAAAAAGGATGTGACTTTACTTCTCGTAAATTATGAAATGTTAACAGAGAACTGCCACTGAAAATATGGCATTGGTGAATAATGCCTTTTCCATGATGGTAATAAGTATTTTCTAATTAAGCAGAAAGCTAGGGTTTTTTGAAGGGTTGTGGATATTGATAAAACTATGACTACAGAAAAAAATTTCTTATAATATTTGCAGGCTTTCATTCCTACTCTGCACCTCCATATACTTCTTTCTTACTCAGTAACACTGTAGCTCTACAATAATGCATACCCTGTCAATTCAACATTGAGAATGATGCTTTTACTAACCAATACTGAAAATAAAAAACATTCCTTCATCTTATTCAATTGTGGATAGTTCCACTAACATTCTACTGAAATCATTACATGAGGTTACAGCTGAGTAATTTATTGATTTATGATTCCTCCACAGAGGTTACTGACTGAAAAGTCATTAACTTCAGGCTGTTCATTTTTTTCATTTTCAGTTCCTGCTTACACATCCCCTTCCTTAGAAAATGAATGACAAATTTGGGTTACAGCAGCTATGTGCACATCAAGAGTTTTAACTCAACTGCTCACATGAACAATGGTTCATACTTGTTCAATGTGGTTACATAAAGTCAGGCTGACCACATACCCAAGAATATCACCAAAGAATCCACAGATATTGATAAGATGTTTGTTGATGATGCCTTGGCTTAGTAAGGACAAACACATAGTTGGACATTCGATTGACATGTGTCATCTCATTTACAAGAGAACTCAGCTCCAGAGAGAACAAGGAGGGGTGTAGCTGGTTTTATGTGGGTCTCAATTTTATGAGGCCTGGGCAAGGGTCCAGCTGGTGACCCAGAAATCCAGCCGATGGGTGGGGATCTGGCTATGGATTGCGAAAAACAAGCCTGAGCAGCCAGAGTGGTGGGCTGGGCCCCAAGAGGAAGAGAGGAAACATGAGGAGGGAAAGAGGGTGACTCAGACGACAGCTCTTGGCCGGCCTCCCTGGTTTGTGGGAGCAGTCGGAGGAGTCAGAAGAACAAGGGCCTATCTGGAGCCGTGGCTGGATGTGGCATTAATAAAAGATTACACCCAACGCTCTGGCGTTCAGCCCAGTGACACCCACCTCCTTTCGCACTCCTTCTTTTGTCTGTTTTCACTCTCCTTCCAAAATTAGCTAAAGTTGGACTATGTAACAACATATCTTCATTTTGACTCTTTTCTTCCTCTCTCTTTTCAGCTTTCCCCCTTTCTAATACACTCCTCCATCTCTATCTCCCAGCCTCTTTCTCTCTCAGTCTCAGTGTCCCCTTCTTGCTCAATTTATCCCTCTCTCTGTGAGGTAACTTCTTGTATTTTCACTCCCCTCTCCAGCTCTACCCTGCTCTGTCTTGCTACCCCTCTCTCTGTGAGGTAATTCTCTGCCATTTCACTCCCTTCTCTCCTGCTATCCCCTTTCTCTGTGAGGTAATGCGCTGGGATGTAAGGGTCCCGTGGCCAGCAGGATGAGCTCACTGCCAGATGAATGCAGGGTGGGGTCCATTCAGAGAGGCCTGTGATGAAGAGAAGTAAACGAGACGGGACAGAGGGGGGGAAGGGAGGGAAGAATGGGGGCTGTTGCAATTCCTTCCACCTCCTTCAAACGGAAGACCTGCCCATCTGGCAAAAAATGAGCTTCAGAGAGACGGAGATGGAAAGACCGTCTGAGCTGGTGACTTTTCTTACTTTCAGTCCTTCTTTTTCCCCCTCCCTGTTTTTGTCTGTGGACTCATAAAAGGGTCTTGTTTATCAGTCTTCCGCAAACCACAGCAGAGTGGGAGCAGTGTCCTTAACCAGATGTCAGCTGGATCTGGAAGTCTGTTTTCAAGCTGTAGGATAGTGAAGGCTCTTGTTGTAGTGTAGTGCAACACCCCTCAGAGTGGCCATAATCTGCCATGAGAGATGAGTTGCATCAGAGCCCCCAGGTGCCCCCAGGTGCCCCCAAATCCAGTTTTGGGCTAAGAGTTTGTAAGTGGCAGGGTCATTCCGCATGGTGAAAAGCAATTTTCCCCATGTCTTCAAACAGCCCTCCCTTACCTCTTCATGATTTTGTTTCTATTTTTGTCAGAGCCACAGTAAATACTCACAAGACAAAGACAGAGAGTCTTCACAATTCAGAGGATGTGAGCTTTAGCCCTCTTCTTTCATTGACAAGAAAATGTGAATTATTTCCTTTTTTGAGAATTTTAACAGGATGTTTAAGACATCCTGTTGTAATTGCAGAGAAGTTGTCATCTGGGCAGAGAAGATGGCTTCACCAACCTTGTAATAATACTAAAGAAATCAAAAAAGCATGTGTTCACCAAACTAGATTTAAAAGCTGTACAGAACGGTATGTTTTATGTACTGCCAATTTTTACTTAATTGCAATCATTATACCTCCAAAGAATATACACTTCTATTTCTAGCTCAAAGATTTAGCCAAGTTTATTTCTGAAAAAACACTGTCCTTTTCTGACTCACCACAGTGACTCCAGCACTTTCACTGTGTCTTAAGAAGATAACAAACCCCCAGCAAAACACCAACATAAACCTCAGTCTACTCATACAAGAAGGATGTCTGATAAGATCTGCCACCCCAGTGTCTCCCTACACAGTCAGGCTCTCTGGGTCAGAGGTGGTTTCTCCGTATTCACAATAACTGGCGGTCAGTCTAGGAATTAGAGAAGATCTGCTCCCTAATCCAGATCAGAGTGGAATTCCCTGGAGCGTCTCACACACCACAGCCGTGTGTATGTCTGTGCGTATGCGGCTCACAGCATGGCTCTGCAAAGCCATTCACCTCCTGGACTGTTCACCGACACGATAGCATACGCTTTAAGCCGCTCAGGGGATACACAACGTGGAAGCTATTCAAAGCAGGACTGGCGGTGGTGTTGGGGGTGGGGGGGTAGTATTTTCAGAGATATTTCCAACAAACCCATATTGTAAGCACGGATCTGGCTCAGGTCCGTTTGATCCTCATCAGTTGAATGATTTGGATGTGAAAAACTGCACTTATCTCATTCTGTGCTAAAATGATGGGTGTTGAGGAGGGCCACTGAAAATAGTTTACGAGGCACACCCAAGCTATTCCCCACCTTTCCTCTCAATTTGAGAACAATTAATCTGGTAACAGGTCCTGGTTGCCATGATGATTCTATCTGCTTATTATAATGTGTGTGTAAAGCCTTACATTTATTTTGATTCGGTGAAACAGACTTGTGAGCTTGATGAAGATGGTCTTCATAACCATCATTTTTAAACTTTAACCTTGTCCACTATGTCCCCTGAGTGTGCAAAATTTACCTTATTATCCAGTTCTATCTGTCTTCCTGAGTGTGAGAGTGTGAATGGAATGGAGGGGAATTTGCTGTCTGGTTTCCGTTCAGCCCTCATACGACAGAAAAGAAGGAAACTGGAGCTCTGACATATTTTACAGGGAGCTTCCTGCATAAAAAGTATGATCTAAGGAGGGGAAGGAGGGGCCACTTTAAGAGGACGGACACTTCCTCTGCAGCTGACAGGAGGTCTGAAGTCATTTCCTGAAGAATTCTGCTTTTCTCCAAATAAAAATAATAAAAATTAACACTGTCATGGGGCTGACCTCAAAACGGGAATCTAAACTGAGACTGAAATTGGAGATAGGAAACTCAGAGGTTCAGAGGTACCTCCCTGGTCATGGTCACCCTAAAGCAGTTGTGCTATCAGCCAACTCACCTGCAGGGCCTCACTAAGATTCTTCCGGTATCCATCCACAATGACAAAGGGCTTCGTCCTCCCCAGTGGCTTGCCTTCCTTTTCCTGGTGGTGGTCTGCACCCACAGAGGCATAATCAGACATGAATCAGTTTGCAATGCTAAACAGTTCTTACTGAATGTCTGACTATGTCTGTTATTTAAAGATAACCAGAAACAGTATTAAATAGAAGCTTAGTTCATCTTTTCTAATGAACGGAACTGTAATTTACAAAATAGTACAGTGAGTGAGTTTAGAGACTATAACTGGCAAGATTCCTCCTACCATACTTTGCATAACTCTCCCAACAGTGTGTATTTGCATTGCTTCACCTGCTCTCACAGAGCAGGGAATGGGAGTGTCACTACCTATTGTATATGCAATGACTTAAGGTAAACAAATAGACTTTTATGAGAGGTGTGCACTGTGCCTAGTTTTGATGGGTTATGTAACAACCAGTACATTTCATCATAGAACTGAGAACAAAAAAATCCCACTCTTGACACATATTGCAGTACAAATACAAATAATGTCCAGATCTCATCTTGACTTCTATTCCTGTCGACTAGCAGTGTATCTAAACTGACACTGTCTAGTCAGATGGTTGTTACTGGCTGAGCGAGCAAGCCCCATCTTAGGCCCTCTGGGTTCCTGGAGCAAATAAATCCCCTTATGATATTCCCTGCAAACTCGCTTCATGTGTAAACAAGCCCCATGCAGAGACCAGAAAGCCTCCCTTATCAGATTAAACTAGCATGTCAGCAGTAGCACAGCACTATAAATTGCTTTAACTGTAATCATAGAGGAACACTCACTCTTTTGTTGGGAAGGGCAAAATGCTGGGCTAATGGCTTCCCATTATTGCAGGATGGCGTGATTAACTGCTTGTTAGAGAGTACAGAGTCTCCTTTACATGCCCAAAACTGGGAGGAAACTATCAAATCCCTGATAAAGCAGAATAAACACAAGGAAGGAATTTCAGGTAACCCCCAAATCTTTGTCAGAATGATTCCAGTCACCTTCTTCCTGAAAAATCTGAACGACGGACTTGTGAAGGCCATTATATGACAGTGTATGGGGGTATTATTCTATAGTGGAGTGACTCTATGAATCGATTATATGATTGATTCAGGAACCTGGATGCATTCTATGACTTGCCCAAAATGTAGCCAAAAATCTGTGGAAGAAAAAACTCAAGATAGAAATCCATGTTCACACCACCAGTGACAGGACAACAGTATCATAAACTCGCAGCAGCACCAAGCAATGACACAGGCTCACTTAGTATACTGGAACACAGAGACCAGAAGAGAATACGCCTTTTCTCCAAACAATTGTATTATTGTGTTAAAAGATCTCATAAATATTCTTCATCTGAACAGAGAAACCATATCTGGAAACCATTTCCTTTCTTAACAACTTGAATGAACAGCGTTTGACTACATTTAAACAATATGAATGTATTGTCCGAGATGTTAAAAAGCTTCTATGTCATGCAGTATTTGCTAAACATCAAGGGCATCTCTTCGGTCATGGATTTTGACTGGAGTTTTCTCATCAGGCTTACGGTCTCTGATACTGTCGGCCCTGCTGCGTACATGAATTTCTGTGCGTTGTGAATCTGCTCTCCTGCGTGGTTCCAGCGTTCCATATCAGGTCAGCATACCAGCACCATCTTTGAGAGGTGGTAAAACCTGCTGTGTCTCATGCACCATGCTCAGTGGCTGTAGTTTGCTGTCGACAATCAACATGAGCTCCTGGGAATACTTATCCTCACTGTCTGTATCCAAGGTAGCAGAGTCGTAGAGTAGTCCAAGCAGCCCAAATAGTATAGAGCAGTGTAATACATTGTACTATAGAGTAGTACAGTACATGTTCCCTCTGTCTAAACAATAATTTAGTCACAACAGTAAAGTCGTACATACATATTTGCTATTTTTGCACAGAACACTCTACAACCAATTAAGTATTACTCTAGGCTGGGTGTGAAAAGGATACGCGGTAGGTACAACTGACAGGAGTTAATCTTAGACTCGTGTGTCAACTTCGTGTATGTCTCTAATCCATCTCCATTCAATAAAACAGGCCTGTCAATAACGCTACAAACACAGCGCACACTCTTTTGACCACGTACATTTAAGCACTACAAAAGACCAATCAGCAGACGCTTTACGTTACTTACGTGCATTTCCCTTTCACGTTGTGAAATATTATAGTTCATCCTCTGCCATGACCTTTAATCTACCTGGTTTTAGTCTCTTGGTTTAACACAATAAATGTGAATGACTGCTTTGTGCACATATGACTCAATAACGATTAAATGGGCTACATAGTAAACAGACAATGAATAATAAAGCATCGTCCTGATCAAACTTCACTCGCACTTTTTTGAGAAATCAGAAGTGTTCCCTGTTCCTTTTTACCAATTTATGACATATGGAAGGCTATGCACATGGTAGGCTACCTACTTTTATGCAAAGGAAGAGTGGTTCTTGTGGTGCCCTTCTCAAAATCAAACTTCTCGCCAGCTGTCCCTCTCTTCGGTGTGTTCTGTATGTTTTCCACAGGCAAAAGTACTCCCAGATCGCTGTCCTGCAGTGATCCATGTGGGCCGTTACCTGGGAACGTCAAAGTCTGAGAAATGGTGCCTCTTATTGTAATTTGTAGCGTACTCCCGAGTAGAAGGAGAGTCTGTAAGGCGTGAGCGAAAAACATCATCAAGTGATGACAGCTGTCCGTCTTCGTTGTTTTGTTCCTCTAAGCAGTGGAAACGACGTGATTCGGATGCGGTCCAAACTTGAGTTTAAAAAGAGTTCTAAACCAGACCGTTGTCGAGTAGACTTCCTGGCCAGGCTATAAGTTGTCCGTTTGTATTTGCCGCCGCACCAGCAGCAGCGAGGAAAATCGCCGTTTCACTTTGCCTGAAAATGAAGGTATGTTTCCATGGACAGCATATATCCCTGGCATAACGACATTTTCGGCTTGAAAAGGGGCAGCAAGCCCAGTTGTAGCTAGTAGAAAACTCGATAAATTTGAGTGTGGCTTAAAAACACAAAAACTCGCGTCCTTTGCTTATTATGGGTCAATTCACCTGCGCTGAAGAGAAAACGTTACAAACATCCAGCAAAAGTATTCGGCCCAACATGCGCTGTCTGCAGAGCAGCTGACTGTAACCTTGTCCCGTTTCCCTTGTTGATTCGCGACATGTAAATGACTTATTACTGTAACTGTCCCTGCAGTAATACTGTATTAATATGTTGTCTCGTTTGTTGTGCTGTAGCCTAATCCCGTATATGTATCCCGGATAAAACTCCCAATGCTCTGTAAGCGTCTTCCGAGCTCTCGGGAAACAGCACTTCTTTGAACGTTTACAGGCTATGGTGTAATCCTGCTCCTCTACAGCGTGAGCAGCGAGGCGGGATTTCCTTACAGATGTTAACGCTTTCCTGCCCGAACGTTTTTAAGAGTCACCCCCCTCACCTTAACATTATAACTTGTATCGATGGATTTCATGCCACCTCATGAAGAACAGATTCGGATTCGCCTTGTCCTGGTACCCAAAACATTTACTAATGGAAATAAATGTTGCAAGCAATATTGCTAAATACCTGAGCACAAAACTAGTTTGAGAATTCGGACCGTATTTCTGTAATCATAACTAGCCTATGCTGGTTGGCCTGCTGGGTATCAGAGTACACAGCGCATTATTAGATGTGTCCAATCTTACTACGCACATTTTCATTTCATGTAAAATGAATTTTGTTTTCTTCGGGGCCTCTATAAAATGGAGTTTCAAATAACCCCCACTCTTCCTTCCAACAATCTTGCTAACCTTTGTGGTCAGGCCAGCTAGACATCACACTATTTTGCGAACAAGCTACCTAGTTAAATTTTTCAACAAGCAAAGAAGTTAGCTGAACTTTAAACACTTTAGTTTGTAGACCATTTGAAAATATGGTCCAATTGTATTGGAAATGTATTTCCCACAGCAATAGGAGGAGAGCTCTGATACTTCATGAACTACTATGAAATTCACTGTGATATTCAATATCTTTTCATTTTTATTGCTCCTGACACCTTTAAGAATGTCTACCAAAAAGAGATGATGACATCAGTAAGATTCAGGTTTCGCTTAAATCCTAACAGAACCTCAGAGTGGGAAATTTGCTATTTTGAGATGACACTACAGCCCTATTCAGAGAGTGAACTTAAAATACCTGACAGATGTAGACATGTTTATTCACTTACTTCTGTACAATCTAGTGATCTTTTATCCCACTCTATTGTTCCAAACATCCCTAGAGATTTGATTGGCCTCATATGTAGCGCTTCACTGCATCAGCTAATAAATTCTGTAAGCTGCTTACAGCAAGACGTCCGGGTGTACAGATGTTGTGTCCATTTAGGCAACTTAGAGATAATAACAGGAAATCAGCATTAGGCATTTATCTTGTTTATATGCAATAAATTAACCATTTCACATAAAAATACTTTTAGTGGACAAAGAACTGCAAATCAAATAACATGTGATCAAATGTTTCCAATAAATCTACCCTTATCTTTCAAAGTAAGTGTGTGTGTGCATGTGTGTGTGTGTGTGTGTGTGTGTGTGTGTGTGTGTGTGTGTGTGTGTGTGTGTGTGTGTGTGTGTGTGTGTGTGTGTGTGTGTGCTTCTGCTTATCAGCAGAAGCTTATGTAACTGAATTAGTCTATTCAGCATAGTCGCCATCCGAATCACTGTCGCTGTCTTCTACGTCATACTGGGTGTAAGAGGTGCAGGCAAAGCAAATCCTGCCTAGGTCCTTCCAGCACTGGGAGCAGTAGACCACTTTGCAGCTCTGGACAGAACACTCCACTCCCTGGTTCCCTCTCTGTCGCTCTCTACAAACACAGCACCATTGAAGCCTACAGCCTAGTTTCTCAAACATGGAGGAGAAAACTGACAACATCTAATCAGAGCAAGAAAACAGAGTGAGACAAACAGGGAAGAGTAGAGAGTGGAAAAGGCAGAGATGAAGCAGGGCACAAAAGAGAACAAGAAGAGGAGACAGATATCCAATAATTAAACAATCTGAGAAAAATATTTTTTGGATTCAAACATTGTCACTATCATGACAAAATATGAACGGTATGTATGTGTTTTACTACAAAGCATGGTGTGTATGAGCCGGTAGGAAACAAGCTCAACACTGTTCAAAGACCAGTCAGTTTGACACAACCAGTTAACTATAATTCTATTAAACAATCTGATATTTCACTGACCACCCTGTGCAACATCAGTGCCACAGTGGTTTAATACTGTTTTACTGAAGATATGGAAGGAAAATTTGATAGTTTGTGACCATGAGAACATGGTGAATACTCACATTCCTCCCTGGTCTCCCTCGTCTCATCAGACGTTTGCGCTGGGTGTCCAGGTATGAGATACGCCTCTGGATCTGTAGGTTATACAGGAAAAGAGTCCTCCTCTTCTCCCGCTAAACAATCATTCACAATGAAGGACAGGTAGAGGGTGGCACATTCAATGGGAATAACAGTGATTATGAGCTAGCTTGTCAGGATGAAGACATTATGCAGCAAACATGAGAACACAGAACAGCAGCCTCATTGCATATTTGGACAAAGGTCCTCTTTAGCCCAAAATGTTATGATCTACACCCACTGCATGCTGAAAGTGAGGAAAAACAAAAAAACTCAAATATTAATGCAGTGATGCTTTTGTCGTCTGTCATAGTGGTTCCTTCTGGAAAATTATAGTGTGTTCTTGGAGAAAATCAAAGCGGAACACCCAGCCAGACTGCTGACTACCCAAACCTCTTATCTGTGAAACTGAGTATAAGTAGGATACTAATTTTACCCAGAAATAAGCTCTCACCATCTAAGGATGTTGGTCATTTTTGATAAGTCAATTTTTATTCATCATAACCCTGAGTTTGAGTTCTGCTGAATATATTTGTTTGAAAGGAACTCTTCAAGGCTGGACAAGTGTAATGAAACAGACTGGGATCCAAGAGCGGTTAACAGTTTAATGCCAGAATCCAAAAGGCGTGGTCAGGGACAAAACAGGTCGTCAACGGGAATCAGAGAAGCAAAAAACCAGAATCCAAAATCACAACAAGCAAGGTCCAAAAAACAGGCGAGAGGTCAAAAACACAGTGAACAACACGGATGAGTAACAGAGAGCGGGCTCAGTAAAGAACAAAGAGTCAATACCTCACAACGAGGTAACAAAACCTAGTCCTTATAAAGGCAGGGCTTGATTAGAATGACCCACAGGTGTGGTGGAGCCAGGCTGAGCGGGACGTGGCTGAGCTTGCTGAGCGGGGCGTGGCTGAGCTGGCTGACTGGGAGCGGGTGTGACAACAAGATAAACCTAAACAGTCAGGGACATGTTTGGTGATAAATGTTTTTCAGAACTCTGTGCATCACTGATTTCCTTCCCAATTCCCTTTGCAGTACTTTACTTTCTTTTGATCCAGCGGTAATCTTTTTAACGAGAATAATGGATGGAGTAAGAATAATTATTGTACTACAGCTGACTCAGTATGCAAGGAAACACTGCAGAAATATAGATGTAATCCTCTTGAATGGGCATGGCTACAAAATTAGTGGGCTTGATACAGTATGTGTAATACTATTACACTAAGCTCTTTCAGCTCAGCGCTGCTTTGCCGGTCACACACATGAAAATGCATTTTTAGCAGGATTGCAGAGATGCCTGTATTCACTCAGTACACTTGCTGAGTTTACTTTTTTGCACAGGTTGAAGTGTATGTTGACAAAAAGGTTTGGTTCTGCACCTTACTCAACAATACTCATAGAAACTTGACACGGGTGTGTCAGTTTTGAAAAACACAGGTATGACACAAAAGGTAGGAAAAAAATCCATATACCGTTTGGCTGAGGGAAAGTTAACCCCCAAAGTTCTTTAGCCAATATTCATGTAAAAATCATCTTTATTTTTAAAGCATTGTGCAATAAGTGCATGAAAGTGCTCCAGTGACAAGATAAAAGTAGCAGCAAACATTTCAGTCTAAAGATGTTCTGCACAAAGAAATGTTTTCACAAAGAAATGTCCAGACATCATGTAAGGACATAATTCATGGTCCTTATCCTGGTCCTTATACTTTTATCTCTGGGGAGTTGTTCCCTGCAGCCAGATGTCTGTGGATTGCTTCTTTCTTTTGTCTTTGAATGTATGTTGAACAGCTGAAACTACAGAACACTCCTTTTCATATTAAAAAAGACTTAATTTAATTGAATAGACCATTCTTTGCAACAGTGCTACTTCCTCTGTAACATATAACATTTAATACATCGTAAATTGGGTGGGAATTCCCTGCCCTAGGGTGGACCTGAGGTTTGCGTATTTGTCTTCACTGCTGAATAGGGACAGTTATCAAATAATTTAAATTACTGTAACGTGCTCAGGTGACTGGAAGCAATAACTGCACATAAAGCTACATCAGTGTCAACTATATTACGAATGATTTCATTTGTTTTACTGTTATAACATATCAAACTTGCATGCTCCATTTTCCTTCAAAATATCTGCTCACAATCTAAAAGGAATAAGAGCAATCTACCAGTAGCGTAAACTTACAATAAATAATAATAAATTAATAAATAATACACATAGCAAAGTCATTTTGTATGACATTGTTTTCTTTGTTTGTTATAATAATGACTGACAGAGGTGACCCCATTATTTGTCCAAACCTTCCCATGCTATGACCAGCAGGCAAAAAAAAAAAAAATCTGAACAATAATGTTCTCCTACTTTAGCTTGATAAACATAGTCTTGGTTTGGAGAGTTGCCAGCATGTCCATGTGTACACAAGGCATTATCGAGCTAATGTTTCTACAAGTGGTAATTACTTAAAGTATGAGCATTAACAAGGCTACTTCCCAGCATTCACAGGAACATTGTAACATGCAATGAGGCTGCTGTTCTGTGTTCTCATATTTGCTGTGTAATGTAGTGCTTGTATGCTGGTAATGAACTTCTGCTTAAAATGGAACCTCATAATGTAAAACTGTACGTTATAAACTGACATTTGTTTGTGATTCCGTGTAAAAATGTAGGTCCAAGTCGTGATTATGGGAACCAAGGACAAGCAAGAAGTAAGATTCAACAAAATCTTGCAAACTTATTTCATATGTTCCTTTTCTCATTTTTAAATAAGAT
Organism: Megalops atlanticus; assembly: GCA_019176425.1. NCBI lineage: Eukaryota > Metazoa > Chordata > Actinopteri > Elopiformes > Megalopidae > Megalops > Megalops atlanticus. The sequence continues at coordinate 12,104,427 of CM032884.1, read as the reverse complement.
GAATCAGACTGTTAAAAAAATGTTGTTTTCAGAATAAAAAAACATATCCTTTGCTTATACCCATTACTCAGTGTTAAGGACTAGGCGTGTGCCAGTTAGATTGAATCTGGCCCATAGTGTGGCAGCATCAGATCACAGACTGTGTTGATCCCGTGACCATCATTCTACTGCTTGGACCATGTTGCGTGTCTGAAACAGATACTGAGTTAGGGGGATACTGAAGACAGGTGTTTTTTTCTCACCTTGGGAAAATAGAAGGCACAGATGACCCGGCGCAGGCGGTTACTGTACACCTGCAGACAGCACATGAGGGCCATCACCAGGACAGGCAGCGTGCTCCACAGGTACTCCCCCCCGCTGAGCGCACGAGGCTGGGGCAGGCAGTCTGCAGAGAGGAGGAAACGACAACTCAGAACAGTCACAGTCCAGACTGCCAGACCTAGTTGGAAGCAGCGTAATCAGAGAGAAGTGCTCCAGACTTTAACAGCCCCTAAGCAACACTGATTAGCTTTGCATCAATGCCAGACAAAGAGAATTAGACGGCATTTACTGAACGTCACAGGCTGGCACACACACCACACACCACAGGTCGAGTCAATGTGAACATTCAGACAATTACAAACAACAAAACTCCAAACTGAAAAATGATATAATTACTGCATAACATGGCAGATTGCCTTTCTCAAAAGTAACTCAAACTGATTGCATATATAACAAACTAGAGATGATACTGCTGAGTTTTCAATTGCGTGGCCCCGGATCACAAAAACAATTTGCTCTGCAAGGCTTCATGTGAGTCATGCACAAAATATTAATCTTAATAATATTTAAAGTTGCTGCCATGTGAGGTCCATCAACTTTCATGTTTGATTACTGATTGACTTTTACCAGAGATACTAAAATTGTTTTCAAGCACCAAAATGTGCTGCAGATGTCTGTTGAATTGTAATTGTAAAAGTAGTATTTGACTGGACTAGTAGGGAAAGCCAGTGGAGAACAAGTGACATACGCTGGTTGCTTGACATCATGTCAATGTTGGAGGAGGTGTTAAAGGCACCAATCGTTTTCCGTAGGAGTGTAGCCAGCATGGATTTACCACCGATGTTGACTTCTATATGATGACTGCCTAAAATGCAAAAACAATTTGAATATAAAAAGTCTGTGTGATCCTCTTTATGCTATGATTACAACAGTTCTGCCATGAATAAAAATTTTGTAAACAAATGCTCTTTTTCTAGTGCTTTACACTAAAAATGCAGTGAACGACAACAATTAAGGCTTTTTTTCCTTTAAGTTATGATTCCATATTATTAATCAAATTACATATCTATTGCTAATGGAATTTATGTTATTGAATCACTGTTTTCTCCTTTTCAAATGACTTTGTGTGTACAAGGTATATAATGAGTTATTTATTTCAACCCAGAACAATGCCTCAAACATAATTATCGGTTTTGAATCATTCAGATGTGCAACCAGACAAGTGCCCTGAAGACAGAAACGGGTCAGACTCACTGGTGAAGGAGTACTCTGTGAACGTGTGCCTGCGGATGATGTCAAAGATGTGGTACAGGATCCAGTCAGTGGCCAGCATAATTCCAACAAAGAAGCTCAGGCCACACACCTTCAGCAAGCCAACAGTCTATGGGCAACAGCAATCACGTATAGAATATTAATCAGAACTATATATAACTTCATTACTCATTCAAGAGACAAACAGACGTCCAGCTTCTCCAATGTTCCAGGCTCATTTGGCATTATATCTTTGAACATTTACATTCACTTCCTCTGAAAACTATTCAATATGACAAAGTAGTATGGGTACATTTCATGACAAAGAGGGATTGGGGCTACTGTTGTTATTCTAAAAAATGAATTGAAAGAGAAAAACTTACTACAAGCTTGAGCTCACTGGGGTGTATGGAGAGACTCCAGGGGTAAATGAAATTGCTGCATTCAGCTTTCTTCAGTGGTAAGAGGTAACGCTTGCCCTGAAGAGAATGTATGTACAATGTACTTGTTTTTATAGCAACATTTTGCCTGCATATAAATGTAAAACAAATGAACTGAGATGTTATTTACTGGTATAAGCAATATGACCCAGTTATAGCAACTGTCTTACCGCCTTTCTCCTGCGGGCATCCATCTGTCTGAAGTAAGTGGTTATGTACATGTTGTCAAAGCGAATGACCTGGCAGTATTGTCTGGCATAATTAAATGCCCTTCACAGACATGCAAAAAGGAAAAGAAAAGGATGAAAAGGATGGAAGGATGGATGGAAATCAGTCTGGTTCTGTATTTCTTTTAAATACAAACATTGCAAGTGATATACATAAAAGTGAAAAAGTACTCACTTATGGCTTTTCAAAGGCTTGTCAGTATTGAATCAGATTATTTATTTTCTTATGAGATCTCCTTAACATTGGACTGCTATTTCATTACAAAATTTATTACAATTTAATAACAGTGGATTTAACTACAGAAATCTAGGCACTGCTCTAAGGAGTAGTTCCAAAATTGTCCGTTAAGCACTGCTCCACACTGCTAGCATAAATTTGCTAGGCAGCTTAGGGGAATTCACCAAATGATCCTAAGACTACAAAAGGAAAACATTTTCTGTTTCATAACTCCACAACTTTATGACAGAGTAGGTGTTTTTCCCAAGAACAAGGAGAGCTCTGGACTAAGGTAGCAGAAAAGGTGGAGCAGACTTACGAGATGAAGATTAAGATGAAAGTGCAGGAGAGGAGGACCTGGAAGACCTCCAGCAATTGTTCTACGAAGACCTTCTTCTCCTCAAAGTTTTTACGTAGCTCCTCAGAAAATGCTTCATGTAAGTCTGTCACTCCAAGTAAAGATTGCTGTTCTGTCTTCTACTGAGACAAAAGATGTTTCATCAACAAACATGGGAATCCAAGTGAAGATAAAATCCAAATTGCCATGGGTGAAACTAAAATAATTTCTGCATATATAGTACTAATCATTTATCAATGACTTTGGTATGGTTGTTCTATTCAGCTGTTTTCACTGAGATGCATAAATTTATTCACTTCAAATGGCAGTCCAGTCCTCAGGCAAAAATAAAGCTATGATATAAATGTTCAGGAACACAGAATTCATTGTGAATTCATTGTGTCATTAATGGTTACAAAAACAACACATCCTTTTGTTGTCCACTAGCATGGCACACTTCCTTTTTTGTATGTCTAGCAAAGTACAAGGCTAGCAATCTAGCTGCTTAATTTTGCATTCCAAATTTGTCAGCATTGTTCCTTTTTTTGTGGAAACAGCTTGTCACATCTGATTAATATATAACTTATGTAATCATTGCAATGTATTTTTGGTTCCTGCAGGTTTGTATCATAGCTACACTTTTGTCTAGCAACTGGGTTGGAGATGGTCACTAAAACTGTGATGACTAAAAGAGGAGGCTGAAGAAACTCTTTGTACCTTAGTGACTAAGGAGGTGCTGAAGTCTTCCCCCAGCTTGTTGATGGAAGAGTTGAGCTTGTCATAGGTTTGTCCAAAGTTCCCCTCCACAGGGATCTCCTCTTTGCACCAGGGAGTCATGACTGAAGGAACAGAAAGAAAGTCAGGGCCTGGGATAAACATGAGTGGTAAAGCCAGTCCTCACATAACCCTTCCCAAATTGTCACATCACACACAAAAATGTTTGGGAAACAAAACTACTCCCTCCACCTTTCATCTTACACTTTACTTTTAATTGTGGTAAAAGAAGAACAGGGGTGAGAGGATTGTCTTGCACAATACTAAGCAATTACAGTAAAGACTCTGTTCAAAGTATTCACTAGGGGCCCACACTGGGCTTCAATTTTAGCATCCATACTCCACACAGTTGTAGAACTGTCTACCTCTCATGATGTCACACAGGAAATGGAACTGCATGGGCACACAAAGGAAGTGGCTGATCAGAGGAGCCTTCACAGTTTCCATGCACTCCTGCCACTTGAAATGGAACCATTCCTGACAGCGATCTATCCCCTGTTGCACAACATCTAATGCAAAACAAATATCAACATTAATAATAACACTGGCTTTTATTTTATTTGTTAATTTTAATTATTAAGGAGAATGAATAATTCATAAACATGCACTTGTGGCCATTATGACAGGATATGACCCAGAATTTGGACACAGCCTTTTCACACCATGACAGGTTATGGAGTGTGATGTAGCACTTTTGCAGGAGTAAGGACATACTTATGATAGGTGACATAAAGTAATGTTAAACCTCTCAACTCACATTCACAGCGCATCATGGTCTTGGCAACAAACACATCCTGGGTGCTTTTTCCCTTCAGAACAGGTTCTTCTTCATGGTTGTCATATCCATACCTCTGCATAACCTCCTTGCTGACACTCTGGAAACTTCTGGTCACATTCTTTGCCTCATCCTGAAACTTCCCTTGGTCATCCTATTACAGCACAGTGTGACCAAAACAATGAGAACAAAGGACAAATAATTCAACATTGTTGTTGCCATTATAATTCAATCATTTCAGATACACAGTGCCCCACACACATTCCGCACTCTAGATTGGTCAGCACTGTATACCCACCACAATGCCTTGCATCACTTGCATGAAGGGATCAAACACCACCTTCCACATAACTTTGCTGTGCTGGATCTGCAGTTCTATGTTACAGCCCATAGAAAAGGCCACATCCTGCACATTATGGTGAATGTTGGAGATGGGGCCTGTCAGAAAACACAGTGAGATTATCAGGCACTTTAAAGTGCCAAAATTGTAATCTGTTCCTCAAATAGAAAGGCACGGGGTTCTGTGATGTACCTTGGTAGAGGCCATAGATTACAATAAGTGTAAGGTAGGTCTGGCCTCGGGATCCAAGCATGCTAGGAAACATCAGTAAGATGGAGCAGCGGAAATAAGCAGATAATGCCCCACCAAGAATGCACAATCCTGTAACAGCAATACCAAAGACTAAGAGTTGTACCAATAATCATAGTACCATTTAAAGAAAACTTAGTTAAGAATGTTAAACACAACAGGGTCTGTAGAAGAGTACCTGTACTTCTGCCTGTATATATCCTATCCCAACAATGTTCTACTGTAAGTAGTAACCCTAACCCTAACATACATTTAAATTTGTCCAGTAAATCTTTCTTTATCCAATGACTAACTTCTACTTTGTTCAATTTTAAGTCTACATATTTACACATCATTCCATTGTAGTTCCAGTGATACCCTTTCCTATTTGCGGAATTTTCCCATTTCCAGTCATTTCTGGCAGGGTTGAAGTGAAACCACATCCTTGCTGTTCTATTATTGGACCATAAATCATCAGCATCACCACTACTCACCAATAAAAACACATCCAAAAATGATTTTGTACAGCATGGGCATTGGGATGTTGTGCATAAATCCAAGGAATAACCCTACAAGGTAAAAAAAAGAATACCATACTATTCTCAGTGAAATACATTGGAAAAACAGCTTGACAAAACTACAACGTAGCCTCTGCCCCACCGGCACCACCAAGCGCCCCGAAAAACGCTCCCGTGAACAAACGGGCCAAGCGGAACTCCTGCGGATGGCTGAAGAGGAACCGGTGGGCAAAGGCTGGGAGGATCCTCTGGCTGATCCGCTCCACAGCTGTGCAAAGAGGAGGACGATACAGTGTGCGCGTCAGGTTTTGAACTGTCCAGAACAAAGGCTCAGTACATACCGACCCATACCTATATGATCAATAAGACTAGGTCCGGACCCTTCCAGCTAACAGATTGCTCCCTGATAGGCCAATACATTAGGCATTAATTTAATATAACGTGAGCAATACATTCCACATAATAAAATGACTCAACTTACTTGTATGCGGTACTTTTCGAGTTTTTCTCCACCTTTCTCAGCCATAGTCTATTGCAGTAAGTCTAGTTTAACCAGGCTAAGGCATTACGGTTGCTGATCGAAGTTAATTATTGGTATTTTTATTGACTTTGCATCACTATAATTAACTAGCTATTACAGTTTGATAACTTCTCAAACATAACATCATTTTAATTCTAATTTTGCTTGCTCGATAGCGAGCGTTCGTGCTGTGTTTTTCCTCTTCTCGACTAGAGCCTTCTACTGAAATAGGGAAAAGGACAATCATGCCATGCTGATTTTTTTGTGAGTAGGCTACAGATAAATCAACATTTGGACAACGAAAATGTCCTTTTAAATTCTGATAAAGAACGTAACGTTAGCATTTTGTTGCTTGGCAACTAACGTTCGCTAACGTTTACTTGGTTCAAATGCAGATTTTTTTTTATTATACCGTTAGACAGGTAGAGTGGTGAACTAACGTTGGTTAATATTAACTTAGATGAGGTAAGTGCGGATAAATTGATAAAACGGTGACACACACTATTCAATAATAGGACCACGTTGCAACTTTAGTTAATTTAGCTACTAATGGCTAGACTTATTACATAGCTGCTGCACCGAGTGTTTTCCTCCATGTTATGTTCATGTTCACTAAGTCATTCCGTTTTATGTTAATATTATGCATTTTTTCTCCTTGGATCTTGCATGCTGGTGTGAAAGGATGCGCTCAGACAAGGTCTACAGGCCATTGGAGAGGGGACGTAGAAGACGCAACTCGGACAAATTACGCGATTCTTCTTTGGTTGAGGCAGTACGCAGTTTATGCTGGTTCATGTTTGGTTTGTTTCTGGCCACCGTGTATGGCGGGACAGCGCTCTTCTTGCAAAACTATGGCCTGTGGTATTGCCTGACCACCACAGTAATCATTGCCGGCTTCATCGCATTCGGCATGGGCCTCTCCATCCGCGTGCGCTCCAATGTCATGCTCATGCTACCGATGCTATGCTCCAGTGAGTGACATTTGGAAAAAAAAAAAATAAACTTCACTGTGGTTACAAGATAAAGTGAAATTTTCTGTGCACATCGTCGTACGCCACACCATTAAATGTGATTGATTTACTCCAGACATTAAATCTTACTGAATAGCTTACAAAATGCCCTTTCTGAACATTGGTCCAAATGGATGTTGTTTATCTGTCTCCCAGGGAAGGGAAAGAACGTCCTGCTGTTCCTGATCTTTTCCCTTGTGGTTCAGGGGCCCATGACTAACACATTAGAGAACTTTGACCGTGCTGCAGGCAGCGTGGCCTGCGGAGCAGAGCTAGCAATGAATCAGACCCGCCAGCTGATGGAGAGAGCCGCGGCACCTCTGCTCCGTGAGTTTTCATTCCAAACACAGATGCTTATAATTTTGCTGTCGACCGTAGGGACCTAATGGTTACAAGAAACGTGGTCGAGGAAAGTCATTGAAAGGTCATAGAGAATGATCACATAGCTACTTCTTTACTTCAATGCTATTATTATAGTCTCTCTCACTAAACTAATTAGACTACAGTCAGTCATGTTTGAAGTAATTATTTTGTCCGTAAGAATTCGATGTCATTGAGGAAATATGTGTGTTTACGATTTGTGGAATGTAAAGTACTTGAACTGAAATAGCCCCCTCTGTTACATGAAATGATACATAAATCATCTTAGAGATTAATAAAACATATTTAAAAAGTATGTAAGTTGCATTTGAGTTATTGGTTTCTAATAGCAGAACAGCTAAATATCTGATGTTTTCTATTGTTATTTTTATAATTGTTATTTCTTCCTTAAGTCACAAACCGTAGTCATGTACATTAGGACCTTGACAGAATTCTGAGGTCTTGCAGGGTATGTGGGATTTTCCATTTAAATAGCTTAGAGCACTTATACTTCAAGAATATAAGATGAACAAGGAAAGAGAACACAACAGAGGACTATAAGGGTTTATTAATGTTTTAAAATTATTATTATTATTTTGATGTACTGTCATAACTTTCATAACATAACAGTGGGGCGGCAGTGTAGCATTGTGGTTAAGGGGCAGGACTCATAACAAAAAGGTTGCCAGTGGGCAAGGTACTTAACCCACAATTGCCTCAGTAAATATCCAGCTGTTTAAGTGGATAACATTGTAAAAACCTGTAATTGACGTAAGTTGCCCTGGATAAGAGCATCTGCTAAAGGCCAATAATGTAATAACTACTATAAAATAGAGTATGTTCAATAAATTGAGATTAAATGCATATTTCATGTTAATGTTCAATATAATGCTGTCATTTGGGTTTACAGTGCCCTCCATATTTACTCACATTCCTGATTCAATAGATGCAATATAACAGAAAAAAGTACATATTGGTCATTTTTCATGCTTACTGAGTTAACAAATGCTATACTTTACCTTTCCTTCTTTGCACAGAACAAAGTAAGTCTGAAAAAGTAACTTTTATTCTAGAAAACATGAGAGTCATATTTATTCCACCCCTGTAGTCAGCATTTTGCAAATCCTTCTCTGGCATGGATTACACATAAAAGATGCTTCCTGTAGAGTTTTATGAGGTTCTGGCACTTCTGAGGGGGATTTTTGACCATTCGTCCTGGTATAATTGCTGTAGGCTCTTCAGAGTTTTTGGTTTTTGTTGATAAAGTTGGATGACTGAATAAGATTATATCATAGGTGGTTCTTCTAAAAATATTTATGTTGATTTGAATTGGTTATTATCAGTGAATAGCAGGATAGAAATGATGAGACCTCCGCTGACTGTTGTTAAGGAACTGTATAGTCTGACACTGTGAATCAGAATGCGTAATTATGCAGCATATCATATGTATGTTCCAGATCAACATAACTCAATATCTCTTCCAGTCCAGATATTGCAGCTTCTGTGAAAGTAGCTGACCTTGGCACATTTATTTCCTTTCACAGCTGTTCTGAATAAGATAAAGCTGATTACCAGGAATGCCTATACAATGGCAGGGAGAGTACAGAACCTCATAAAGGCCTTGACAGAGTCCGTTCGGCACATAGGTAAGTGAGTATGCTGCAGAGGAGCACCAAAGAGAGGGTCTGCCCTTCTTATGTAGTCCAAAAGTCCAGCAGCTTTTTCAGTTCTCTTTAATTCTAATTCACTCTCATTGCATGACTCAGTTACTTGAGTTCTATGGTTGTACAAAAGTCAGGTGGGCTGTGGTTCCACTGGACCAGAGTTTTGCCATCTTGATCTCAACATTGTTCTGTCAACATGTTTATATCATATAGACCAAAATTTAACATAGATGGCCTTTACAAATGACATGGTCATTTGGGCTATGCCCTTTCACCCCTCGCATTTCTGTCTCTGTTCCCTCTTAGCTCGTTCCCTTAGGAATGTCCTCCATTTCCTGGTCAGCATCGGCGAGGTGTGCAATGACAAGATGAGCACACCTTACAGGAAATGCAACAATGTCTTTGACGAGGCCCGTGACAACTGCATGGAGCTCCTGTCCATATTCTCCTTCCTCTGTCATGTTGTGGAAGGCTTCCGGCCCCTTTGTGGTCTTGCTCATGGTCAGTGTCAGTGATTGAGTTAAAGTGCAATGTATCCTATATTGCTCTGGTTTTCTCCTGCAGTGTTTTGGGGTGTCTTCGATTGATTTGTTAGATCTACCTCTGAGAATTTTGTTCAGTGATTATATTTGATTAGATATAGTGTATCAGCAAATGAGAGCATATGTTCTCAGTAAGAGAGAGCTCCATTCCACCCACATTCTACATCTTACCTACAATCCATAAAAATGAAAAAGCTCCAATGAACTGAAGTTACCACAGCTGGAGATGAATGTTTTGGTCATATTGTGACAATATGCCAGGGAAACCTGAAACTAAACCAGTATTGAGTTTCTAAAATGTCATGAGTCACTTTGTCATTTTATAAATTTAACTTTGATCATGATCTGTTTGGAAATGCATCATTGATTAATGTCCATCTCCAGTGTGGCCCAGTAAAACTGTCACCGCTTGTGTTTAATTCAAACATTACCCTAGTCTGTGGAGAGAAGGGAAAGACAAGGGCAGGATGGCTTGACCACAGGTCCTTGTCTATCCTGTTTTGTATACTGCCTCTACTGTGCAAATGTCTGTGCGTTCTCTCATTATTACACTATAAGACATTTAAAAGGTCAAATGGACACCATGGACTCTAACTGCTACCCCTTTGTAATTTAAAACTGTGAACTGATTGGTAACATAAGCTACATAGGGAATGACTTTGGGAAGGCTGTTAAGGAGAAAGCTGGTGAGAAACAGCATGTATGGGGAGAAACTGCAGAAGTGGGGGGATATTGAGGAAAATGTATCTTCTGGTTTTACTAGGGAGCATACGGATTTACAGGCAAAAAATGTTGTAAAACTTAAAGTAGCAATATGAGGGACACAACATATGACTATCTTAGTATCTGTGGAGGAAACACTTATTATTATAATCCCATTTCAATTCCCATGAAAATACACACTTTCACAAGGATGGGATGTCCTGTACTTTCCATTCCTCTCATTGCAGTGGTCCAGCTGTTCTGTATCATTCCTGAATATATTGTCAGCCATATGAAGACCAGAGTGGCTGCCTGTAAGTAGCATTCCAAGCTTTTCGCTTTGAGGCCAGGCATCTAGAAGAAAACAGGGACAAAAAGAATGTATGGACTTCTAGCATACCTTAAACTATATCAACAAGACAACTGTTTCATTGATGTCCTAATTCAATATAGCCTTTGTTTATTTTTTACCAGTCATCTTTTACTTATGTATAAGTTTGTGTTGTATTCACTTATACATAGTATAATATTCTGTGCCAGTTGTGATGCATTATTGGGTTTCTAGGTTTGTGTTATTTATTTTTGACAACCTCATGTCTATGAAGAGTCATGGTCAGTCTTCATTGTCCTCTTGGCTTTTTGAGACAGCAGAAGACAGTTAGAGGAATATAATTTCACCTTTCCCTTCCCAATTTCACCTTGCTTCTTTCAAGCAACCATTGCTGCGTTTGAGCAGCTGAGGCAGGAGTTTGACTTCAACATCTCGGCCTCCATACACTTTGACACACAACTTAACAGCAGCCAGTCAGTACAGCAAGTGGCCCAGGGAATCATGGGAGAGGTCACTGCGGACCTTACCCGTGTCCAAGAGCTAATGGGGCTGCTGGGATATGTTGGATTATTTCTTCTGCTGCTCATGTACCTGCAGTAAGTGTTTTGAAGTACAACTTAATTTCTGTCATCATCCAAACTATGTTACATATCAAACAATGTGCCGTTTGTTGTTCACTCTCAGCATCTTTGATCATGTTTTCTTCTTTGTGGGAAGGGCCATCCTGTACAAAAACAAGTTCCTTTACCAGGATGATTTTGACAACATCTACATCACTGAACAGTTCATGGAGTTGGACCTTGAGAGATCCAGAAAGGGCAGACCCACTCTGCTGCCACTCAGCCACAAAGAGGCCCTCGTCTACATCCAGCCTTGTGAGTGGACAAAAGAAGATAGAAATGGATGAGGAGGAAGAGCTGGGGGTGGAAACAGAGAAAAAGAGGTTTGCAAGAGTAGGCCATCTCAGAACATATGAACAGAGAAGAGGAGTGAGATAAGGAAAGCAAGGGGAAGCCAAATGGGAGAGCAGCAGGAGAGAGAGAGAGAGAGAGAGAGGTGGGATAGGAGATGGAAGGATGGAATAGGGAATATTGATGTTGATCTTCATCTGTATCCACCCCCAGATTCTCTGTCCCTGACGGCCAAGGAGAAACGGGCAGCTGCTCTTAGCGCGGTGTCCATCCTCAGGCATATAGTTGTGGGCTGCCTGGTTGTGGCATTGGATCTGATGGTTTTCTGGATATTTGACATAGTGCACCACCTGGCACAGGGTGAGATCGTGGCCAGAGGTGAGATAAATCTCCTGTCGGGATGGCAGAGAAACAAGGTGGATTTATCTGCTTCCATTCCTTATAAGCATTTTGGTGCATGTATGAGTGTCATCTTTTTCAGCTATTTATATACAGCTGTTTACAATTCTGACAGTAAGTCGATTCACTCTAAACCGTTAACTACTTCTGCATATTTTCAGTGTCCTTATATCTATATATAGATATATGTATAAATATATATTAAAGTTATGGAGTCTTAATCAAATCCAACAGTCACTTATGAATTGATTTTACATTACTGTGGATATGTCACTGTCTTAATGATTGCATTGCTCTCCAGCCCCTATTGTGGTTGCAGTTCAGGTGAATGGTTCAGGCTACGCCTCAGATATCTTCAAGGACCTTGTTGCCTCTTTTGACATTTTGCAAAAGGGCAATATTACTGTCCTGAGCAAGAAGTGTTTGATGGAGCCCTCAGAGCCTGACCACAATGGCTACATTATTATAGGTATGGGCACTCCCAACACAGGCAGTTGCCTCACAAAAGCTCTGCGGAGCTTGGATTGGCGACTTTGTGTAATTTTGTGGCAAAGACTGACACCTTGTGGACAGAAGAATAGGGCTTCCTCTGAAACTCATACATTGCTATCAGGGCACAATGTCATCTGATTAAATCACTTTTTAAATTTTTAATAACTACTCTTTTTAATAACTACTCCCTATACTTTCTTCAACCTACATATATTATTTAAAATGCATTTTGTGTTTTCCCTTCAAATGTCCTTACAGCATGAACAAGGAGATGTATCTGCAAGAATGATGTATACAATGCTTAAAGGGAAATAAATCCAGCTATACCATACTCTAAATTTCTTAATCTCTATAGAATAGGTTATAAAATTCTACATGTGTAGATGCGTAATGCGTATGTGTACGCATCATTTTCTTGATTATTAACAAAGACGAACAGCCTTTAAGACTGAACCTGCAATTGAAAGGGAGTAGAATCAGAAACTACAGTTAGAATAAGTTCATTTTAAAAACAGAGGAGGAATTAAAATTAAAATGTGTACGTGAATAATAAATTAAATAATAGATAAAAATAAACAATAAATTCATAAATAAATAACAAGGAAAAAGAATGTTGAATTGAAAAAACTAGTTTGTAGAACTATGTATGTGTACAATAGATATTAAACTCTTGTACTATGCAAATTGACACAAAATGAAGTGTCTTCTCAACAGAAAGAATCCATTGCAGTTTTATTTCTGTCTCGTGTCACAGGAGTACTATATGGCCTCTCCTTCTTTGTTATGATGGCTGGTAGCTACTGTAACCGTATTCGGAGGTTCATCTGTGCTAGTTACTACCCCAGACGTGAACGGGTAAGTCCACCAAATACAGAAAAAAAACCTCATGATTCAGCAGTAATGCCACATGCCTGCTCCTATCAAAAATCGTAAGGCATGACCTCATTGGGTTAGTTAGTCATTTTCACTCATAACTCCACTTGAAGTTGGCTTCAGCCAGCAGCCAGATCTCCAAGTCTTATGTTAAGCATGTGGTGGTAAAGGTGATTGTGCTTGGTTATCACTTAGATGGGAGTCCTCCTGCAAAATGATGCCTCAATTTGTAAGTTGCTTGTAGTGAAGGGCGAGAAGTCTCTTTGGATAAAAGTGTCTGCCAGATGAATAAATGTAAATGTAATGTAAATGTAAAAGCAGGCTGCTGAAGGAAATACATCAGAAATGAGTTATCAGTTGATCTTAGTGATTAAAACAAGATGAAGAAGATTCTTATTAAAGGCATGCGAGTGACAAATATTAAGACACAATGTACAGTAAAATACTTCAGGTTTTAGACCTGGACTTTTTTAAAATGTTTAAACATCAATGTTCCATAAACTATTGGAACAATGGGGTTGAAAATGCCATATGATCCCTTTTAGATCCTCAGTTGTAAATGAAACATCATAGTTAACATGAGATTACAAAATTGCAGCTTTTTCAAAATGTGTGTATGTTTTATAGAAGTAATTATCAAATATTAGCAGTTCCTGAAAATATCATGAAACCTTTTAGCCTTTGAAGCTTTGAAATGGGTGTTTGTGTTTTAGGAGAAGCAAATAGTTGAGGCTCATGCCAGAATGTTGAAGATGAACAGGATTCTCTAACAGCCCTTTGTTGTAACTAACACTAAACCTTCCCAATGGACCAGCCACTGAATCTAACATGTCCCCTACCACAGTGTTTCTCAGTCCTACTCCTGGAGGCCCACTGTCCTGCATATCTTCTATCTATCCTTGCTCCAAATACACCTGATTAGTGTGATTAACATGCTCTTGATTAAATCAGGTTTGCTCAGCTAATCAAAAGTGCCACTGATGAGTTCAGTCAGGTAGGTAGAGCAGGGAAAGACGGAAAATGTGCAGGACAGTGGGCCTCCAGGAACAGGATTGAGAAACACTGCTCTACCATGTGCGTTTCTGTTTCAGGAGAGGATCTTCTTTCTGTACAACCGCATCCTTACCCAGCGTGCCTCTCTCAGGAAGGCACTGCTGCGGTCCGTGGCCCAGAGCAAGGCTGACGAGGCTCACCCCACCCTACGGCAAAAGCTGGCGGCCCTGTAAGGCATTCAGTGCACCACCACCCTCTGCTTGGTATCATCATCTTCATACTAGTCCTTTAAATTTTGCAATATAGGGGGTTGATTAGTGGATGTTCAGGGGAATGCAAACACAAGCAAAACTGCCCATTTCTACTTGTTATTGCTATCTAGCCTGTTACCACTCTGAAATCGTACTTATAGTATGTTGGTGCAAATGGTTCTGGTAGATGACTCATGAATTATTGATGGAAATGAGATGGATCTATGTATGGCAGCTGGATGGGTAGATGCATGGATGAAATGTATTATAAGGTGAGATGAATGTAGGGGTGGATGCGTAGATTTGTTAAAGAATGAATGGGTTAGTTTAAGAGATGCAGTAATTGGTCTAGAAGTTGAGCATGATGTGCAGTGAATAGGCCTCTTGTGCAAGGTGGGTCACAGGCCCTGTCTGCCTTCAGCCTCCCTGCTGGGTCCTGTATCGCAAAGCTCTTGAAGGCGTCTGAGGTCTCCTGCATGGCTTGTGGAAAGGTGGCTAAGGGGCGGGAGGATCCTGATGTGTTCGTCTGCAGCACGCCACAATGCAAAGGTACCTTAAACTGAACAACTAAGTCCTCTGAATGTGAACACATAAAGAGGGGATTGTCAGCCCTTTCCATGTAACAGCTGCAAACCCACGTGTTTGCATTCCTGCAGGTGTTTTTTATCCTTTGCAGTAATCAATAACAAGATATATTGCTGGCATTCATTTGAACCAATAAAATGAAGTTGACTTCAGAAAGGTTTGGATGAAACGGAAGATGGCTGCTATGTAGGACCAGGACTGGGAAGTAAGCCCTTCTGTGGCACATGAGTGTTTGTGTCCCAGGCTGGACAGCCTGTGTGTGTGTAATGTTCTGCAGGCCTGTTCTGCCACCAGTGCCTCCACAGTATGGATGGAGTGTGCACTATCTGCATGGGGCCCCTAACCTTCCAGGAGGATTCTGAGGAGGAGCTGTGAGTACACTGGATTACATTAGCACTCAGTTGAAGTCAAACACCAGTAAAAGGCCGTCTTGCACATCAAATATAAAAGTAGACATACAGCATATTGGAGAGATGTGATTTTTTTAATCCCTTCAGAAAGAACCATCTCACAAATGGCAGCTTTTGTGTAGAAACAGACTTATTTTAGGCAATGAGTTCTCGAATGGCTCAGTCAGGAAAGCATGCATCTTGAGTGCAGGCTGAGCCCTACAGGCCAGGTTCAATGCCAGCTGTTTCATTACTGAGGCAATTTGGGTTATGCACCTTACTCAAGGCTACAGCAGCACTGCCCTGGGCATTGTCCCTGCAACTTTTGAGATACATAACACATCCTGCGAGGAGTAGAAGGGACAACAGATGGCAGTGCCTCAGTGGTTCGGGAACTGCACTTATGACTGGGAACAATGTATGCTGTCTATGTCAGAATGTGAAAACTCTAATTGAGTAAATTAAGCTACTTTGTGTCTATGGATTTTCCTGTGTGTTAACTGGTGATATTAATAGCTGGTCCCCACATCTGCATTTGTCTGTACCAATATGTGTGTGCCCATATTGCAGAGACTCCAGTGATGACAAGCAGGTGGGCTTGTGGACTGCAGCCCTGAGGAATATGAAGCACAGCTGTCAGAGTAGCAACAGGAAGAAACTGCTCAAGAGAAGGATCAGAGAAGCGCTTAGGAGGAGGCCAGGGGCCAGAGATGGGAAAAGTCAGCAAGGATCCAGTGAGAGAACCAGGCTGCAAGACATTGGAGCAGCAGGAGGCAGTGATACAAGTAGTAACATCAGTACCCGGAGTGAGACCGACCACAGGTACCCAAGAGGGGGGGTCAAGGGTTATTAGCATGCAGTTCTGTTTGCTTAAAATTATATAGAATCGCTGTGGTTCACAGTAGCAACCCACAAGTGACATTAACATTTTCTTTAAAACATATGTATTCTGAATGCATAAAATATCACAGCACAGCATATTCTCAAATCTACAGAACTTTCCAGAAGCACTGGTTGTAGACTTGTGGTATTGGTTTAGTATCTGCTGTGACACTGCAGTTGTACCCCAGAATAAGGTATAAAACAAGTGTGAAAAAATGGTTCATTACTTGTGACCATGACATTTTATTAAGCTAATAGTGTAAGATATTTCTGTGAATGTGACTAAGGCTAACCATATGGGTATTCACAATGTTAGGATATTTTGCCCTTCTCCGTGGAACTCAATGCAGGACGATGAAGAACACGCTGACGACTTCTCTTAAGAGAATTGATGTTTATTTCAATGCGCAAGGGAGAGACAATCTCAGGACATTTGGGCTGTCTGTACTGAGAGAATCTCTAAAGAATCAGGTTGTGTGGTGTGTTGATAAACAGTCCATGGTCATACATATCAAAGGACTGAGTTGAGTGGTAGGCCGGAGACAAATGGTCTTGTGCCACGGGAACCCTGGCAGAGCCATTCAGCGAGGATGTGTGACATCCTTGCTGCAGACACTACAGAGGTGTTTTACAGACAAATTACAGACATATAATATATATACATGATACTAAATAAAACTGGGAACCTATCAACACTTTAAAGAAATGTTCTTTATCCTCTAGTGATCCAGACATGGCCTACCAGAACCAGCCAGCGTGGGACCACTCTGGATCCAGCGACCACGACCCCCAGCCCTTTCCGGATGTGTTCGTAAGGCAGGAGCAGGAGGTCCAAACGGATGCCAGCGACTCTTCCAGCTCCTCCGAAAGCAGCATCTTCCAGGAGGCGGAGTTGCACACCATCACGGTCGAGGACTCCATCCAGCAGCCCCCTCCACCTTAAGGACTCAACTTTGACTGCTTCAGCAGTCATAATATTTTAGGTCCACCTCATCCCCTGAGCTGTTACACACGTTTTAGTGATACAGAACAGAAGTAGCATGCCATAAAATTAAGCATAAATAACATGTTAACATGTAAGCAATAAATTAAGCATAAATAACATGTTTGTTCATGTATTGATCAGTATGTAAATCAAACCTCTCTGTGGATAGATAGCTTCCTGAAACAACAGTGAATGGTATTTAAAGAATGCTCACCCTGTATGCATATAGAATGTGGTTGTGCTTGCTTTGTTTTTGTTAATTGAACACCATTTTTCAGTCGTGTAATCTTTGTAAGTCAGGCATGGAAAGCTCAAATGCAGCATTCCTTTGTGTTTTAATGTCTCGTGTCAATATGGACAAGTAATCTGAATCCAGAATGGTCTCCAATGAAATAATAAGCTTGAAGCAATGACAGTTAATATTTCTCTGGTAATTGAAATGATTTGTTCTGCTATGTTTCCTGTCAAGACCACAAATCTAAGCATTAAATGAGAGTTAATAAAACGAACAAATAGCCCCAATGCTTATCAATTCCTACATCCTTTAAGTGCACTTAGTATTTTTCACTTAGCTTTTATTTGTTGAGAGTAGACAATATACTAATTTTACATACAGGTCCGGTTACGTTGAAGGTGTCTGAGCAAACGCGCTTGAAGTGCTGTACGTTCGTGTGATACTGAACGAAATCAGATGGAGGACGGACGGAAAGATCAAAGGAAGTAGGAAGAGGAAATTATGTACTGTGTGGTTTTAGTAAATGAATGGGTTAATATCAATGCCACATACGAAAACAAAACGAAAGAGAGTAAGCTGCCCAAAACTTAATAGTTGATGCTTATATGAAACGTGTCCTTAACTATTCCTAACAGGTTCCAGATGTTCACTGAAGCGCACGCGTATGGGGAGGGGGGCAGTTTATTTGATTTCTAAACAGAGAAAGTAACATTAAAAATAACCCTTTATAATAGTATTCGTCCTTAATGCACTTATGCGTTCCTCTATAAAGAATGGATTTCGGTGCAGATAAAGTTTCCCCCATAGTTTTCATTTTTTGACGCGGAAGGTGGAATCCAGTTGCATTTTTTCTAGATGAGTGGGAGGATACGGGACTGGAGCCAGAATGGCAATGCAACGCTGAGAGAGAAAACTTTCAATTACTAAAGTTCGCAGAAAGAAGTTTACTTCTTGCTTGACTGAAAGGACCAAACCGAATTCAGATGGCGACACAAGTAAGATCTATTCTTAAATCTGCGTCTTTCCTTCTGTCTTTTCATACTTAAAAAATAGGCAAGCTATTTTCTTGTCGCTGTTGAAGCCACGTAGATTTCGATGTTGAGGAAAAGCGGTGAGCTCAGTTTACCCATTAGTGCTCATAACACATTTGCTGCGTTAAGACTGGGGTACTGGGACAGGTTACACATCTAAATCTTTGAAAATTTGCTGAGTTTATTGGGTCTAGTATTTAAAAATGCATTTAGTGACTATTATAGTAGATGTCATATACTAACATAGACTTGTTAAAATTCTAGATGGCCACAAATGATAACTTTTTAACTTACTGTACGCAGCCTTTTCTGATTTTTCGATGGTTGACAACAACGAGTTTGTGCAATATGCCTATACAGTAAGGTCTCTGTGAAATTATCCAGTTACATGCGGGCACTGATGGGGGTTAAGACCCCATCTCCTCTGCAGTCTTTTGTGCTGTGTGGCTTTACAGACGGTCTCAATGCGCCGCGCATAGAAACGTAAAACACGGGGAATCAATTAACTTGACATTCTTACATCAGTGGCCTCTAGATACGGAGAATGCGGGTCGGTGGTTGCAGAGCTTCATTGTACTCGTGAAATTGTGGGCACAGAGCGCTTAACCCTACAGTTTGCACACAACTGTTGCACATGGGAATCACTCCAATAAATAACGAGTATGAGCATATCCACTATTTTATTATTTCCCAAAGTGTTTAGGGTCGAGGCATGCAAGATATCTGAAATTGTGTAACTAAAGTGGTTATTTCAGTTTACACTCATCCTCAGACTATTTGTTTATAAAAAGTTGATAAATCTATAATGTCTACTCAAACCAATTTTAACGGCCTATACTCCTGTTCTTCAGTGCCAATGAATACTATATTAGTTTGATGTCTCCTTGATGGACTCGCAAATTTCCAGACTCAATATCACCGAAGATGATTTCCAGTCCACAATCTTTTCATTAATTCGAGGAGGTTCATAGCGTGGCGCTTAAGGGCTGGTTGCAGATGTATTTCAAAGACATACCGTAATCAGACCTTTGTGGTCTCGTGTACGCCCTGAAGGTAAATACGTTTGAGAGGTGAGTAAATACCAAGGTACTGCTGTCACAGTCAAACCTACCGGTAATGTGAAGTGGCTTTAGTACATTAGGCGCAGGAAAAAATCACAATAGTCGACTGTTCTTTGTGACGCATGGCAGTTCCTATTCAGCGTTCCCACCCTCAAGTCTCCGAAGTGTTGCACTTGCACCTGTTTATGTCAAGTAAAAATTGACAAACTTTTAAATTTCTCAGATTCTTTTAGCCTTCTAGTTCTGACGTTCAAAAGCGGGTTTCAGCTCATGAATGGGTCACTACTTCTTTAAAGAGGTAGTTAAGGTGATACAAAGTGAAACTTCAATAATGCACGTGTTATCTTTTACATGGGCACGTACATATCAGAAATTCGCAGTCTACTTGTATTAGCTTTTGGGTGGGGCCAGCTTTATAAAGGTATCACGAATTCTAGGAATAGTAAACCAATCTAATGACTGCTCACCAGTTAAAGTAAATGTAAACACCTATCACATATGGACCCACCATGTTATCAATCCAAACTGTCTTACAGCCACAGTATTCAGACTTAGAGAAGGCCATAAACACCCTGGTCACGCAATTCCATGCTGCCTCTGCTGACAATGGACCAGCTCTGAAAACTGAAGAGTTTAAGAGCCTTCTCTCCACTCAGCTTCCCAACCTGGTCAAGGTAAATCTCCTATGAGTGCTCTGTGCATACTCAGCCACATCATGTGAGACATCATTTCAGTTCACATAGTGTCATGACCACCACTTTTTTTTTCATTTTCAATTTCTCTTTTCCCAAGAGTTAGAAGAGTTTTCTAACATAATTATGACTAATTATGTACACCAACAAACAAATAAATGTTTCCATTATTTCACTTTTCAACCTGACTGAAGCACAAAAGAATCAGGTAAAATGCTTTGAGTTAATCTCTCCAACTATCAATTATGCTGACAGTTCTAATTACACAAGTCAAACAACATCAAAGTTAGGTATCCTGCACTCTCAAATTTTAATGTAGTGAAATGTTTTAAATTAAAACTTCATCTCAAGCACCTCAGATGTCTAAACTGTTAAAAACATGCAAGGGGCAAACTTGGTCCCTTTAATTTATAGTTTAGCTATTTCATTTAGTTTTTTACTTTATCCAGTTGACCTGATTAAAATAATTCCATATTAACATTTTTAATAAATAATTATGAGTGAAAGGTATTATTTCAATTACCTTAAGAAATATTTTGAAAAATTAATCTGGAAAGATATATTAAAAATTCAAACGCCCATACCAACTTAAATAATAATCACAATTATGCCACTGAGGTAGTCACCTGGAACCAAACCAGCTCGCTGCATGGTCTGCCAGGAGTAAAATCTGAGTCGCTAGTTAAGAGAAGTATGACAAAGTAAGTCTATGGCTGACCTGTGATAATAACGAACCTGCCCCTGACAGTCCACAGGTGACGAGCAGGGCCTGGGGGAGCTCCTTCAGCAGATGGGTGTGAGAGACAACGAGGGCATCACCTTTAAGGATTTCTGGATCTTGGTCAAGTCGCTGGCCACCACACAGCATGGCCTAATGCGCCCAGAGAAGAGTGCCAGGTGTAGCTGCCAGCTGCTGTGAGGCACAGGACCAAGAGCAAGGATCTGGAACCAGTCACACAAACATAAAGGTATAGAGGCCAAGTCTGTTAATTCCCATTGACCTCCTCATCCTGTAGTGGCACAGATCTTGGTCAGTCCTACCCTATAATTCCTGAATCCAGTCTTCAGTAAGTGCTCCACCCTCATTCACTCAGCCTCCCTTTATCTAACAAGCAAAACATCTCTCATTGTATGGTCCTCAGAATTGAAAACCTTAATCTCCTGCAACTCCCCTTGCAGGTTACTATAAGCAAAATCCATATTTCATCATTCATTGGCATTGCCTTTTGCAGTCTCTTAATTAATGTATTTCTGTTGTATTTATGTATTTTGATTATTTCAAAGTACTCTGCCCAATATTGCAAGTCTATAATGTAATAAAACAAATTAAAAAACCAAATTATGTTCATGTATCGTTATTATTTTATTCATGAATAAAAGCTGTAAAGGTTATTTAAATTAACATTTGTTAATTTGTTGCATGCATTTTTATGCATTTCATTCTTTTCACTTCTATCATTGCATATATAGTGGATTTGAAAACCTGAGCTGAAACTGTGTGAGGATTGTGGCGTTCTATTCTGGTAATGTTCTTTCCCTCATAACTGCATATTGTTTCTGGGCTCTGAACATGTCTAAGTTTTTTGTAATAAGTCATTCAGTCAAACATCTGGTCCTTGCTCAGATCCACACACTTCTCCTCCATGCAAGCAACACAGCCACGTCTAACATCAGAGCAAACATCCCCCAGGGCCTTGTGCTGGGCCACCCACAGGCTGCGCAGAACTGTACATAGTGACCCATCTGGCAGTAATGAAGACTGCTGGCCAGTTACTGTGTGCTGGTGACTCATCCTGTGATGTGCAGTGAAATGCTTAAATGAGAATACAGAGGCACTAGAGTGCAAACCTCTCCCAGAATGAACGGTTGTTAGGGAATGAAATCATTTTTATGATATTAAACTATCGCTCCCACATGAAATATAAAAAAACTGTAGAGTGCTATGAAATTATAGTTCAAAAATAAACGCAGTAAACACTCAATATATGAGTTCACATTCATCTTGGATTTTTTTTAAAAGGTCAAGGGTTTAAAACATTTCATTCACTCCCAGCACTTGAATTGGTCTCCAGAGCAAAGTTAAACTTTCATCAACAGATGTAACTGAATCATATACATAATGTCAGATATCACGACAAGGACAGCTGAATGCAGTTGTGCTAAAGGAAAAAAACATAGAAATTGTGCTTCCCATTCCACATTTTTGTTCATATTTTCAATAATGTTCACATGTTCCCCTCAGTGACTTTGGATCAAGTACTAAGAAATATAACATTTTCATCAATTCATTAATCCTAATTCTTTCATTGATACTTATGTACATTGCTCTGGTAATATGAACTGCATTGGCAATATGAATTGTAATAATAATTGTAATATATTGTAATATGGAT
This sequence comes from Megalops atlanticus, assembly GCA_019176425.1. NCBI lineage: Eukaryota > Metazoa > Chordata > Actinopteri > Elopiformes > Megalopidae > Megalops > Megalops atlanticus. The sequence continues at coordinate 12,081,758 of CM032884.1, read as the reverse complement.
TTGCTCTTTATTGTAAGAAAACAATCAGATAATGTTTTGATCCACCTTGGGCTGGGTTTTATCAGTCAAGTGGATTGAAACATTTTCATCATCATGATGTCTCACAATAAGTAACAATGGAAATAGAATATTTCTTGCAATATAGTGCTTAGGAGTTAAAATAATGTACAAAACTTACACTTTCTATGCATCCTTACGATAATAAAATGTTGGTGATTATGATGTTTATATTTATAATGATTGGCCTCGGCAAGCAGACATAGCACAGATTAAGTAGTAAAATAATGTGATGGAACAGTTAGTTAACAGCAACAATCAGAGCAAATGATGTAAAGAACAGTAATTTGCTCAAGGATACAACAGCAGTGTACCACATAGGAACTTGAACCAATGACCCTCAAGTTCAGAATCCAGACTCATTGAAAGAACACGTTATAAATTTCACTTGTAAAATGCAGCATGAAACTGCTGTAGATGGCAATATCAGAGCCACATCACAGAACTGGACTCATTCAGCAATATACAGTTCATGTACATTTGATTAAACCTGATTGTCTGATAATAAATATAATGACAATAAAAATCATCAACATACACTTTATTTGTTGTCAGTGCTGTCTGGGCGTAAGGGATGCACGTTATATTGTATTAGCACTTGGTGATGGTGGTATAGAGTTGGAGGTGGATAGAGGAGCTGCCCTGACTATCTCATCCTGACGACTGTTAACAGTATTACTACTCCAACGCAGATGCATTTCGGTACTATGAGGACAGGTTTTCAAGAATGGACTTTGAGTGGAGGTTTTAACGGATATTTGTGAAAAGTGAAATTTGTAAATAGGTGGTCTATATTATATCAAGCTGTACTCAATAGGTTTGTTGAATTATTGAAATGCGTCCTATTACGAGTAGACGTTTTTAGGTTATTGGAAAGCTAAATTTGTTGGTATTATATGCGCTACTTCGGGATTACCTGTTTGAGGCAAAGAACTACCCAGCAGGCTTGCTTGCTTGCTGCCTGAAATGTGACGTAGACAGCGAAACTCCCCCTCTTTATTTTGGCATTGGTTGGGATCGAAAAGTTCAATACCGGAGTTACTTTGAGAGAGCGTCAAGGGTCGTATTTGGTGGCATGTGATCGTATCACAAATTGTTAAACTTGTGTAAAATTAGTAAAAAAACTATAGGTTCCGCAGCAATATGGAATATGGTGGAATCTTAACGATTGGAGCGAGAGACAGTATTGCTTTAAGTATTTGTGCAGTAACTTCCTTTCCGCCTTCGTTTGGCGAGCACAGTGTAGCCGTTAAACCAGCTTATAATCAGGGATAAAGTTTAAAGTGGAAAGAGATAACGCATAGGCTAAAGGAACACAAGCTGTACCATACTGTTATCAGCAGTGATCAGGCAGCCCCTGGTATTTTCTTGCTAGCTGTTGGAATATGCGGGACCTGACGATGGTTTAACGGTAGCTAGTTCGCTAGCTAGTTAGCTTCACTCCTCTGTTTTGTATATTTAAAATTTTATTCGTTTTCCCATGGGAGAAATGGTCGACAGTCAAAGTGGAGCGCATGTCGTCATTTCACTTGCTGAGAATGAGGGGACAGACCCACTCGTTATACCAGCACCGGTGCCACCGTTTTTGGGAAAATGTGGCGCTTGCGGGACAATATTCAGGCCTAATCGAAGTCCCCAACTTCTTCCTTGTTTGCATTGCGTGTGCAAAGCGTGCGTACCACAACCCGATGCAGAGACCATCAGAGGTATGGTTTGGTTTGTGGGTGGATCTCTCTGTTATTTTACGTAATACACAGATCTAGTTAACTGTCAAATTAAGCAGGTAGCTGGCTAACGTGTTTCTTACTGGATGACATCGTAACATCATGAAATGCATTCAGTGAAAATGTAGATGACCATATCGCTTGTTGTTGCGATTTCAACTCAAAATTTAACGCGCAACTGAATCGGAACTCGGCGTGTATCAAGCTGCATGTTTTGACGGTTATTGACGCAGTTAAACTCAAGGTGACATCAGTTGTGTGGATGCCTGAATATACAGTAGTTACTTCCATAAGCATAATGGACCTGTCTCCGTTTCAAAACGCCTCATCTACATGTCAATGCTTTTAACCCAAAGCAAGAATATGCTTTTAACCATGGGATGATCTTAAATGAAAATGAAATTTCAATGAAAATCGATTTATATTTCTTCCGGATAGTGTTTGAACATTATTTTGTTCGGGTTGTGAATGGGTCAGGCTTTTGGAGACTTTGCAGACCAAGCCTAGTTTGGATGAATTGAACTGAATTGTACTTCTCCCTTGAATTGTAAAACCAGTTTACGATCTTTAAATGCATAGTGGTTTGTCCAAGATTATGAAACAAGAGGGAGTTGTATAAGAAATGCTTATTTGTTATGCTTTCCATTGTATATGTAATGCATGAAATGTGATTTGTCAATAAAAATAATTTAGCCTGTATTCACTGAGATTTTGAGTTCCAAAGTCCCCCTTAGAAAACCCACAACAAAGAGGCAGCTGTTTTGAACAGGGTCTGTGGTCAATGTGTGTTCCTTGTGTTAACCTCTTTACATTTATTCATTTAGCTAACCTCTTTCTCTGATTATCCAGAGTGCCCTGTGTGTAAAAGGTTTTACACTCTCCCTGAGGTCACAGATAATCCCTTCTTTAAGGAATCTCCCTCTGGGTCAGGCACCCATACAGTTAGCAAGGTAAACGTTTACATATTGTGTATATTATCATTTTATCATTCCTGAAAGAGGTTCCTCCCCCTGTTGTCTTTTTTCAGTATGCTACTGTACTTTAGTGCTTGCTTGTATGTTGTAACTAATCAGTCCCTTTCTCTTCCTCCCTACACCCCCCCCTTTCTTTCTCAGTGTGCGGGATGTGAGGAAACAGCTGTCAGCGGGTGGTGTGTGGAGTGTGGTGAGGCGTTGTGCTCCATCTGTGTGTCTGCACATCAAAGGGTCAGGGTGACCCGTGATCACACCATCCTGCCACAGAAACTGCCCACAGGTGCGCTCATTCTGACACTTTGCCTCTCAAAACACTAGACTTTCTACCTTTTGTCTTCATACTGCAAAATCACTTGATATAATGTTATTTACTTCATATAAAATGTAAATGCTGTGATGCTGACAGTGAAGGCAGTGCTCTAATTGATTTCCAATTAAGCAAATTTCTTATTTTTGTCATCTAGGTAAGCAATATGGGGAAAATGTGAACAAAAAGACTTTTTTGCTGTTTTGTGGCAGAGGAGGAGGCCACTGGTGGATTGCATGGGGGGTTGTAATTAAACTGGCAGAATAGTTTTTGATAGTGTCAGTTGCTCATTATTGTGCAGAGAATTGTATTTGAATATGGTCAGTGGAATGGAGTTGGAATGCTTTGTATTGTCTAGTCGGTGTCAAAACTGTCAACTCTACTACACAATGGACTGTACTGTGTGAATTTAATATCTACTGTAAATTCTCTCTGTCAGGATTCACCCCCACTGTGTTTTGCCCTACGCACAGAGAAGAACCAGTGAAACTCTTCTGCATGACTTGTGATAAACTAACCTGTCGAGATTGTCAGCTGACTTACCACAGGAATCACAGGTACAGTAAGACAGAACAGTGCACGTAATGCATACAAAGTCTTACAGACACTTCTATATCTTAATTATTATACATTTCTTTTGATATTAGCTTTTGTTTCATGGTGGTCACATGACCTCTGTCCCTCTCTCTTTTAAGTTATAAGTTTCTAGACGAGGCAATAGCTGCTCAACGAGAAGAGATTGAGTCTCTGATGGTGAGAGTAAGACAGCAGAGAGAGACAGTGAAACAGAGCCTGTTGGACTTGGATGGAAGGTATGATGTGTCTCCTGTGCTGTTTTGAACTGCTTCTGTGTCACTGCTTGCTAGGCCTCACTCAACTCATAGTTTTGTTGAAGTCAGCATGGAGGAAGGAGGTAAAACTCACATTTAGCCAACAAAGTAACAACCAAAGTATTGGTAATATAGTGTCAGGAGTACCTGCAGTTGCTTAGCTTACATGAAAAGGTTTGCAAGGCACTGTACAGTACTGTGTTGAAATTGAACTGTAGTACTTGTAATGCACTGTTAAATATTTGGCCTTTTCTGCATCGGGATTCTCTGTTCTTTTGCCAACTGTCTACATGTATTGGACATGCTTATACTTTGCACTGTGTCTCACTAACAGGAGGAGTTGTGTTGTGTACATTCATCATGTAAGAGTTGTGAAGGTCACTCTCCTTGTTGGTGCTGACCGTCCTTGTGCTCCTTGCCCTCAGACTGCTGGACTTGGTGGAAGTAAAATCCAGAATGAAGGCTGAACTTCAAAAAACGCTTGTCTATATTCGCTATGCTCTGATGAAGAGGGCGATGAGGCTGTTAAAGGATGTGCAGGTACAGCACATTGCTTCCTAAAGGGAGTAGACAACTGAAAACTTGGGAGAGGCACTGGTCACTTGTTCAGCTGCCTCTTGCAGTGTCAGAATAGAGGGAAACTGAGGAAAGTATAGAAAAATCGTCAAATCTGAATCTTTGTGCCTGTTCAGATAGAATGTATGTTCTGTGATGTGGTAAATGACATTAATGCAGTATGCAGATGTCAGTGTTGCATGTTGTACGCTTTGTTTACATGTTCCCAAGGTGCTGTGTGGAGGTGAGGCAGAAAGAATCAGAGAGAGACAGGATATTCTGAGGAGTCTCAAGGAGAGACAAGAATACGTTCTGGCCTTCATGGAGAAAGCCCTTGAAACTGACGACCACTTTGCACTGCTCTCCTGTAAAAGACAGGTAAGCGCCCCCCTCCCCTGCAGAGAGTAGCAACCTGCAGTGGCAGAATGACCTTTAGCACCGAAGGCTTAATGCTCTGGCAGTGACCTCCACCCTTCCACCAACAGATCCACTCTCAGCTGCAAGAACTTTTGTGCCAGAACGCATTGCCTGCAGCCTCTATGATGGAGGTGACCTTCCACTGTGACCAGGATACCTGCAATCGCATTGCCAGTTTTGGTATGTCCTCCACTCCATTTGTGAAGATGACAGTATGAGACTTTCATTGTTGTGCAGTTAAACAACATAATACATCTTAAGCAATGATTACCACCTTCAGGCCTTCAAAGCTGTCAGGTTTTCCTGCTATATGTACAGATCTTGGCAGGGGAACATGTATGTGTGTAGTTCTATGTAGTCATGTCTACCCATGTAATAGTATTTTCACAGGTAACTGTATTCATATAAACCTCTGTAAACCTCTAAACCTGGACTTCCAGGTCCCTGCAGCAAAGTGTCACTCCAGTGGCACTTGCACTGTTGCAATTTGAGCATTTAAATGTGAGCAGGAGGCATGCATTGTTTCAGTCAAAAATCTGTGTCAGCTTACACTAGGTATTCAATACAGCTATAGTCTTTGAGGGAGTTAAACATTACATCAGCATTTTGCAAAAACATCATGACATTCCCTGAAATGTGCCTGCATGTGCCAGCTTTTTCTCAAGCTCTGCACTGCTTATTTAATTCTGTATTGGTCTGTTTAAATATGGCTACTTTCATGTTTTCTCTCTATCCCCAGGTAAAATTGTGTCCAAGGAGGTCCCCTTTTGTCACTCAAATTCTAAAACTGTTCAAAACAAGTCCGTGGATCGCGCACTTCAAACCCAGAATGTAAACGACCATCACCACCCCATTGCTCACATCTCACCCTTTCCCTCCTCCAGTCACCCCCCTACTTCCACCCCTCTTTCCTCCACTTCCTCCCACATCCAAGTCACAGCGACTGTTTCCCACTCACCTGCTTCCACTCACTCTACTTTAACCTCCTCTCACAGTACATATTCACCTACCCTCACCACTGCTTCATGTTCTCGCTCTTCAGTTTGTCCTTATTCATCACCTGTTCCTCAACCCTTGTCTCTCTCAGACACTCATCATCAGCAGTCAGTTCCATCTCTCCCTTCCTCTTTATCACATCCTGTCAAATCTCGTACTTTGCCCACTAAGCCCCGCAAGCATAAACAAGCCTGGTCTTTTCACCCCTATCGGCCAAAATGTCCCAAACCAGTTCCCAGACAAATTCGTTCTCCAGAACCCTCTCCACCCCCTGTTGTGGTCAGCCAGCCTTCCACCTCATCCCTTCCCACAGTCCCAGAACCTCAGTCCTCTCCTGTCACCCAGTTTCCTGTCACCTCGCCCCCCCTAATCATGGTCCTGTCTCCTCTCGGCACAAACATTCTGGATATGAATCCAGAGAAAAGCAATGGACGAACTGTACAGACTGCCAACAGCATCAGCAGTCAGGCCATACCTGCTGCTATCCAAACAACTGTCCCACTTGAACAGCAAGACAACCAGCTTTCTAACAACCTGCAGTGCATCCCTCCTGTCAAAGCACCAGCTGATTCCCCATGCGAGAGGGCTCCCCCTGCTGGCTGCGAGAGGGTCACAGAGCCAGACCCTCATGCCACCGAGAATGAACCCACCTCCACTGTGACAGACACAGAGAGCACGCTTCCAGCAGAGGAGTCAGACACCACGGTCACTGAGCCTGCAGCTTCTGAAATGCAACCTGTCAGCGGCTACACTGTTAATAAGGACAGTGTGTCATCCAATGGAACTGCTGACCACATCACCACTGGAGATGTACCACCTGATGGGCTCATGACTGCTGGCACTGCACCAGCTGATGGTGGTACAGGGAGCCACACACCTCCAGACTGGACCCTTACACCTGTCAGTGCTGACCGTGGGAGTGGCAGTGCACACCAAGAACCTCTGCCTACTGCAGTGAGCACTCAGGTTCCTGTTGGCCCTCTCCAGACCCAGATGGTGGGTAACATGTGGAAAGTTTTCTAGCTGTACATTTGTTTCCCAGTTGTCCCAATCTGTTTTTGTAAGAAGTGATTGCATGTACAACAGCCAACACTTAATACATTTCCTTGCATAAGATGTCATTGTTGGCTTTGACTGAGCTTTATATTTTACCAAATATATTGAACAAATGTATTAAAAGAATAACAGGAAAAACTCCTTGGCTGGTGGGTAGTGGGGCTCTTTTGTTACAAGAGGCAAACCAAAGCATGTGGTATATTGCATTCGTTTAAAATATTCCATTCTCTTCATTTTTCACATCACTGGCTATCTTTCTTTACAGGGAATGACAGTGAAATCCTGCCAACAGCCTAATTTGTCCCCTACAACTCAGCTCAGCCTGCCACTTGGTTCTTTCACTCCAGAAACCAGTGAGCCAGCAAAAGAACACAACCTCCATCCAATGACACGAGAGCATGGAGAAAGTGAAGCCTCCAACTCCATGAAAACTGACTCCAATACAATAGCCATTCAGCAAGAGCTGCCCCATAGAGCCAAACCCATTCCAGTACCTTCCAGTATCTGTAAATTAGAGAATGGTAACATCAGGTTGCCTACCAGCTTTAGGGATACTCTTGAAATGCCTTCTCCAAGCCCCACTCTGACCGATTTGGTCGCCCTTGATAAAGAAGAATTCTGGAATATCCAGCAGCCAACCATTTTACAAGAAATACTGGTGAGAAGGCCCACCCAGGAAGAATTAGCAGAGCAGAGAGACCAGCACAGCTCTCTTGAAGAGGTACGTTTGTTAATGGAGTTAACTGCTGTCATTGTCAGATTTAAGTGCAAATTTTGAAGGGGCTCTTTTCTGTTCCACAGGTAAAGGAGACAGATGATGATAACACAGATTCCAAGAGTGAGTTATGACAGTTTCTTCTTAAATTATGATTATGATTCTGTTAGTGTTCATTCAGAAGGGAGTGTGTTACACATTGGGATTTCAGATGAGTAATGGACAAGGCTGAATCACCCTGTGTAATCCAGTAGAGTTAAGTATTTTGTATTATTGTTGTTATCTATATTATTACTGTCTTGTGTTAGCAACAGAAGCACATTGGGCTGCATTCAATTCTATTGTCATAACTACGGCTTAAACACTCCTAAAGTGAATAGAAATCAGATAGAAAGCTGTTCTGAACAACATAAACTACATTTACTGACAATGACACCAGACTTAATGTGATACTGACTGTTTGACTTCCTCTCCTCCTTCCTCTCTCTCTCCCTCCCTCAATGTTTCAGATGCACATGAACCCAGTGGATCACTCAGCAGGTAATAATTATAGGGAACGATGAGTAACTTTCACAAAATGACATCAGCAACTGCTATGCACTGTCTAATGTGGCAGTCAATATATAGCAGTCTTTACTGCACCATCCAGCTACTCTAAACAATTTGGATATGGAGAGACAATTGTGTCACTATAGACAATGTGCAAGTGGTGGTTAATACAGCTGTTGGTGGCTGAGGTATGAATACTTTTTTCCCCAAAATGTAAGAAATTATCAGTCCCAGCCAAAATATCCCACCACAACAACTATTGTGCTTTGAACTCAGAGCCATCTGTCAACAATTTAAATATGAGTTCAGATTTGGGAACTCATGTCTGGTGTTCTGCAACCTGCATCTCCACTGCAGTGTAGGCAGTGCTCACGAGATGGTGAATCTGGGAGCTGTTGTCTTTCTGGCAAAACAGTGACTGTTTCTCTCTTTATCTTTCTGATAATGGTCACAATTGCCACACTGTAACATAGCTGTTGGATTTCATTTGTATTTGTTGAAGGAAAGTATGACCTGAAGTTTACACATTCAGTTTGCATTTTCCGATAGCATTGTATGATCATTCAGACAACTTGCACACCTGTGCATATCATGGCCTTTGTCCAGGTCACGTAATACAGTCCATTCATTTGTTCTAATATAATATCCACTGGTGTTAATCTGTGTATACATGTTGATCTTGTATACTGTCTATCAAGGTGTTTATACAGTCATGCAGTATTTACTGTTATGGGTTAAAGTTCTGAATAACAGGTTATACAGTACTGTAATGTTTTACTATTTTGACATTTAGTGGCTTATATGCACAGTGCTGGTTCCTCATTTACACACACTGCTTGGCCTTCTCTGCTCTGTTCCCTGTGCTTTGGCTGTTTTAGGCAACGGATTCCTCAAGTCTCCATGCTGAGAATGCCCATCTCTCTGCCTCCCTCCGGAAGCCCGCTGCCCCAGTTCCGTCTCCTTCCTGGTGCAGCAGAAGATGAAATCCTTCTTCAGGTGGTTGAAGAGGATGACCAGGTAAGAGCTCATTTCTGCTGCAGTGAATACTACATGGACTAAGCACTAGAGCTTAGCTGAGTTGAACAGATGGAATATGCAAATTCATCTTTCAGACTTTAGACTTCTGTGTGGCTTAGGTCTGTTCCAAATCTGAACCTGTTGAAGTTAGGCCATCATGGACTGAAGTGGTCAGTGAGTGTTCATATTGGTGGTTTTCTTGCCCCTTCACTTAATGGCTGCTTGAGAGCTGCTGAATTTTGACACTGATTGCCTTAGTTCCCAGACAACCAATCATCTCAAGAGAGTATCTCAAGAGGCCACCCATGCTTCTCTTCAATCAATTCAAAAGCAAAGAGCTGATTGTGCTTAAAGGTCCCCTTTATCAGCCCCACTCAGCCCAGAATAACTCATCAGAGAGCCAATCACTGCTCTGCACAGCAGGTGGATCCTACAATGCAGCTGTCATTCACAGCAGTGTCCATTAATTCACTGATCATCTAAATGAAAACTAACCATGCGACCTAACACTCTCTCTGTGTTTTACCATCATTGTTTTCCTCCTTTCTGCGTAAAGGAACATAAGCAGCTGTCGAACCGCTCTCCACCCCAAGTACCAGTCAGGTCTCGGTTCTAATAGCTGCCCTTGAGAGGCCAGTGTGACTGTTCATTTCCCGTTGTGTTCCCTTGTCTCCCTCAGTATGTCTCTCTGGACCCGGGTTTGGACAGCACCTGCCCCTCTCAGCCCCTGCCCCTCAGCCAGCCTCACAAGGCCGTGAAGGTGTGCTGCGCAGCCTGTCGGACCGCTGGGGCGCAGGCGCTGTGTGTGGCGTGTGGGAGGGGCTTCCACCGAGACTGTCATCTCCCCCCCATCAGCTCCACCACCAGGTGCGACTCTCAAGCCGCACGTGTGAGCTCAGCAAATGAGCACGGAGCAATTTGAATGCACTATAATGGAGGGTTCCTCGTTATTTGCTGCTACTGATCGCCTTGTTCTCATTGCAGTGTCTTTCTTGCTTGTATTTGAGTTCTGCTAAACTGTCTGTCTTCTGGCAGTGGGGAGTGGCAGTGTACGTTGTGTCGGGACCTGTCTGACACAGAGGACCTATATAGCGATGAGAGACCAAAAAGACCCTCCCTGAGCCTTCTGGATCAGAGGGTGAGACGCAGTCTGTACCTGTGCAGTGTATAAGCTGATCGTGTCACACTGCTATTTAATTGTATCCCTGTTTGTGGCATGTGTTGAGTTGAGTTTTTCCTTTCCCTGATGGCAGAAATGCGAGCATCTCTTACTTGCGTTGATGTGTAAGAAGTATGGCACCATCCTTAATGAGACAGTAGAGGTGTGTACACACATGGTTCTACATTGTGCTTTTTTTAATTATACTTACATGTGGAATTAAAATGAATACTGGGCTTGGTCCCTAAGGTTTTTGACTGCATTTGTTAAATATGACTTGTAGCTGATGTTAATGTAGTTCTGTCCCCATCCTTGTCCCTTTTCAGCTCTCCTCGCATTATATCGACATCACACTCATTCGAGGGCGGCTGCTTCAGAAACTGTCTCCCCCGTATCGTACACCTGCTGAATTTGTCTCTGACATGTGGGTTTTCTTGGAAACTTTATTAAAGAATTCAGAGGTATGAAACTCATGTGTTGACTGTTATACAGTATGTTTATCTATATTTTTCCATTTCTCAGTTGTCTGATTACACAAATGTCCTGTAAAATGCAGCTGAGAAGGGGCAGCAGTGTAGCATAGTGGCAAGGTGCAGGACTCGTAACTGAAAGGTTGCCAGTTCGATTCCCCACTAGGGCACTGCTGCTGTGCCCTTGGGCAAGGTACTTAACCTAGAATTGCCCCAGTGAATATCCACCTGCATAAATGGATAACATGTAAAAATTATTGTGTAAGTCGCTCTGGATAAGAGCGTCTGCTAAATGCCAATAATGTAATAATAATGTAATAATGAGAAGTGGCACTTCGACACATCTGTCTCACGCCTGCTTCTGTCTCAGGAAACAGACTTGGTTGTGAAGATTCAGAAATGCTTCCAGAAGAAGCTGAGCAAAGTTTTTGGGAAGACCCTCCATCCCTCGCTCTTGAAACGTCCTGAGAGAGAGGAGAGCGACAGCATGGGAGACGTGAACACAGAGAGGGAAAGGGCGAACGAGACGCTGAAGCGGATGCGGCAGTTCATTAAGGCAAACCGAGGGTCGCCGCCCAGAAAACTCAGGCAGGATGTGGAAGCGGAGACAGAGGAAGAGAGCCAAGGCGCCGCATAGAGAGCCTGACTTAGCACAGTGTTTTATTGGGACTGCGTGCTGGCATTCAGCTTAGGGATCTACCTCAAGGCCTTGTTTTCCTGTGGAGAACCACTGCACTTTGCACGAACATTGACCATTCCCACTCATGGTGTACAGCACTATTCCAGACGTTTGTTAAAAGTGAACTTGCCCTAGTTGAAATAATACAGATAACACTACACTCCCTTGAACCTTGTTCAGGAATATTATGTGTAGGGCTAAATTCCAAGCTTGGATGTTATGTGGAAGAAAGTATTATTTACCTGTGTAAGACAGACAGATGGACAGACTGACAATGGAGTGCCCCAGGCCAAGGGGAAACATACAGTATTTTCATTTATATTTTAGCCTCCATTTTAAATGCAGTTTCCATTCCAGCTCTTGAGTGTTTGGGCTGCTCTTTATGGACTCTGTTTTAATCAGCTGTCTTTGAAGGCGGCTATTCGGTGTAAATTTGCCCCTTTAAGAGGTTTGTTTTCATTAAGGGAATCTGTCTACTGAAGCAAATATCACTTGAGTCCCTCAGGATTGCTTTCTTGCCCCACTTGTATTGGGCTGTATGCAGCAGCTTTGCACATTTAAAAACTTCACATTTTCATATCTTTGACACATTTGTAGTTTTAATTTGTGCTGATGAATGTACTATTTTATAATGATCTGCTTCTGTGCTAACTGGCTTTTGCACATTAATTTAAACCTCCTGTTTTTATAAAGAATATGTAAAATATTTATTCACTTTTGAGCTTGTAAACTGAATGCCATATAGAAGCTTATCTAATGTATAGGTATTAATATTCTGTGTGCCTAAGCAGAAGCTACATTCTCTACACTGTGAGAGTAAATCAGTAGAGAAAAGGAGAAGGTAGCTTTGTGCGCTGGCACTCCTCAATCATAGCATTCTTTGGCAGAACACATGAGGATTATATCTTCACTGGCAATTTTTAAATCCAAAATTATTACCCAGTTTTGAAAACCTACTTATTCATTTCCTACTCATACTTATTCATTACAAGATTTAAATATAGTCAAACAGCCTACGTGTTGGTTATGTTTCAAATATTGGGCTTCTCATACATTCCCATATTTTAGACTGTTTGCTGATATTTGTTTGTGTTCTCAATATAAAAGCATGGAAGATGATCATATCTATGGAATGTGCCTTGAATCCTCAGGTATTGAATGTGGTCCAATATGTGTCCAACATACGTCTTTTGTGCAAGATAGGGTTGTTTATATGCCACAACCGGATGTTTCTCATATATGCCACTTCTTCTCTTTTTTACAGGGATACTGACCAGTACCTACTATGAATGTATTTAACCTGCTGTCTTTGTAACTATTCAAACAAGTGGGAATGTTTCCCTATATAGCAGAGGGAAAACTATGCATAAGTGCTCTCGTTTGCCAAATACTTTTAGGAATGTTTTGCTTTTGTGACTGTGAATAAATGACGCATTCCATATTCTGGAATTACATATTGCTTTGAACGTTGTTCACACAACATTCAGTGTAAACAATCACATTTCTGTGTAGTCTGTAAAGGAGGGAATTTTACTTTATCATTTAAATTTTTAATGGATTCACCATTACAACATAAAATCACATTCCCATGAAGGTTTAGCATAAACCTTTATGAAGATATGAAAACTACTGGTGACTGTGTACATGTTATAACTTGAATTGCTAATATATTTCCTTGAAAAATGGCAAGGGAAACAATAGTAGTGGAGTTGTGTTCAAGTCTGGATAGCTCATATGGTTGGATGATCTCCAAGGATTGTTTCACACAGGGACAATACCCAAATTAACTTTATTTCTCATATGAACTGTACATTTTTACATTGTCATAAGACATATTTGTAAACAATGGCTATGGCTTTTTGCTTGTTGTACTCCGCCTCACTTGTAAGTCACTTTGGATAAAAGCGTCTGCCACATGAATAAATGTAAATGTATTTGCAATATATTTGAGTGATAAAATTCACTCAAATAGAATAGATTTGGTATGCCCCATGAAATGCATCTGTTCAACCTGAAAACCATAGGAGGGCCACAGACCTTATGGAATAGCACTTCTGTCACTATTGTTTGGTAAGGTATAAAATTACAACACACTATATAGCGTTGCCAGTTTGCGAGCAAAAAAGTAAGTTGATTTTGTAGGGAAAATGTACATCTCAACTACACATATTAAAGCAGATGAAAGATGGTTTGTCTGAAAGGCTGTAATTGTATGAAGTCACGATACATTTGGAATAAAATGAAATAAACCGACAAAATGACCAAGATAAATATGACGCGACCACATAAACCAAGAAGCCTGAAATGCGACTGTTTGAGATATTGAAGTCGAAAATGAACGCGCAACTCCTTCCCTAAAATTCTTTAACAATCACTAGGGGATGCTGTTGTACAGGAAATTTTGGAGTCGCGCGGAAACAGACATTTATTGTACGCGCTACAATTTTAGTAAAACCGTGTACACCAGATGGCGTCAGTTAAGACACGAACGTAATCTTGGTCCATGCGAATACGTATTTATGTTGCTCCATTTACGGAGCAGATCTGTCATGATCAAGCAGATTTTGTGTTCAATTGTATACAGAAAGTATTTTTGCTTCAACAACTAAGATTATAATTTTAGCAAGACGAGTGTAGACAGGCGAAAACTTTCGTAATACGTAGGCCTGCGTCTAGGCATGAGAAAACACACTTTGTCAGTTATCTCAATTCTTAGTATTATTTTACAATAAAGCTTCATTCACTATAGCATTGGAGTAGTATCACGGAGGTCATGCTGTTATTTCAAGAAATGTGGGATCATGGAGGTTGTGCAGGTTAAGTGAATTACTGCAGCTGCAGTGTCGCGGTAGGGTGCTGGAACGTTCTCATTTAGGGTTTATTAAACGAATATATACTTATGAACCTCTTTGCCTTTTGTCCCTTCTCCCCTGTGACTATGTTCTGTTTTTGCATGCTCATCATCGCTTACATTTGAAGGTTGTAACCGCAGTGTTTAAGATGCAGATTTGAGGATATTCACGCGGGCCTCATCTCTCTGGATGTTCTCCAGAGAGTTCGTTTGTTAATTTTACAGCACCTAAGGCAGCATGGGTCGTAAAGGAAGAGTAGTGATAAGCATCGACAAAGATCACAGACACCTGTTCCATACTGTGTTTCGCCAAGTGCATTTAAACTGGGGTTGATGTTATACAGTATATCCAGGTCTCTAATATTAAAATACACGCATGAACGACTATAGTATGTTCACATTGAAATAGTACCTGATTACACAACATACCATGGTGCTTGTATTGGATCCACCTCAAATATAACAGATAGCAAATAACTTTGATATATCATGACTTAAAATGGTTTCCCCTAATGCAGTTTTCGGCGCAAAATTAATCAAGGGCTAGAAAGTCAGGTTCAGTTTCTTCCACCTCCTTCAAACGTTTTTATCCTTTCCGGCTGCAGTTTAGTATTCCTCATCTCCCTGGGGGGTAAATGAGAATTTCTCAGAGTTCAAACTTGTTATGTTGTGTGCCTCGCCAACGGTCGCCCAAGTCTCTTATTGGTTCAGCGGAAATTCCATTTACAGAGAGGGACCGCCCAACTGTACATAAAAACCCAGTAGCGACGGAGCATGGTCAGAGAGCGACGGGCGCGCTGTAGTGGCAGTCAAATCCTTAAACAGCATATTACTCGTGACAAATGGTGGTTCAAGTCAAACCCAGCTCCCAGCAAAGCAAAACAATGGATGGAGCGCAGCAAAAAGTCGAAGCTAACGTATTGTTGCTTGGAGCCGAAAACGTCGGGAAATCAGGTGAGCATTCTTAATATATTACCTTTATACTTTATAAATATTGCTTAAGCAATTACACTTAAACCAATAAATGTAGAGAAACATATTTATCAAGATATAAACTATCAAAGCTGAATCTTGTCAAGACATATAAATTATTTACGGTATTGCCATATTTACAATGATTGGGGGCACTGAACTGTGCATAGTAGCCTACTTTAATGTATCGATACATATGAGACTGAATGTCGGTGAGAAGGAATCCATACTTACCGTGCAAATTCTCTGTTCACAGCCCTCACCGTGCGATTTCTTACCAGAAGATTCATCGGCGAGTACGGGGATATTGGTAAGTGCTTGCGCGCAACGTGCAAATATCAATGACTCGAATGCTTCAGATGGTTATCTAGTATTCCCTCAATCTTGGTCGCACAACCTGATGTCTTCACTTTTTTCCCCCACAGAATCAATATACAATCACAGTGACAAAATTGACGGACGGGAGATATCCTTCAACATCTGGGATTCCCTATACCCACAGGTGAGGGATAGAGGATAGACATCCCTCCTCGTGTGTGGAAATTTATGACACAATGAATATGAAAAGCTTAAAAATACAAAATATAGTTTGATGGGTTTACTCATGATTTATCATGATTTATCATATTAATCATGAACGCAGCTTTTTGTGGATCCTGGTGCTGAAACCAGTTAACTTGTGAAAATATAATAACATCATCCTGTTTTTTTTTTTTTTTTTTAGAATTGTGAAACAACGGAGTCAATCACCGAAAAGCAGTTGCAGTGGGCCGATGGTTTGATTCTGGTCTACAGCATTTGCGACCGGTCAAGCTTTGACGTCGTGCGGCAACAGGTGCATCTTATCAGACAAGCGAAGAAGACGTCTGGAATGTCGCCCATCATCATCGTCGGCAACAAGCGCGACCTCCAGCACCGACGCACGGTTTCCAGTGAGGAGGGAAGACTCCTGGCTCTCTCAGCTGACTGTGGGTTCTTCGAAATCTCGGCCGCCGAAACGTACCACGGCGTACTACTTGTGTTCCACGAATTGCTGGACCTCATTCGGGAGGCGAGGGCACTTAAGAAAGGGGGTGCGGGATTCAAAGGCATCGTAAGGAGCGTGTCGGCAGTTTTTGGAAGGAAACGAGCTGAGTAGCAGAGTAGGGGTCTGCGGACCGAAGAGTGGAATATTCTAGAGAAATGTGCATTTTCAAAACAATTGTTTTGAACTGTTGGCCGACAAATGCCAGCTGGTGGACGCTTGGGCTAGTAGTGGAGTCAGGAAAGCTATGGTGTGATGTGGAGCATGTGCAGAGCATTGATTTATGGTAGGTTGCAAGGTCGAATTTCGAAGGCAGAGCAGAATTATGGTGACCATCAGAACTGTTATGTTATTGAACTCGTATCTTGTTGGACTGGTGGAACTGAGGAGTGAGATTTGAACCCCAGACTGTTGTACTGAAGTTAGGAAAAATTAGAAGGTCAGTGTGGTTGTACAGAGAAAGGAGTCCAGCACTTGCCTTGTGAAGCGTGTCACCTGTTGAGTTGCAGTTTTGTCTTAGCAACTCATCTGGCTGTCTACTGAAAAATACCAAATGAAATTCACAGTAGAGGCAAGCACCTCAAAAAGTAATACAATCCAAGTGACTCTGAATTGTCATTTCACTCCAAAACAATGTAGCATTTTTAAAGGATCAAATGAGGGGCATGAGTCTAGTATGTATTGGAAACATGCATTCATTGGTGATGGTCTTTATTTGGAGTGCAAATGACTAGTAATACTGTGAATTAAATTACAGGTAGATTATTCAGAATGTCATATCAGCATGGTTTTCAACTAGTTTGAACAACACCTTTGCATACGAAAGGGAATTTGAAAGTGGAAATGTTTGCTGCTAGTTATAGTGATCAGACCAATACAGAAGGATTTATTGTGAGCATTTAGTCCATTTTTGATTAGTGCATCCATTTCCCCTGTGCTTTTTACACCCATTGGAGCTAAAACCTTGTTGATTGCATTCATAATGTATGTGGATTCATGGATTTTAAAGTTTATGCATTCTGCGGGGTAGTATACAATATCACTGAGTTGTACAAGGTATACATATTCTTGGACAGTGGGAATCATGGTGTACTACTCCATGCATTTGTAATCACGAAAAGTCAATACCAAATGACTTATGATTAGATTAGTACCTGGACTTTTCTTATTCTCAGTGTACCAAGTTGAAAAAGTGTAATTTGTTTATGTGGTCTTTGAGACCCTGGGCATCAGGAAATAATGTAATGCTCATACACAGAAGCATTCTCTATTTTGAAACATATCAGGTGAACAGGCTTGAACTCAAGCTTTTTTATTTTGTTTTATTTGTATTATCGGTAATGGAGTGAGACTAGTTACTGTATGTAAATTAAAATACATGTATAATGTTTTTATACCTCTTCTGTTAATAAAAGGTTGGAAAGAAATGCAATCTGATTATTTTGGGTTTTATTTGAGCTTCAAACATGACCTCTGTCTACTGAACAGGTAGGGTGTGTTAAGTAGTGAGTTCTTTATCATATTTATAACTTCCATATATTGTACACAAAGAATCCAAATTGATGTTTTTTTTTATTGACTAATGTGATTAAAATCAGGTCCTTAAAATACATGAGTCAAAATCTTCATTCTGTAACAGTGATGTCTACTGATAGTCCTGAGGATCTACAGTCCTGATGCTTTTAAAAAATATATAATTTCTCTGAACAACAGATGCCCTTATCCAGGGTGTCCAAGATGACTAATACACTGTTTCTATAGCTGTACAGTAAAACCAAGCTGAAAGGATGGCACATCAGTGGTGTTCCAACCTAGAGTCAACCCTACAACCCGATGGTTACACATCTAATCAGTTCCCATCCAATCAGAGACTTCAATTTAGTAATTAAGACCTGAGATGGAAAAAAGACATAAATCCCTGGGTCTCCAGCAGACACCATTGCTATACAGAAAAAATAATATCACATCAAATTTGAGAATGCAAATGACGTAACATAAAATATTACCAAAAATATGCAAATAATGTATGGTTGCAATAAGCATCAGTAATGAATAAAAACTTCATGATTATAGGTATAAGGTAATACATTGCAAAAAAGCATCCTTAACTTGAGATCATGGCCTTCTAAAATTACAAACCTGTTCTTTCCATTCCACACACAAGCTACTAACATGTATAATCATTCTGATCATCTATGACCCTCAAACTGAACTCCTGTACAGCTGAAATTGTCAGTCAGAAGGAGTCATAAATTTTGAATTACATGTTGTCATTCAAACAGACTACCCATACTCCCTTCCACAGCCAGACTAAACTTATTGCAGATACAGCATTAACAATGCACATACATTTAAAACATCCTGAAAGTTTATCTTACTCCACTGTTTAATGCACATGACCATTTTTCACCTCTGTCTAAGGTCTGTGATTTACACAAGCACATTTCAAAAGAATAACTAAATTTCTACAAACCCAACAGATGCCATTCCACACATGCTGCTATATCCTGTTACTTCATTCACATTCTGATCACAAGCCTAACAATTAGGTTTGGGGCTGTCAGAGATTACCATGCAATGAATATCATAATTTAGAATATCATAATTTATGAACATCATTATTTAAAATTTCAGGGGTGCAGTATTCCTGCAGTTCATGGTTCAATTCATTGTGAGTTGCTGACAAGGCAAGCTTCTTAGAACACAGATGAACCTTTGCTTGTCTCAGTTTGCAAAAGGAGATACTTTAATTCAAACATTTTTTACAGTATGGATTACCCACTGTATTGTAAGACCAACATTATTAAACCTCAATAATGTGCCCACTCATGAATGCTTTTGTGTTTCCTGGGCCATGAAGCTGTATGCTTTGTGTCTCTGCAGGCAAGCCAGACAAATGGAACTTCCTCCCTGTGACGAAGAGCCAAGCACATCCCACGCAGCAAGATAACCCTGGTTGAACATACAGGCAACGTCACTCCTACCCAACAGTGCTTCCCCCTGCAGTGTGGGCGTGCATGTGGGCGATTGTTGCTACGCGCGCCGCCGTGGCTTCTGTTTGCTAAGCTCCAATTACTGTAGAACATTCTGATGTCATCACCAACACCTCTCTGACACAGGATTCCATTCTGTTTTGACAATGAAATCAAAGGCAGCTCATGAATATTCAACATTTATGACGGACGCTTGGACAGTTGGGCATTACTAGCGATGGTCTGGGGGAAGTGAATTGGTGGGCGAACTGTAATAGGGTAAGGAAGGCTTTGTGAACTTACTCTGAGTCATTCGTGAAATCTACTCATGATGGGGGGCAAACAGGACCTCGACTCACTTATTCACAAAGCAAACCCGCTAACCTGTTTTACTGTGCTGACGTTTTCTCCGAGATGTATTTGCTCACAAGCACCACAAGCTGCCTCCGACTCTCTTGCTCCACCAAACAAGAGCAAGGAAGCGTTGCCATGGAAGCAAATGTCTGTCTAAGAAGTGTGGCTTAGGGGCGCACGGAGAAAAGAGAGCTCCGAGGCCACGGTGACAATTTCCATGTGCCGTGTCATGCTCATTATCTCCCTTCATTGAAATCCAAATTAGGTGCCCAAATGAGACAGGCCCTTTGCAAGCTGACAGGCCGATGTGGTACGACTTGTACCTGTGTGTTCAGTGCTCATTAGGACTCTGAGTCAGAACTGAGAGGTGAGACTATGTCCTATGTGCTGTTCAGAGTCAAAAGGGACACTGCATTACACTAGTCTGCCCTGTTAAAGGGAAGAAGAGCACCATGACACCAACCTCAAGCGAGTCATGTGTGGCTTCTGGCAGTCCATTTGCTGCTGAGTATCTATGCATAATTACTTTCAGTATAATTTAAAACTGGGGTCCAAAATTATACCATACAAAATTATATTTAGTTCCTTATTTGTACAGTGGGTCACGCCAAGTTTTTCCTCAAAACAACTAGGAGTTTCAAGCTTGTCTGCACAAAGACTATGCACATGCTAGTATAAGAAAAATGAGGCAACAGTGGAGGACATGGAAAAGGTTTTCCCTATGAATAAAGGATAAATCCCTGAGTCTTCTCATGAGGGACACAAATTTATCCTTCATTCATAGACAGGGCAAATTTGGAGGAGCCCAGCAGTGTTTTCTGGTAAATTCATTTCAGCTAATATGATCCATTAGACATATTTGGGCATCGCGGCAATACAATCTATGGTATTTAAAAAAAAAACCCCTCTGATTACTCAATAAACACACTCCGGGGCACCTCCTCTGGGGCTTAGTGCTCAGTAGTGTGCACCACAGGTATTCCTGTTTCCTCTTGGTGCGGGGTAGGGCTGAGGTACTCGATGGCCCGCTGGCCCTGGGAGACGAGCTGCATGATGGGCGCCAGGAGGACCTCGGTGGCGGAGGAGCGGCGGCGCACCGCGGCGGCGACAGGAACGGCGAGGGTGTCGAACTCCGGCTGCGACGCGGGCTGGCCGTCCAGCTTCAGGCTTCCCCTGCGGCCGTTGACCGGGCTGGGCGCGGTGGCGGCGGCGGGGGAGGCGTTGGCGCTGGTCGACCCGCGGCGAGAGCGGGCGTACAGGCTCCTGCGGCGGCGCGGGCGGCCGTCTGGTGCTTTCAGGAAGAGGCTGTTGCTGGAGCCGCGGCGCGAGGAGCAGCTTTCGGACAGATCTTCCTGGCTCAGGTAGTCCTCCAACTGCTGCTCTGATGGCTGCTGCAGCTGAGAGAGAGAGAGGGAGGGAGAAAGGTAAAACAAGGGGGAGTGAAGAGATAAAGGAGGATTTAGAGGATGAAGACAGCAGAGAGGAAACATTTGAGGACAGTAGTTCAAAGGAATGAGAGTTAATAGACGGAGAGAAAAGCAATACAGGAGAACTGAAGAGAGAAACGAAGGTGAAGGTGAAGTTTTGAGACAACACATTTGAACCCAAACAAAGAGGACAGGATGCTGCAGAGTGAAAGGGAGGGCAACACAAAGTGACTGTCAGGGGGAGAACAGAGACCGAGCAGAGAAAATTTCACACTGAGAACTTCCTTTGATGAGAAAGCTGCACCTGCAAGCCAACACATACCCATGTACATTTTGGAACAAAGTCATTTTTATAATGTGCTGTACAATTAAAAACAATGAACACAATTAATCAAGAGAACAAACTTCCAAAGTGAGAACATCAATTAACAAAAACAGACCAGAAAAAAGAACAAGGACAGAACACTGTGAACTGTGAAACTCTTGCTCTTCAACAGGTGCAGATAACCATGAAGGTATGTACACACGTATTGTCATGTAGGGGTACTACATTCAAAGCTAATCAGGAGCAAAAGGAAGTTGAAGGAAAGGACTAGATGTTCCCATTAGCTGTCAGCGCAGTGGCAAACAGGGATGTGTGTGTGTGTGTGTGTGTGTGTGTGTGGGGGGTCCTGTATTTCATTATGGCACTTATCTGACTGCATCAACACAGACAGCTATCCTTCAGTGCCTCTGCCACCTTCAGCCTTCTGGTGCTTCCTGTTGAAATGAGCCCCGAGCATTTCACACAGGCCTTCAGGTGCATCTCCATCTCCTTTGCTTCTGGTAAATGACTTAACCATCTGCTGTAGACCATTCTCTCCAATACAGGCTGAAAGACTACAACACCAAAAATTTGGAGTGGATAATACTTGGGCTACACCAGACAATAGCGCTAGTATTGCAGCTCTGACATGTACAGTCTGTGGACACAATGACGCATATGCATACTTCTGAAGAACCCTTCAGCTAGTTAAGACACACCACAGTTCAACATGGTGCATAACTCCCCCCCCGAGGGCAAGTGTCTGCATTAAAAACACTACTTCTAAGTTCAAACAGTTTATTTTGCAATTTATCAAACATCAGTCTATTTTCCCGACAGGCATAGAATGTGTGTGCATATTGTGTGCTTTGATTAATGGTGAGGTATTGTTCATAGGACTTAAATAAATGGATTCGTAGAACTGAAAAATCACTTAACAGGATGACTGACTAATGGCGTGGAGCACATGAGTGCAGTCCTGGGCTGTAGATCCCATTTACACAAAGCTGCTGTTTTATATTAAAAAGTCTAGATTAATAAAAGACTTTCGCAATAACAACATAACAATGAAAAGTGCAATCAGATGCCTACAGCCTACATCCACCAGTAATTACTATAATTACGAGTTGTCTTGTAGGGTAAGTTAAACCTTCTTCAAGTTCATATCCATTAAGTCTTTGAAGTCGAATGATGTGTTTTGAAGCCCTGATGACTCACAGGGTCAGAACTTCCATTACTCAGATCCACAGAAGGTTAGTGTAAAAACAAGGACTAAACTCTAAATGTGCACGACTCCTTCTAGAATCCCCAGTAGAGAAACTGGCAAGAAAATCGAGAAACTGGCAAGAGGCACCATTTGAAATAAGTTGGAAATGGCATCCTGCCACCCCACCCTCCCTAACTGTAGCTCAGTTCTATCTCACTGTAATCTGTGAGATATCTTCCTGTAATCAGTAATTATATGTCATTTGTTAACCATGTCTTCATACCATTGAAAGACCTCTTATCCCTCTGGACTTGAGCATGCTCGTCATAAATTGAGACAAACTGTCAGACCATCTGTCTGACAACTGCTGGAGAAAATTAAATCAGCAAACAACAGGAGCATGGGGTATAGAGGTATCAATGACTGGTTTCCATAGACTATTTCAAATGGACAGAGGAGATGTTCCAGCTCCAGCTTATGCTGAAACACGCAAAAGTACTATACAGTCACATGCTGTCACACTAGACCTTTGACTCTTCCCCAAACAGAGCCGCTGAAAAGTTAGCATTTGGCATTCTTAATCGCTGACCGCTTGCAGAGATTCCTATGTCTTCCATGCAAAACAACTGCTGAAAAAGAACAAGTTGAGTGTACTTTGGGACATGGAATTGCCCTCTCCTCCAGAAGGAATGAAGGGTCATAGGCTGGATCGTGCTATTTCTCCCACCCCCTGCAGAGCCATTGCAATAAACCATTAACTCACTGAACACTTCCTTCATCCTGCACAAAATGCAAGTCTTACGGCCCCACATTTCACTTCCTTATGTGGAAGATATACAGGACATCGGTCTCACCTGAACAATTCATTTCTATAATTATATTGTTTTTTGTTGTTGTTGTTTGTTTGTTTGTGTGTTTGTTTTGGTTATTGTAGAAAGTGCTAAAAATGTCTCATTTCAGTTTTGACATGCTTTAATAATTTGCTTACTGCGTATCTTGATGAGTAAAATAATTCTGATGGAAACAGAATCAAACTTAAATGATGTACTATTGAAAAAAAAAATTCTGTAAATCATATTTCACTATGATTAATTCCTTTATTGACAAATAAAAAAAAACACTAACTCTATCAAGCAAAAATTGTTAATCCATAAACCATGTTAAAGATTTCCACGTAAAGAGATGCTGAAAAAAAGCCACAGCATGCCCCCTAGAGAATGAGTTAAAAATATACGCAGGGCAGACATCCATTAACCAGTATAGACTGCTGAGGTCACTGCTGTTAAAATAGGACATGAGACGTGCCGTCTGGCTGAAACAAGGACGTCACGGGTCAGAAAAATCATCTCCTAAACTGCGGTTAAAAGACAGGCATTCCTGGTGTCCTGATGGGTGGCCCAAACTCTTGACTCCCTGCATTCCTCACATATCAGAGCTGTGACGCCATGCTGGTCCAGGGGGCCAAACACAGAGGCGTCTCCATACCCCTCACGTGCACCTTAGACTCTCCACTGGGTCATGTTCACCCAACACACGCCACCAGCACACGCCGCACACCTGTTCAGCCTCAATTATTTCAGAAGCCGCTAAATTTAATGCACACAAGGAGACAAAATGCTAACATGCTCAGTTTACAGGGGAGGGTGTTTGGATGGGCCTTTAGATCTATAGGGAGGAGCTTTGAATTAATGACTTTATTGGACTGGTTATCAAGAAATTTGGCTGGTTGTGTCAGTATCAATTAATTTACTCCATGTGTCTATCTGCCTATTTTTCTCAGTCATTCTAACTGTGCATGGTTGGTGACATCTGTGAATTTTATGTGTCATAGCATAAGTCAGCTGAGATATTGTTCTGCATTTGGTTCAAGTGGATCAATAAAAACATTGACAAAAACATTACTGAACACATCTCATCTATGACTAATACAGCATGTTTTGCCTCATGAGTGCCTTTTGGCATGTCGTAAGATTTGAGTGTATGCTTTGTGGAGCTGGCCAGCACTTCTTGGAGCACAATCACTGCTAGCCTACATTTGCAGGATAACTTTCACAGCAGTATTATTATTATTATTATCTTGTGAAAACATTTTCAAAAATTTAAATCCATTCTAGGCAAGCCTTCAAGTGGATTGAAGCCTGGTTTTGTGCTAGGCACACTTCAGATAATCTGCTTTTTCTGATGAGTTTCAACATTATATGACTAACACAAAAACTACAGTACAGTGCACAGACATAAACATTTCCCCTATCCGCATACAGTCCTTGCTTTGGAGATTCTTATCAGCAGTAGTTTTATCACTTAAGAAGCTTCTGCCCCCAGACAGTGGTTATTCTGAGTTGTCCTTTCAGCCATTGGGAAGAAAATCAGTTACCAAAATACATAAATAAAACGGAAAAAAGAAAACAAAAAACATTAATAAAACTGACAGCTCCACCTCCTGGATGGGCCTGGAAGCAATTTCTGGATGGCTGAAAATTAATGCATGTGAACCTTGTAACAGTACACACTAGACTGAAATGGTGGCACAGTGTGCAACATTGGTTTCCACAGGAATCAAGCACAGCGTCATGCTGTGCACGTACGCTGGTCACCCTCACCACGTTGTAGAGCGGCGTGGTGTTGATCAGCAGCTGGATCAGGATCTTGCTCAGCTCCTGCAGGTCGCTCACCAGCACCACCAGGTTGTCCCTCACTGCACCCGGCAGAGCCAGAGCCAGACCGACGGGGCGCAGCTCCAAGATCATGCGGGCCACCTCAGAGACCTGGGTCACCAGCGGCGTCCTCAGAGCCTGCAGCTGCTCCCCCCGCGACACAAGGAAGGCCAGGAGTTGCTGGGACAGTGTGATGACTGCCTCGGTGATCTGGGTCAGACCCGCCTGTCAAGGAGAGAGAGAGACACACAGAGAGACAAGGAGGGATCGTCAGAAAGAGGGAGGGAAGGATATTGAACTGTTTCATTTTTAACATCATCACACATGTCTTTCCTCTGATTTCTGTATTATGGAAAAAACCCCACTACAATCAGAACCTGTCACCAAGTCAAAATGCACATGCTCATATTACATTTTGTCTTCCGGATCCCATCCCTTAGCTTGTGAAGCTTCAACAGCCCTTACATGGAGTGATGACTAATGTAGTGCTATGCATCAGTATTAAGCCTAATTTATATGTTAGTGTAATGTATGTTG
Organism: Megalops atlanticus; assembly: GCA_019176425.1. Classification (NCBI taxonomy): domain Eukaryota; kingdom Metazoa; phylum Chordata; class Actinopteri; order Elopiformes; family Megalopidae; genus Megalops; species Megalops atlanticus. Next base: position 12,055,951 of record CM032884.1, on the reverse strand, counting down.
ATTTCATGGGTCTTGAGTAGACATCATCTGTGCTATGATATTAGGATACGCTATGGTATGGCTTTTCCTTATGATCATTTTAAACACTTTATAAACACTTGTGCCTGTTTGGCTGTACTATAAACTTATCTTTCTTGTTTCCCTGACTGATTTTACTTGCTGTTCTGTACCTTTTCCCCAGTTCTAGCAGAATAACTAGATTGAAAAAAAAACTGTCAGCTAGGCCATTTGATGCATCTCAGAACTTGTAAGGTTTAAACTGGGTAACTGATTGTTTTGAATATCAACTGTCAAAGACTGATTACTACTCAAACCAGTTATGTAGGTAAGTACAAAAAGTTTTCTTTTTGATTGCCAGATGTATAACTGAAATAAATTTAGCAAGCATTGTTTCACAAGCCCTCTGTCCCCATTCCCTCCCTCTCTCTGATTTGGTCAACATGAGCTGTAGGGGGCTCTAATCTGGGGCTCCGGCAGCCCAGTATCACAGCCAATCACAAGACTCAGTTCCAGAACTTTTCCCTAGGACACAATGTCTTTGTATTTCTTTAACCAGCAAATTTTAGTCAGGCCAGAAACAAGCAAGTCACTATTGTAACACGGACTGACAGCCACAATACAACAAGAATCCTTAACCCCATGAGAAAATGTGATTATTTTCCTGGATCCAATTACAGCTCTCAGTTGGCAGGCACTTGAATATACATGCTGTCACAAGTGCCTTGTGAACATATTTTTATGTCCTATCTCTTTTCGATCTCTATCTCTATACAATTGTCTATCTCTAGCTTTCTCTTGTTTGGGATAGCATATTTGAATATGACAGTGAACTGTCATTGAAATGCATATGGCTAGAGATGTTTGGGGTGATATGCCTAGTGAGAAAATGCTACAGCACTTGGGAAACATAGTGTGATAATGTGCATTTTCCCTACTAAAACGTAATTTGAACCATCAAAATATTTTTCCTTCCCTGAGAAACAAGAGTACAATACCCAAAAATCGAAAATAATTCCAAAATAAGTACACACATCAGCTGCACAGGAGCTGAAAGACCTTAAAGGGAAATGGGTAAGTGGAAATGGACACAGGTATGCAGTTACCATACCCCAAGCCCCACACTGCAGGGGCTCTGTGAGTGGGATCACAGCTGGGATCACAGCTGGCGTAAGGTATGCGTTCCCTCACAAAATGGTCACAGTTCATGAGGCAGAAGGATGCAACCGTGTGCATACACCTACATAAAGACATCCTACAGAGACGCCAAACCTCAGAGATACCATGGCAGACACGAGTGTACTGTACCTGTAACTCGTGCATTTATATGAGTATGAAGGAGTGACCTATTTTATCAGTGATGTTCCTGTTGTTCACGGTGAATAAACAGTAAATACCATGGGTAACTGTGGGGTATGCCAAGGGTTATTAGCTCTAGGTTTCAAGGTTTAATCCCATCTAAGCTGCTAGTGGCTAGATTGCTGAATACCTTATTTGATTGTTTTAATAAACAGAATGGAGCTTTCAACATTTCTTGCAAAGCAGATATTAAAGACTAAAGTAGCACTTTTACATCAGGTTTGCATTATGGTTGTATGTAATATTTTGAAATATCTCCATTCTGTCAGTCTTCATAGTGTAATAGATTGTATATTCATTCAAAAACACACACACACACACACACGCTACATAACAATTTCTCAATGATCAATTATCTCAGTTTCTCCTTTTCTACAAATAGACTGCAGCTACAAAAACCCTGACCTGAAAGCTGCAAACCCAATGCTTCCAAACCATAAACTGGATTGTGTCGCCTACTACAATAGCACCACAACACAGTAACTCTAATGCAAAACACTCAGAACCAAAATAGTCACGTTGGCTTAGTGGTGGACAAAGACCATATTCAGAACTCCGCACGTGAATCTGAGATGACAGTGCCGAATTTGTGAAGCTCCAGCCAGACCGGCAGACACAGGCCCACACACTTTCCTGGGCCTTGTCTGGAATTCACCATTCTCCTTTCTCTTGGGTTGTCTTCCTTTGTTTCCTCAAACCCACTCACCCTCCCAGACCCCTAATTTAAGGGGGAAACTAGGTCAGCCAAACGATGGACATTCGTGTCTTGCCATCCACGCCTTGCCAAAATACTATGGGCTCCTGGTGAGAGGGCATTGCCCAGAGAGGGAGGGCCGCCGGGGGACAAACGAGCCACCACAGTGACAGCATGTGGGCTGGTGGAGCACGGCAGCCAAATCTTGTCAACAAACGCCTCGGATGGAATCACGTTTCTGATCATCCCCTCTTCGAATGTCTCCAGCACTTTTAATGAGCAGCTTTGAAGTGAGGGTCAGCCTCTCAGGAACAGCATTTGTCCCCAATTACACACCGCTGATTGCTGGGAAACTGGAGCTGCAGCCAGTTCCTCCTGTACACATTACTGTCACATGAGTCGGCACCAGTCCCCACACACACACATGCACACACACGCACGCACACACATGCACACACGCACGCACACACACACACACACATGCACACACACGCACACACACACACACACACTCATACACACATTCACACACACACACACATGCACACACACATGCACACACACACACACACACACACACACGCGCACACACACACACACACACACACACACACACACGCACACACACATACACACACACACACACACACACACACACACACACACACACACACACACACACACACACACACACAGAACCTGTGCACCTTCCACATAACTACCCACATTCTTTGGGTACCACACTGGCCATTAAGGTGCTGCTTTGTACAGACAAGCTGCCCATCTTAATGGAGGAAACCTGTGACCAGTGAGTCATATCAGACTATGTAACTTGAGCCAGTGAGTTGACTCATATTTTTGCTCCTTTCCTGTGGCACAGGATTTAATGTCTGAGTTAATGTTGAATTAGCTACATTACATAACCTGGTGATTAAGTTTGAGAGTGGACGTCTTTCGCTGGGAACGCTCTGGCTCCCCAACCAAACATCACCTTCCTCTGGCACTGAACAGTGTTTGATCTCTAATCTGCTCACAGTAAGAGCCTGTTACTGGTCAGAGGAGGCAGTGTGAACCTGGAGGATCTGCCATCAGTGCCACTGTTGGCTCTGAAGCCCTTAAGGCAACAGTGCCAACCTTATCATGCCCAAAATGCAGAGATGGGCATTACATTACATCACATTACATTCATCTGGCAGACTATCTACAGCGACATCCGGCACAAACAGAGGTGTATCCACTCAAGCTGAATGAGCAACAGTGTCAGACCAGGCTGACAACCCTCCCAGACCACTGAGTGTGAGCATAACACCATTCAAGCACTGCCCCAAGTTAACTTGCACAACCTGACAAGACAAGGGAAGCCAAGTATACTACCATGCATCAGTCACTAGATCACAGAAACCAAAACACATCGCAATACTACATGCTATGCAATCTCTCTGCCTACATGCAACACTACATGCAGGCAATAAGAAGAGTCTGTTTAGTGCTGTTAACTGACTGCACATGGAACACACATGCACCACACAAACCACAGATAGCCTAAAAGACATTAGCAGACCTTCTTCAGGGAGTGAGAGGAGCACTTTATATAAAAGCAACACACAGCAATAAACACAAAGGTGTAAGAGCCACAGTAGGAGAGGCTCATGCTATAAATCCATACTTAGGTAGAGTGCAAAAGACTTTAACCCCCCCCCTTTCTGCTTGATTTATTAATTACCTAACTCAGTTTTACTAGCAAGGAAATGTGCATCATGTGTTACTTTCATTAATTTCCAAACAGAACTCATGTCACCAGAGATTATCAGTATCACCCTCAAAAGTTTCCAAGTTACAACAGCTTGTGTCAGAATCAAAAAACCAAGTCTCTGTTTATTGTTTAGAAAGAGCAAGACTGGTTGACCCTTCCTAAACCAGACACACTAAACAGCCTTGCTAGGATACGTGAGATCCCACAGCACATTTTGCTGATAAGGGGACAAGGGTACAGAGGGTGGGGGAGTAGAATTTATGAACAAAAAAACAAACCAGACACAGGCTCTAGGAATTTGGGTTAAGTGAGTTTGTTTAGCAGCTGCTTGTTGTGCGTGTCTTTCGATAGCGGCGGGTCATTGTGAAGCTTGCAGAGAAGGAAATGTTTCCTTACTACAGTTATTTATCAAAGCATGTGGTGATCCATGCTGGCTCAGATCTGACAGCCAGGGTGAGGGAGAGGATACTAAATGGGGTCTTTTAGTTTGACACGCATGACTGGAATTTATAGATGACACTAGCAGGGTTCTAATAAAAGCAAAACAAAGATGACTATTTCGGGCTTGTTTATGGTTTATATATCAGTCCAAATTCTTAACATATGTTTTCCAGAATAGCAACTATTTCTTTGAAAAAACCAACAAACACAGCAACATCCAGGGAAGCCTGAATATGCTGGTCCTAATACAATCAACTGCAATAATCACAGACAACATACTTGTCCTCTCCCAAAATGCTGTGGTCTGACTCATACCTGCTCATTATTCAAGTCCTACATCCAAAGATTACACCCATTTCTCACCATCTGTTTTTCCCAGTTTCTGGTCCAGCCTGAACAAACGCAATTCTGCTAAGCAGACCTCTCTGCCAGTGCTTTCCGCCCCTTAAAATCCTGCAGCTCCCCACTTTACACCTTGTCCGCTCCTCACCTGTTCTTGCTAAACCTCTCTCCTCATCACCCTCCGCTGCGGACCACAGCCTGCATCCTGTTCAAAACTCTGCCGTTCTCTTTATCACCGCCCGTGTCCCCTCTCTCCGCTGTTGGTCGGCCTGTCCTTTCAATCCAGGGCCTCACAGCTAGGGACTTGTCATTTTCAGCTTTTTCCCTCCTGGGGTTGAATGTACTATGCACTACAGAACAGTCAGAACCACACCCTCGCTACGTCAACGTCTGAAGATTCATCCCTTTAGAGTGTACCTTGGATGTGCAGTATGGATCTGCCCCTAACCTGTGTGCTTGGACTGTAACCCTGAGGCAATGCCAGTGAATCAACTATAAATTGTAAACTGAGCAGCCTATGGTTTTGGTTGTATCGTGTAGCTATGGAATATTACAAGGAGTAGATCATTTGTTTCAGAAATTGCGAATAGTAATTGGTGTCATTGCAATTTTACTTTCTGAATTGCATGAATGTACGCATTGTATTTTTTACATTGCTGAATAATGGTTTCTGCAGAATAAATAAATAATTTTGAAATAATAATTTCAATAGCCACCCCCCTTCCCCCATCTCTTTCTTTTTACCACTCATAGCCAGCCTGATTCCATAACCAGCCTGTTATAGAGTATAGAGAGAGGAGTCTAGATAATTCTGCATCAGTACAGTCTGTATATCTGCAGCCTCCTTTAGGTCCTTGATTAACTGGTGCTTCAGATTCCTCCAAACATTGTTACATTTTCAGAGGGTATATTTATATTACTTAAGAAGCTGGTGCTTTTTACATTATAGTACATGGGCCTCCACTCAGCCCAGCATTTCTGTTCCCAATGTAGGCCACACAAAGGCTACAGTGCTCAGCCCTCTGCCTCTTTTTCCCTACAATCCTATCTATCTGCCCTGCTCTGCACCCACCCACACATAAAACCAATTTCATATGCAGTAAATACAGGCTGTTACCAGTGATTCATAAGAACTGACAGAAAGCTACAAGCTATCACTCATTAATTTTACATGACAGCTAATTCATCTTATTAAATACTTATTAAACAGCAAGAGCAACTGTAAAAAGCATATCTCAATGGCCTACTGCACATAAAAAACCAAAAACATGAAACTGAACATATATATTTTTCTGAGCATATATATAACATAATATAAATGTTATAAAACATAAACATATATATTTTCCTCCAAGTGTGGTTTGTCTCTGGCACAACCCTTCTTCTCTCTCCTTATCTCTGTGTCTGACTGGGCACAGCAAAGCTTCAGGTCTCACGTACACCCACATCCCACAGGACACAGCTAGACTATCTACTGCCCTATCAGACCAGACAATCACAAATTCTTCTCCCTCTCAGAGTCAGGCTCTATGCAGATGTTTGGATGAGGATAAACATACCACATGCTATTTGGCTTGGCTCCTTGTTTAGTTGTAAAAAATAAACTGAAAACCGTTTTAGGCCTGAAGCCAAGCTCTATATATATGTATATGTATATGCGTGCATGTGTGTCTGTCTGTACATATGTGTGTGGAGACCTTCAGAAAGATGTGACCCTCACCATTGTGTAGGATATGTCCTGCCAATTCCTGGAAATGGAAAATTGTGTAAGTTAAGTAAAAAACAAATTAATCCGTACATTTACTTGCTAATAAAATGGGACAAGGGAGTGTTGACTGATAGAGTATAAGAGGGTCAAGAGGGTATAAGTGTTTAAGTGTGTGTGTGTGTGTGTGTGTGTGTGTGTGTGTGTGTGTGTGTGTGTGTGTGTGTGTGTGTGTGTGTGCATGTGTGCAGAAATGAGTCTTGCATAAGAATCTTGCATAAATGGTGTAAGGCATAAGTGCCACCTGTGTGTCTTTTCCCTCTCCGAAACAGAGGAGTGCCACATGCTAAAGTTACCCTCCATATTTTTTGCTAACCAGAACCCCAGGGAGTCAGGGCTGGAACACATAATTACTGGAGCTGTGCTCTCAGAGGACGAGGTCCTGCGCCCACTCATGTAGGCAGGAAATGGAGGGAGCGCCAGGGGCCATCTGACTGCCCAAGCCATGGCGCAGGGCACGTAGCACGGTTATTTTTACTCAAAATCAAATCAGCTTTGAAGAGGCAGAGGATGTTTTGATGTTCCTCAAGGCTTCTTCAAAGGAACTGTCCAATGGGTAGAGTGGCACTCAGAGAGACTGCCTAGGCTTTTATCTGGTTAGCTCATGCTGTGTATTTGGTCCTCCTCAATCGTGTGTTCACTGTTAGAGTTTAAAATGTGTGGATTGTATGGGAAACATACCATAGCTGGTTAAAAAGACAGATTTTTTTTCAAAAACAACTTATTTGAATACATGGCTGCTCTCTGAAGAAACAACACACAAGGGCCCTTTGTCTTCAATCCAATTCAAACCTACCAATAGGAGATCATTTTATCAAGTGCATCCAAATCTGTTAATTGTAGCTATTTGTCACTGCAATTATCTGTGTGCTTGTGAAGCCAGCCATTGGTTAAATACAGGTGTGTAGGTGCTCCTGGGGATCTCTTGTAGGCAGCTTGTTGTCAAGGCTGAATTTCTTTGCTTTGCATTTTAAGATAAATGATTCGGCTTTTTTGCAAGTTTGTTCCTTTTGTTGTGTCAGAAGTGCTGGCCAGCTTCACAACATCCAATGGGATAAACTGTCTCCCAATCTGTAACTTCTCAATTTGTGCTTAAATGAGGCTTCATAATCCTGAAATGAATCTTCATATTCATTTTCAAACTAGAGTGTGGTCAGTCATCCATGGTAGCACCATGGAATCAGTTCTCTAAATTTCATTATTATGACCTTTCCTACAGAAAGGCAGAAGGCCATCTCAGACTCAGGGTACTGACCTTCGCGCTTAGCTTTGTGTGAGCGTGTGTTGTCATTGACATTTTGAGGGCACTGTCTGTGATGTCACCCTCCTGCTGGAGAAGAGTCATTAACTACATCATGTAAAGCTCTTTGAATCATAGGGACATGTTCAATCCCTTCACCCATTCTGTTGCCTGAAATAAGTGCATGGAAATAGCATGTCAACATGATCATTCAACGGCGTATGGCACCTGTGGTCCAAAACAAACAAGCCTTACACCATCAACTGACAAACAGCAACAACAGGGATTCCACCAAGTCTCTGAGGGCTGGCTCTAGGCAGTAATCCCAAATAATACTGCACAATGGCTTCAATTAATCAGCTTATGCCTGAGGCCTGGCAGATTCTCAGATGCTGCAAAAACAGTATCTAAGTGATCAGAGCGCAGGTCTAGCCTAGATCAAGCCCAGATCAGTCACAGAGGAGAGTGAATGCACAAAAAGTACAAGACCTGCATCTAATACAGTGCCAGTCAAAGGTTTGGACACACCTACTCACAGAAAGGTTTTTCTTTATTTTTACTATTTTCTGCATTTTAGAATAATAGTAAAGACATCAAAACTATGACATAACACAAATGGAAATGCAGTGACCAAAACGTGTTAAACAAATCAAAATCAAAATCTTATCTTTTAGATTCTTCCAAAACGTTTTTTTTATTATTTATTTTTTAAAAAATCTTTAAGAATAGGGCTTTGTGAAAAGAAATTCATACATATTTATATTTGTCTAAGAAACAAATTTCAAGCATTTAAGCATAAGTCTTTAGATCAAAATGTCTTTGAATGCATGTTTCCCATTACCTTAATCAGGTGCGTCCAAACTTTTGACTGGTACCGTATGTGGGTCAGGAACTTCAATTGCAGGAAATCAGTGAGTGGGCTGAGAGGGGCAGGAGATAGTGAAGAGGGATGAGGACAGTGAGGTACTGTCTGGTTTAAGGGCTGTTTGGAGGGGGTGGGGGTGGAGGGGTGGGGGTGGGGGGTGTGTGCTCCTCACCAGGTCGGCCAGGGTCCCCAGCGTGCTGGCAGCGTGCCGCAGGCTGCCCCTCAGCAGCAGGGCCCGGTGGTACAGGTACAGGCCCACACAGAGCAGCAGGCTCCGCAGCCGGGTCCACGTCCCCGGCTCGTCTCCCTCCTCCTCGTCCTCGTAGCTCTGCACCCTCTGGTCCAGCTGCCGCTCTGCGGGGCACAGAGAGACAGTCAGCCGCAAGGAGACAAAACACACACCGCGCATTCACGCTGTTATGGTTATTCATTTGTTTTGGCAGAGGCCATCATAGCTAGATACATCCTGTGCACAACGCAGGAGCAACAAGAACAACAAGAATGCCAAACAACCGGTGATTGGTCGTCAAGGTGAAAAACAATGCTACAGTATAAGAACACAACAGTCTCTTTTTAGGTCATAGTGACTAATAAATATCCCTTAACACAACATTCCTACATCATACAAACTTACACATGCTCATAGGATCTATACAGTGAATATTACCATTTAACAGTTTTCATATGGTGCCAAAAATACATCCATTAGAGAAGCATTGCCTTGCATGATAGTGCATTATAACTGTAAGAGCAATGTTTTTGTTTCTGCCAGATTTCACTCAGTGAATGCAGTTGCAGTATACAGGATATGTCCAAGCTCTGAGACCCAAGGTGAAGTCTGAGCAGGTGTATTTTAAGGCAGAGAAAACATAAAAGTATTGATAATTATCTATATCTTTTGTGTGATTGATAACAAAATATACATTTAATCTCTCAAATTTGAATGAAAAGGTTCATTTTTGTTCATTACAATGTGCACAGTGGAATCACATTGCTTAATACTATAACTATAAAACACAATATACAAAGAGTACAGACAAAAACACACCAAAATGCAAAAAGTCTTGGATTAATTATTTGTGGATCAAATAAGTGGAATGACAGACAGTAAGTGGTAATATTCAAATCAGTGAAACTCTGACAGTTTTCTTAGCTGGTCTATCTGTCTTCGTGATAGGGAACAAAATAGCTCTCATTTTCCAATGATGTCATGATTGGCACAGAGTTGTGTGTGGCAAGGACTGGTTAAAGATAATGAAAATCCTGAGACTTCTCAAAAAACCGAAGAGCAGACCAACCGAGTCAATGGAATTTTGTTTTTAACCCCTGACCTTGTCAGATTATAACAAAACTAAAGGCCCTTTCTTGTCATCAGTTCAGATTGTCCAGTTGAGACTGTAATGTTGGCAAAAGAGTCAGATAAAACAGTGACTAAGTGAATGGTATGAGTGAGTAGATGGTGTGAGTGAGCGGGTAATTAGCTTCTGCATCACAGAATCACAGGAAACAGAAGGTGGGGAGGGGGTGATTAAATTGCCATAGCTTCATGTGCACATACAGACACAAACACACACACACACACACACACACACAAACACACACAAAACACACACACACACACACACACACACAGACAGGGCAGTCATTGCATATCAGCTCATCTGAGACCCTTCACTTGTCACCATACTTGGATCATCACCACTTGGATCATATACTCCTTCTCCCTCTCTCCCTGTGTCACCATCTGAAAAGCTCATGTTTCTTTACATCTGCACTCTATGTTTGTCCTTACAGTCATATATACTCCATATACTGCCATTTCTAAACAAAAATGTAGAAAATCCTAAGGGTGGATATACAGGCATAGCCAGAACAAAGGCCAAGGAAAGTCAAGGAGAGTTGGTAATTAAATTTGCGTACTGTAACTCCATTTCCAAGCCTTTCAGAATTTTGTTAACCAAAACAGGAACTAACCTTTTGGCCCAGTTATCAGAAAATTGAACGAGATTAATCCCTCCTGAAGTACATGCTGTGATATACTGTATAGCAGGTGTTTACATCCTTTCCTTTTCACTTTATGATTTAGCAGCCTCCAGGGTATACAAATTTCTTGGTTTAATGTATACATAGAATAACAAGATAATGAGACGTTTCTTTTTGGGATCAAATGCAATCAAGGCAATTGCCTTCGTCATGATTCATTCTGGAGGCACATTAAACTCTTTGCCGCGATGAATCAATGGCTGAATACAGTCGTGACCTACATGTCTGGTAAAACAGAGCTACACTGCCCTCTTGTGCCCGTGTAAACAAAGTGTAAAATAGGATCTATTCTACTGTGCACCCTGAACCCTTTCATCTTTGTCTTATCCAGAATAATTACTTATAATAAAGATATTTTTTCTATATTTCTAGAGTGCAACACATCTCAGTTTACTGTTCTTACTCAGTCAACTTCAGGAATTCTGGAGCACAAATACGACAACAAAGATTCTTTGGGACACCTTAAAATTACACAGCTTTAATTGATGTTAATTGATGAAAGACTTGGTCAAAAGACATTTCCCTGACAACCTCCAGGGCACTACAAGTTGTGGTCATTCTCTAGGTCTTTCTGTCCGTTTCTCTGTCACTCACGCAGTTCAGCAGGTAGAGGCAGGTAGTACTTGGCAGCCTCCTCAGAACGCGTCAGCAGATTGTCAAACCCCGAGGCCAGGGCAGTCCCCACGGAGGAGTCCCTCAGAACCCCCAGCGGGACCCCAAATGCCGCCTGGGTCCCATCCACTAGCCTCTCTGTTCTCTCCAAAATCCTGTCCAGCTCCTCGTTCACTCGCACCTGCAGGTCGTCCAGGGTCAGGAAAAAGGCGTCCTTTAAGTGACCCATTACCTAAGAGAGGACAGCAGGGGGAGGGGAGTGACAAATTTAAAGGGGGAGAAAAAAAATACTAACTGCATTTTGAGTGTGTGACTAAAAAGCACATCGGTACAGACAGTCAGATGTTATCACGTCACTAGAATAGCTGTTCATGCCCATGTTAAAGACCATAAGCACTTCCTCCTCAGACTGCTATGCATTCTGCGCCATCCGAGGGCACAAGGTGCTGTGAACAGCCCAGGCGAAAGCCAGGTTTCATTGATGATGAAGTGGTCTGGGACACAGAGGACGGAGTGAGTAAGAGGAAGGAGAGGAGGTAGCCCACAACTGAGTAGGAGTAAGATGAGTGCCTTGGGAAGGGGGAGTGGGGAGGGGGGAGAGTAACATTCATGTAGACATGGCACTTGTTGTTCTGTCTGGGTTGTGTGGAACAATATGGCTGGAGGCTGTGCACAGGCATGTAATGAGTCATGGTTACGGAGAGGCTGGGCAACGCCGCACTGCAAGCTGTGATGCACGCCCAGTACACCCACCTCCTCTACAGACTGGTGCAGGATGGGAAGGTTTTTCTCCAGCTGGTCCAGGCCCATGCATGCATAGCTGTTGGCTAGTCTGACTGTGGGAGGATCACGCAGAACGACAAAAACAGCCTTAATGAACCGCAGAGGCAGGCAATTATGTTCTTAGAGCACCACATCCACAAGTCCAATCTTTGGCTTTCTAGCATTGACTAACAAACCATATGGAACACGTGATATAATAAGGGAGCTATTCAGTCCTTCTGCTTTGTGGTTTGTTACTTAATTTACAGTATTTAAGGAAGTGTTTCTAATGTGAATTTTAAATTTTTAATTTAATTTTTAATTCACATTAGATTTTTTTGTGATCTCCATAACCACCAAGCATGTAATACTGTGCAGTTAATGAAAACAGCTGCACATGTTAAAAGCAAAAGACAAAGGGCAAAGAGGAGGAGTGGTCAATTGATCCATTGAAAGAGCAGAGAATTTCATACAATCAAATTTTCTTTTATCAAACACCCTCCCACTCTAAAATGAATCAGTGACTAAGTCATCAGCTGCCGGAAGTCAGTCACAGAACGCAATCACAGCCATTCATTACTCATCTAATAGTCTGATGTGACAGCAAACATATATGTGGAGGCTTTCTTCACTGGCTCATTACATTAAATTACATTATATTCCTTATAACTCTTATCCAGAGTGACTTCCAGCACAAAATAACAAAAGTGTATCCATTCAACTTGAATGAGCAACAGTGTCAGACCAGGCTAACAACACTCCTAGACCAGTGACTGTGAGCAAGACACTATTCAAGCCCTACCACAAGTTAACTTGTGCAACCTGACTAGACAAGGGAAGCCAAGTATACTACCTTGCATCAGTCACTACATCACAGAATCCAAAAAACATTGTGATGCTACACGTAAGATAAACAGCAAGTAATACAAGTAGCTGGTATTAGGTGGTAAGGATTGAGGTTGAACCGAGATGCAGTATGAAGAGGTGGGTCTTCAGATCGCATCAGAAGATGGCCAGTGAATACGCTGTCCTGACTGCCATGGGGACTTCATTCTAACAATGACGGACCAGTACAGACAGGGATCATGTCTGAGAGGAGCGACCCCATTGGTCTAGGACAGTCAGTTGTTCCGTGGTTGTAGAGCTTAAGGGCAAGGTAGGGCAAGGTTTACTGGGAAGGGGGTTCAGGAGAACGAGGCAGACTCACTCTGAGGCTCCAGGCTCTGCAGGAGGGGTTCAGCGCGACGGGCAGTGGCCTGGGACACATTGCGGAGACCTACCTCCGCCACACCTCCCACCAGGCCTACCAGCGTGTAGCGCCCCTTCACGTCTGCATACGCCGAGGTCACTCTCTGCAGCGCGGAGCTGAGGAGGGGCAGGCGAACCGCACGGCTCACCACGTTCCCCTGGACCAGAGAGAGAGGGGGGACAGGAGGTTAGAGGCGGAGGGAAAGGGTAAATCTGTCAACCTACATCCATCGCTTGAGGCAGAGTAGGTTCAGTTCAAGAATCATAAGACAGTAAGATCTGTTCGGACAAGTGGAAACATGTGACCCTCGTGACAATACCTGAGAACCATTTCATTACATATCATTACATTACATTACATTTAGCAGACGCTCTTATCCAGAGCAACTTCCAGCACAAAAGAACCTAAGGGTATCCATCCAAGTTGAAATGAAGATATTCGTTTCAGGTCCTAATGCTGTACTACTACTGCTGCAGCAGCGGGTGCCTCACCTCGCTGTTCTGGGTTGACGACTGCGACATCTCACTGTCACCAGTTCTCTGAAAGAGAGAGAGGGGGGAAAGGGGCTTTACACTGAAGTACTGTATGAGTATTTGCAAAACACAACATTACCAAATAGTGTCAAAAAACCTTTCCATTTTTTTTACATAACTGCAGTACATCACCCTGTCTGCTGCTCTCGCCTCTCTCTCCCACGGGGCAGTCAGCTGCCTGGGCACCACAATGCCCCTGCCTGTTTACCCCATCACAGCATGGAAATTTGGTTTTCTCCAAAAACCACGCCATCTGCTCAACAACACAACCTTCAACTGAAGCTGAATTGATGTTACTGGCTGACAAGTCACAAAGAGGCTCATGACTAGGGGAAAAACTTTTGGAACAAATACATACTTACAGAATAAGGTGTAGTCGAGTTCTCTAAGAAACTACGTACTTACATATACAAGAAATATGATGAAATTGACCCCAACACCTTTTTGTCTTTCTTGTTCTCATCTATGTATATATATTTCTTTAAATGTACATATACATACATATAGCAAAAGCCTCTTGGAAACATCATTTTTAGTTATTGTTATCAGCTCTTCCTTTCAATTTTAGAAGTAGTAATTGTAGTAGTACTATTGCTAATGTTATTGATACTAATATTATTACCTTCCTTTTACCTATGCATTGTCTCCCCTCTGGTACTATGATAATATGGAATGAAAATAATAATAAAATTAAAAAATGAGCCACTATGCCCAGCACAAATAAGTGCCTGAAACATTTTTGAGGGTGTGCTTTTCATTACAAAAAAAAAGTATCATCATGAGACTTATTACAAAACCAAATGTTCTTTTCAAAACAGTAACCTTTTACTTTAATGCCAATGGTATAGATGATGCCCTCTTAAACATAATAGAGCAAATAAAACATAACATGATCAGTCATGAGTATCATTTCAAATAAGTAAAAAATATTGGATTCAAATTGTGTTCGTAGAAACCAAACTCATAAATACAATAACATCCATCAAAACAAATGCAGCATTCATCCAGGACATACTTCTGAAAACTGAGGGCAGACCACAGCAAAATAAATCAGGGCCTTCTTAGAAAGATTACCCTTCTTAGAAATGGCTGTAGCACAAAACAGCAAAGTAAGGAGGGGAAGATTGACTTTGCTTTTTGCTCATGAATCTCTTTGAATAACATCTTCCCTTTTTAGCTGAAGACTGAATTCACCCTCTTGAAGGTTTTGAGGTCAGACTGGACAAACTGGTCTACATTTACTATTTACATTTTACATTTAAGTTACATTTACATTTAATTATTCATTTCTGGCTAAACAGCCATACTGTCAAATTAGTAGTGGTGGTCTTTGTAGTGCCGTACATGGTCAAGTCCAAACAGTTTTCAGTTAATTGGGGTTGATTGAGCTGTACTGACCTCCACTGAACCTATGTTGCCGGTTGTGTCCTATGCTGGTGGTGTGTTTCCTCTGTAAAGGGAATTAACAATGTATATTTTTTAAAATTTGTAAATTACAATGAATTTGCAGCACATGTCTCAATAAAGCTGACACAGAATGAGTTGAATGCCAATATTAGTACCTCGTTGTAGGGAGCACTTAGCCAAAGTAAAATGAAGAAATAACTTGTATCTCCTTGTCAACACAAACATATTCTTTCCAGTGAGGTATTTCCTTCATAAAAGACTAGCAGCAAATACAATTTGAGTGATACGAAAACAAGATCAAAATTGAATTCACAGCTAATTACAACTACTAATAAAGACCTCAGTAAAAGCAACATACAGTGTGCCCCAAGGCTAAGAAATTCTGCTTATCTTCTCAAATTAGATCATAGAACAATCTCCACAACTGATGAACCTAATTATGTAGAATCCTGCCTAATAGTCAGAGCAATTGAAGCTTATCTTTAAGGAGTGAACAAATCCCTCTTCAAAATTTGGCTGTAAAAAATATGACCCATATTACAAAAATATAACCTTTACAGCCACTGTTTCATAAGCAAAGAGCATGCTCATTTAAAAAAGGTTGACCCAATACAGTGAAGCATAAAATAAACCAGCAGGTAATGCTAAAAATCCAACATATTTTCTCGCAAACTGCACACATTTCCATAAGAGAAATGCTTCTAGACTGGCACTTTCAGAAGTCTTCAAAAACAATTTCAGCAAATTCTACTTGCTTTACTGTAACTATAATGTTGCAGATTTAAATCCTGGCTCGATATTTCACCTATCATGTATACCTTTAATTCAGGCATACATCCATCAAAAGTATGTTCAAACATATATTGTATCCATTGAATATATTGTATTGTAAGATATATATTTACATATGAACATGAAACTGATTAATAATACATTACCATAAATAATAAAGCCCCTAATGGCATGTAACATCCACTTTTGATTGCTAGGTGGGCCTTAGGTATCCCTGATGAAGGTTCTTAATGTGAATTCCTTCAGTAAATATACATAATCTCATGTAACAATATTTTTGTTGCTTCTGTAGTATGCTTTTAATGTAACTTGTCATGATGGTGTTGGATATCACTCTAGATAACAGCATCTACCCAATAAATAAACTATCCAGATGTAATGATAATATGCAAAATATATGAGGCCTTTAAATTACCCAAGATGAAGGTATATGATATGCATGTACAAGTGTTAATAGCAATTAATAACAAACACCAACAGTAACAATAAATTTAATTTCTCCATTCTTCTGACCTCGCCAGATGTCACATTTGTACAATATTTGCCATTAAATCTGTCTGCTACCACAATTTTACTGACTGTATAGATTAAAATATGGATTTTCTCACTTGCCCTTACTATATTGATGGTAGTAATATTTTTTCATACTACATTGTTGCTAAGTCTTTTGTAACACATTTACCAATCCCCAGACATGGTACATAATCCAGTCGTGAGACTCAGCTATAGGGTAATATATCCCAATAAAGGACACCTCAACCTGCAACAGGTAAAATGATCTTACCTGTTGAGTGACAAGATGGCTGACGCTGTTCGCAGCTAATGCTGAGATGAATGTTCTAGCAATTTTATGTGGCTGAGAACTTAATATGAGAATTTGTATTTGAATTCCCCCACTTCTCTGACCAGTCAACTCTCAGCCCTTCAGAGAGACACCACATCTGCGACACACCATCCTTGCGCGGGATAATAGGGGTTTTTAATTTGCATGGTAGGCACACATGTGACGCTAAAACAGACAGTCTAAGAAATGATGCGTGGAACGTATCGAATTGTCATTGAAAAAGATCTATTCAGTCAGTCTCACTGCTCACCCCTACCAGGCCTATTTCACAGAAGGAACATGGTTTTGCCTCAGGAAAAACTATCATTCATACCTGTCAATAAAATATGTATATTAAAGAGCAGTCACACATGTTACTGTAAAGTCACCTTACTTACGTTACGCCTCACATTTGTCTGATGTATTTCATTCAAGGTTAAGAGAGAGTTACTTCTTCTAAAACATAGCATTATAGGATGAATAGAATAATGTTATCCTAATAATTTTGTTTACCAATTTTAACAAATTACAATATTCATTAGTGTGGGAATGTTCCTTTGAATAGTGTGGTATTCACATTCACTGGCAGTGTCCAATATAATCATATTTTCATCCATAATTATCAGATAAGATGTATTTGATTGATTCATTTTCTTTACCTTGACAGAGAGGTACCAGGAGGAGAATGGGAATGTATACAAATGTGGAAAATAAACTGCCCTGGGAAAAGAAAACAGTTCACACTTTCAAAAGGGCATCAGCATACAGAATACATGTTACAAATAAAACACAAATGGTTTTGGTAACCATTGTTTCTGATGGTTTCTTCATCCAGTAACTTCAATTAGCTTCATCTCAGTTCTTGACTGGTGAACAATGGTGGCAGTGGTGTTGTTGGTGGGGGTGGGATAATACGTTCCACACAACTATAGTAATTCTAACTTTATATTCAGACAGGAAGTCAGCCATAGATCAGCTACAAGTTACATGTACAGCATATTGCAGTCCAGACAGCACACAAGTATAGTGAGGGTAGGAAATCGGCCTAAGCATTGTGCTGTAGGGTCTGGAAACAGGCACCAATATCCCGCTACTAATCTTTGTACATGCAGTGGGTGCTCTCACAAATGCCTCCTTTAAAACACACAAACAAGAAAAAAAAAAACAAAGAAGTGACAAATATTCATTGCTGAGAATTGCACCAGAGGTCATGGCTTATGCTTCAGCTTAGCCTAGACTGTGAGATAGGTAATAGACAATGGAGACAGACCCCCACAACTCCTGGCTATGCCTCCCAGTGTCTCAAATGTTAAGGATATTCAGGTTCTTTGGGATTGTTGCAACACAGCAGCCAGAAAGAGAAGCTCTCTATGCAAGTAGGTAGTGAGGAGCCCTAGCATGGGGGGGGCCAGTTCAACAGCAGCAAATGCCTCACTGTTTCAAAAAAGCAAACCAGTCTCACAGCTGTCACATGTCAAATTCAGGATAATGGCATTGAACCAGTATCTACAGCAGGAGGTAAAGGGAGGAAAAAAACATGCAGGATTCTGCAGTGTTAATCACAATATTGATGGACATGGGGGTGGAAGGGACAGCTCAAACACGCTGAATTCACTGCTCACTCTGTGCTGTGAAGAATAGGCAATTTTCTGGGAAAGATTTTTACTCTCTAGGCCAGCGTTTCTCAAACCTCTCCTGGAGTACCACTTGTCCTGCATGTTTTAGATCTCTCCCTGCTCCAACACAGCTGATTCAAATGATCAGTTTGTTGTTAAGCAGCTTCAGGAGTTCATAACGAGTTGATCATTTGAATCAGCTGTGTTGGAGCAGGGAGAGATCTAAAACATGCAGGACAAGTGGTACTCCAGGAGAGGTTTGAGAAACGCTGCTCTAGGCTAAAATTTCATGCCACTGGATTGTATGTAAGTGACAGGCCCAGGATGGCACTGGACATGCCATCCAGGCCTTTTTGATGGAATGTGTTTTCCTGAATGCTGCCCTGAAGTTAGAGCAATGGGAATATTTATATTAAGACTCTTAACACATTAAAGAACTCCACCAAACCTTTTAATTTGATATATTTTCCCCCTACATCTGAAACAGTTGGCATTGTTTTTTTGTCTTATTTTACATGTAAAAACTGGGCAATCCAGAACTTGAGCAGCTCCTCCAACTGACTGTATCATTTGGAGATATCTTGGCCTCATAAAGGCTTTGATCGGTCACCTCTGGTTAAGGAATACAGCCTATGGAAGATAGGTACCCAGGCAAAACTCCTTTCCCAAAATAGATGGATGTATGTCATGCAAAATTCTGAGAATAAAAATGCGCATGGAATCATCTGATGGCATCAACCAGTATTTCAACCAAACTTTGCTCACCTTCAACTGAGAATTCTTTTTGATAAGGGCCTGCGACTACATTCACAACTACAAGGCGTGAATATGCACATTGAGAGGTAAGATAGAGGCGTTCTGTTTCCTGAACTAGATGTGACCGTTCCAGTTCTGGGCTCCAATAGAGCTTTTCTTTAAAGATGCAGCCGCTTGAGGCTTTTGCAGAGCTTAAAATCTGAAGCTGGTGAGTAAATACTTCATGCTGACCATTTGACCTCCACCACTAAAGTACTGCAGAGTGTCGGATTGCATTGTTGTTTTGTATAACTAAGTGTGAAAATGGTCTTCTGTTTTATAATTCACAATCATCCAGTGTGTCTAAGTGTTCCAATTAGGTTTGTTAGAAGTGTAGAGAGGTGTGAAAGATGTGTGTTCCCACTTAATTTGTAAAAACAACAAACCAAAAATCCAATTTACTTGCTTTGCACATCACAATTCTAAATAGAAGATCAACAAAGACAGCATTAGATTGAAAAAAAAATACTCTTTTATTTCCCTCCCTTCCCTGGGGGTGATTCTAGAAGTGCCTCAACTAATGTAATGGACCCTATCAACACATTGACCAGGCAGATAAATACTTCAGTACTTTGTACTTTTATGTATTTTGCATTTTTTGGATGCTGATATAAATACTTTGTAGTGCTTATCGTGTGTATGTGCGCTCATCAAAGCCTTTTATTTAATTCAGCCACTACCAAAACGTAACTCATCCTTCAGAGCCAAATCGATGATGAAGCCTAAGTTAACTTCTCATGAGAATAAAGACATTGCGTGTGAAAAGCAGCATTGAAAAGCAGAGTACCTAGGGCTCTGGGTACATATCACTATGAAATTAAAAACCCCAGTGGGAAAACAGCTGTATTCCAAGAGGGCCAGTTTTAGATCACATAAAACTGCTAAAAAATGCTTGACCCTAGGAGCCCCCACAGTAAAAGTGTGTAACTCTTTAAAAAATATTTACTAGAGGTACACCTTGCTGCAGTTCATTTGGAAGCTGCCCTCAAAGGGGGAGGGTTTTTATTTGTATATTTACAGTGTTGGGCCTCACTGAAAAGGTGCCTTTCACACATAATTATTCATTTGAATACAACCTATTTTATACCATTATCATCTCTTCCATCATTTTTGTCATTTTATGATTGTCATAATCATACAGAAATTATTTCAATAAGTCCCAAGGGGTTAATGGCAATGGTGGTCATTTTCATGCACTCTTTTTTTTTTTTTTTCAAAAACATTAAGTTTAATCCCACATTGTAAAACAATCCATTCTTTTAAGAAGGAAAAATAGCGTAACATCATATGTCCACACTGCTGATGTCAGGAACAGCTACTCATCTCTCACAACCTTTGAGAGACAGCCGGAGGGCCAAGTCATTACTGGCAGATGCAACAGTTTCTACGAAAAAAAGAAAAAAATTAATGGTGCATTTTAATTGGAATTGCACTAGGTTATTACAGTATACCACCTCATGTGAAAAGACTTGGTTTACTGTTTCTGTGTGGCTGCTAAGGTGTAATGTAACAGAGTTTTAGATATTATTTTAGATATTTTATCTTCGATATTTTATCACATAATACGTCATCAATCAGTTCCTGCATTATACAAAACACTATTTTCTCCGAATCCCGATGTGGTTTATTGAACATGAGCAAGCGTTTGTCTCTAAATGAAGCGGCACAGTGATAAGGAGCAGGGCTTGTAACTGAAAGGTCGTTGGTTCAATTCCCTGCCGGGGCACTGCTGTTGTACCCTTGGGCAAGGTACTTAACCCAGAATTGCCTCAGTAAACATCCAGCTGTATAAATGGATAACATGTAAAAGCTGTAACCTATGTAAGCCAGTCTGGATAAGAGTGTCTGCAAAATGACAATAATGTAATATAAATGGTTCCTGTTTGTTGTCATGGGTTTGACAAGCAGGTACACTATGGCACAGTATTATGCGCTAACCTCCTACCAAGGAACCTTAGCCTTACATGTGCAGGATAGAGCACTTTTTAATGTCTAACCTAGTGAACCATGTTTCAGTTGATAAAACAAACCTCACACTTTAAGACCCACGGATTATTCTGGAATGAGATCATTGAGAAGCTTAGACTTAACCCAAGGGCTAAGTCCCGTACACAAATATCCCACAATACCTCTCACAAGCTCTTCCTACCTCTAACCTCTTCATAATTATGATCATGCTGCCCTCTTTGACAAGCCAACTGGGTCACAAACCAGAAAGGCTTATCATGCCATATCTCACACCAGCCCTGCTGATTCACTTCCAATAATCCCCTATTTGACTTTTCATGCTTATTATGACATGATGTTTTTTTGGGTCAGAAGTGCAGAAAATTCGTTCAGTCACTTCCTCACTTCCGTGTTCTATGAATGATCTGTTTGATTGCTTTTTTTCTTGCTGGGGATTTTAGCATCAGGGAAAGGCCACAGCTCATACTGAGAATCATACATCAAGCAAGATCGCTGTTCCCTATTGGCTAATGTGAGGCATGACATCTGCACCATGAATCCTGTCTTCATATTCTGAGACGATATATTGACTATCAGCTACATTAACAATACAAATGTGCACAAAGTATCCCATCCAAAGCATCCAAATTAAATATTTGTCAAGCCTAATTAACCCTCAACAGAAATTATAATAAACAGTGAACATTCCATCATAAAATGCTTTTTAAATTGCCACCAAGAGGGACATCACCACAATTATGACAATGTGTCTAAATTGAATTTTATGGTGTCACATTGAGGAAAAACACTTCATGTTAAATTTTTTGACTGATTTTCAGCATATAGATGTTGATGAGAATGCATGTTTGGAGTATGTTATGGACAGACTGGTAATCACATTCTTCCAAACAATGCAAGACAGCACTGGATCATTTGC
The DNA here is from genome assembly GCA_019176425.1 of Megalops atlanticus. NCBI lineage: Eukaryota > Metazoa > Chordata > Actinopteri > Elopiformes > Megalopidae > Megalops > Megalops atlanticus. The sequence goes on along the minus strand of CM032884.1, from coordinate 12,033,979 downwards.
AAAACGTCAACCCATTTATTTTAACAAGTTAAAACAAAAAATAAATTAAGGAAAATACAACCAAAAGCAGAAAGGTAAGAAAATGACAACAACAAAACAATACCACAAACTGACAAAATGTCCTAATATTTGGCCCCCATGTTTAAAAGTAAGAATTGAGTGCTTCCAGAGAGCTATTTACAGCTCTGAATAAGGATACAAGTCAGGCATTCTGGGGTTTCAGTCTGACAGCTTCGCAGGGATGTATTTTCAACCCAGAATATAGAGGTCTAAACCATTGCAGGCTTTTCTGATACACGGCAGCAGCAGTAGCTGAGCCACCTGTTCATGTGGGACAGACAAGAACAGCATACATCAGGCGACCACTGCAATCGACTCACAGCAGTCTGAGTATCTCTGATGGAATATTAGGTAGTTTCTTCTCAAGGGACCAGCATGTGCCAGTGTTGTGCACTGACCAAATACTTCTCAAACTGAGAGTGGTTAAAACTGTAAGTTGCCTTGGCCTCTGTGAGAAACAGTGTTTCTCTATTTTGCTGGTATCTCTCAGAGCCCTCCACTTCTCCCTCTATCTTTTCCATCTATCTCCTTTCCCTTGCCAATGCTTTCAAACCCTAGCATTTCTTACTATCCTTATATTCACAAAGATCTAGGCCACCCTCATATCAACCTTGATTCAGTCCTTTATATTCTGGATTAGTATTCTAGTATCCCTCCCCTTTTTTGTCCTGAATTCCTATGTCTCTACATTGGACTCTTCTGTTCCCTCAACCATCACCCCCTCCGATTGCATCGCTTTGGGTGCCGTAGCACTATGGCCATCTCAGTGCTCAGAGCGCTGTTTCCTGCGAAAGGGGGACTTCAGGCGGGTCCAGAAGGAGTGGTGCCGTCGACTCTTCTTCTCGCCCCCCTTTGCTGCTTCCGCTTCCCGCTGGCGAATCTGCCGTACCAGGGCGGCAAACACGTCATCAATGTAGTAGCGGAAGGCTGCTGAGGTCTCAAAGAAAGGACACTGGAACTCCCGCGCCAGGCTCCGGCCTTCCTCCACTGACACCTGGTGGACAGGAGGACTCACTGTGGTAAGGAACACTGAAACTCATGTTGGACACATTACAAAGACTGAGAGACGGTGACATCGGAACCCAAACTGTGGCCTAATTTGGAGATAGAGATACACTAGTTTCCTTACAAATACATCTACTGCTTGGCTTAAGTACAAATGCTCTATATATTTGTGCATTTACCTGTCTCACAGATTGTCTTGGTCAGGGTGGTAAGTGCAAACTGATCAACAACCAAGTGCATCCAAGCATTTCAGTGCTTCTCACCTGTCTCAGGTGAGCGAGGTCAGACTTATTGCCCACAAGGACCACGGGTGTGTCCACAGTACGCCGCACACGGTGGATGAGCTGTTTGAACTGCCGTGCCTCCTGAAAGCTGCGGCGGTCGGTGATGGAGTAGGAAATAATGAAGCCCTCTCCTGCCCGCATGTACTGGTCCCTCATCGCCGTAAACTCTGCCTGGTGGGGGGGTTCACCCATGAGCCACCATTTAAGACAATTACAGATGAGGAAATCAGCTGCAGTTATAACAGTATGGCTTTTTATTCTTCTACATCAAGACAGTCAAGACAGTAAAGTTTATAAATATTTAGACTACCTCTGTCTGGTTCATCAATAATGGGGCTGATAGGTGTCTATGCTTCTCTTTTCCCCAAACTTTCAATGGGCTACAGCACAGTACTGTACATGACTCAAGCTGTAGAACCACAGTTTGATAGCCACTAAATTCTAAGAGGGAGATTTATTCTCACAGAGATTTAACACAAATAAAGGGACAATCTAAGACAAAAACAGAGGGGAAAAGACAAAAGAAGGGAAACATTAAATATCAGGAATGACATACAAGTCCATTACTTGAGCACAGAAGAATGTACTAGTCAGTACATTGGCACAGCACCCAGTGAAAGACTGGGTAGAGGGGTGTAAATCTGTTGAATGTGTGAGTGTCATTATCACGGTACACAGTACGCAGCTTTAGAAATAGAGACCAAGCAGAATGATACTATACATGTAACCACAGAGGTAAAAGGTGGACACTCTTTCACACCTGTGGAAAAATGCTGACAGCCAGATACAAGGGGAGGTTGTGTTTATTCACCTCATCTGTTGTGCCAGTATTAGTGTAATAAAGCCAGACTTGACATTGTATTAGCACTAGGACAACTCTGAATCTAATGCTAGGCCCTTCTGTATTTTCAATTTTCCACCAAGGCCTCGTTTCAATTTGAAAGCAAGACAAGGACAGGAAAAGAGACTGAGGAGATGGACCGGAGACAGAAGGAGAGGCTGCAGGTGGTGGACGGGTCAGAGCGTCCTTGTGATACTGAAAGAAATATGTTGCTCACCTGCCCTGCAGTGTCCAGGATATCCAAGTTGGCTGGTTCATCGTCAATACGGATCTGTGTCTTATAGGCATCCTCTGAGAACGGACACAAGCTTTGAATGCCAAGACAGAGAGGGGTACATAAAACTATACCTACACACCCACATATCCCCACATGAACCAACCCCTCTCACCTATGGTGGGGTCGTGGTCCTCAGGAAACATGTGGCTGATAAACTGCATGATGATGGCTGTGGAGAGAGAGACAAAGATATGAACGACTGACTTACTGAATTAAGGTTATTCAGAAGATGTGACAGTACAGAAACTTCTGAAAAATATGGCACAATGACAGGAGCCAGATAAACCTCTGTTTTGTAGAGAAATCGATGCACAGGAGAGAGAAAAAAGGGGGAAAGAATAGGGAGTCAAAAAAAACATGCTACACAACATGTACCCGGTAATGAACAGTAGGGGGGAGTGATGGTGTGCTTGGGGGAGTAAACCACACCCCAGGGAGTAACCACATCAAGAAAGCTATCCCCTTTCTTTTTCTTTCCCCTGCTTCTCACGTTCTCTCTCAATTAATCTTCCTCATCTACTGAACTACCCCCTCCTTTGTCCCTTCATGCGATCAAGTTCACTGCACCAGACTTAACCCTTGAGATAAATTGCATGTTACATTCAAACTCAAAGATATATAGGTGTATGTAAAAATATGTTTTCTGAGATGTAATTTTTACAGAACTGAGATTATATCAAGGCCATATTAAATAACTAATACAAAACAACACTGGTCGTATTCCAGAACACACCTGTATTCTACGAATTGCGTATAAAAGTGCTTAAGCTGAATAAGAATAAGAGCTGCTCCACCTCATGTGCATAGAGTATACTTCAGACTGCATGACAAATGAAGTCTGCTATGAAGAAAATGTCCTAGAAGAGATTTAAAAAATACCTTCATGTGACATAAATGGGTACAACTAACTGAGCAAAACATATGCAACACAACACCACAGAATCTGCAGGCTGCAAGTAGGCATGTTGGACTCCAGCCAGTCACTCTCTCCCTCCCTCTACCTGCATAAGGTAATCTCACGTAGTCTCCATGACAACAGCCAACAAAAAAGAAAGGCATCTGCTGTGCACTGGTGTGTCACCCTAGCAACTGACTCTGTGCAGGGTTGTCAAGACTGTGAATGGCTTCCTGTTGTTGATAAGCCTTTGAGGAAGAAAACAACAACAACACCTCATGTACTGGATAGAGACTAAATCAAGACCATAGACTGGCTTTTTAAACTGATGGACAGACTTGCTCACTGGAACACAGCCTGAGTGCATAACTGAAACCAGCTGTGATTAAGAGAGGAAGAGGGAGATGAAGAACAGCCGGTGAGAGGAGAAGAAGGGGATGAAAGTGATGGGCAGAGGGTGCCCCCCTGCTATACTCACCACTCTTCCCCACCCCTCCCTCACCCAGCATCACCAGCTTATACTCGCGGGATGGCCCCAGCGCCGCCGCGCTCCGCGTCGACTCCATCCACACAAAGGGGCCTGAGTACACACAAACAGACAGAGAGGGGCGAGTTAGACCCACAATTCCACACGGACTTTATCTGTAAATCTGGACTATATCTACAAAGCTTTACTGCCGGCCATGTGACAGAGTAAACACGATCATGTCTGAATTTAACACAAAACCTTAACAAGTTTAAACTCACTAAGTTGCTTTAGGGTAGAATGTTCAGGATAATGTTGGACCTTTGAGTGTTCCCTTCATGTCAGAATAGCGAAAGTAATCACCTGAAAAACCTCTTTCAGTTCCTTCCTAAAATGTATCATTAGACCCTGCGCTAACAATGAAGGAAGTCTATTCCAACCAAAGCACTGGTTTCAAATCTGGAAATTCCAGTAAAAACCACAAGAGGAGCACAAGAAAAAAATCTGAGATGTTAACAGATTTCTGTATCTGTTATTATATGAATTATATTATTCTGTATGAATCCATTACAGAGCACATTTTATGCTGCAAAGAATTCTTCACTGGGTCTCATCATTTATACTGTGTAGTTACCGAAACATTCCCTGTTGAATTTGAGAATGAATTTCACAACTGAATCTTTAACGCAAATTGATATAAAATATTTGAGGCCATTTTATTAGATTTACGCAGCAATGTTTTCCAACAATTTCCAGAGTGAAAGCTGTTTCTCCTCCACAAAGATTGTTTTCTGGCTGGTATGCTGGTATTACTGTGGCACTTAAGCACAGCTAATAATGAACACATTATTCCAGACGACTCTCCCACTGAGACACTGTATTATTTGTCAGCTAAAGACCTCTGATGTAAAAATGTCGTTAAAGGCCACAAGTATGTATTTACTGCATTGCTACAATACGCTTGATTGGTGTGCAAACTGTATTAACTTCCACTGGGAAAAGAAAAGGACAAAAGGGCGTGGGAGACAAGCTGATTTCCTCTTGTCTGAAGTCGTGACTCCCTGGTTCCCCGCTAAGGACAAACCCACAGCCATAATTTAGAGTGGGCCTCTTTGAGTAAAGTCGTTTTTAATGTAATGTTAAGAAAACATTTTCTACTTTACGCAGCCATCAATTAGGGCAATTGTTAGCTGCCTCAATAAAAGTAAACACAGAGAATAGGGCTATGTAGCTACACTGCGGCTAACTAGCTAAATTAGGACAACGCAAAGCAGTTACTTTTGGACTGTCACAAACCCACGAAAAACATACTTCTGGTTATAAATCAAGTTAAGATTACACAAAATACACCGAGCAATGTAATTTTTAATTAAACGAGCAACGCACATTTTATTAGACACGGCACTTCATAGTACTTAAACGTGTACGGTAGTCTAGCTAAGTTAGCACCAATATCATTCCGTTTAGCTAGCTAACATTAGCTGTATAACTATAGCAACTAGCTATTTCAACATGTCCTATAACAAAACATATTACCGATGAAAAAGATGAAAGAGCTCTGATAGATAGCTATATAGCTACATGTTGCACTGACACATTTGGAAAAGTTTAGTGAAAGTTCAGTTTGTCTATCATACTATATTCGTCTAGCGTCGTGTAACATTCTGAAAGTAACCAGTTAGCTAGCTGAAATCTAGCCACTATAAATTAGCTGATCGCTTTCATGCTGGACACGGAAGTTAAATTTATTCTCAAGTGTAAATACTTCACATTTTTTCGAGTGTAAATTGTCTAATGTTAGAGTGAGTCAGTGTAACCAGTGCGTTTCTCCTCTAAAATCAGACGATTTCCTTCCTCGCTGGCTCATGGTATTTTATTTGATTCGGCTAACGTTAGCCAGTGACACAACAGCTAACTACATCTAGCGTGCTAGTTATAATGCGGTCAGTTTGGTTTGTCGAATATTGCAGAGTTGTACTGATTAACGTAACGTGTAACTTAGACTAGCCAGTTGCCTACAAATATAGCAATCACATTGAAACTTCGTGTCCGGAACCTAATTTTAACAATGAAAAGGGATAGGCAGTTAGCTAGCCAGTGTGCTAAGCTAGCTTGCTAGCTGGCAATAATTAAAAATGACTCACCTGTGTCACTGAATGTCCAGCTTTTTCATTCTCTTGAGGATAGTTGCTGGCTCGCTGGTTACCATAATTTACTGGTTACCTAACTGTCTAGCTCAATGCCGTACGCTGAATACCAGCTAGATACTGTACACAGAGAGAGAGACACTGTAAACACACAATGATCGTAAGTTAGGCACCCCCCTTTGACTGGGTCCTACTGCCAGCTGAATGACAATACGCAGTGATCTGTAATACAGTAATATGTCAGGAATGGCCAACCCTCGTTCGGGCCTTCAGATCTATATGTGCGGCCCTGTGAAGAAATTAAGAAAAATATATCTATTGCAAATTGGATTAGTGCTACGACTGAGCATGTTACTGTGAAGTACATAAAGTCCCGTTATACTAAAAATATGAGGACCCGTTTGAACAAGGAATTTTAGTTATTCCTTTCATTTAAATATAGCGTAAAAGCAATGGAACTGCAGTGCATGTTTGGAATAATATCCACTCCGTCCCCTTTCCCTGATGTCAAGTATAGAATATAGAATAAAATGTAGTATAGTTTCAAATACAAGGGAATTCATGGATGGATTACAAAAGCATTCGACAGTTCTCATTATAGTAAATGAGTCAGGTAATAACAGTCTAAAAATTACAGTGGCCCTTTGATAATGGGGCTAGTGAATGTACTCTGGGGGAGACTAGTCACCAAAGTGCTATCCAGTCCATCTACAGTTGTTCACTATAAAGAAGTATTTGTGAACATTAATATTGTTGCTAGTTTCTTGGCAATCTGCTTTATCCATGCACAATTCATTTGGTCCAACGAGCTTTCTAGGAAACAAATGATGGTAAAACATGAGGTATTATAACATCATTATAGCATAACAGTATCATACTGGTGACATCCACATTACCAGGCTGCTTGTTATGTTTTAAAATCACTGCAAATGACAATGGGCCTTTAAGAGACAGAGGTAACATTGTTTTCATAAGTGTGTATGTGGTTGTGTTTATGCATGCGTGTATGTATGTTAACAAATGGTGTAAACCGAATCATCAAGACCCATTTTCACACAGAATCCCTTTGTAAAAAATAACTTTATCAACACAGCTCCATAAATCACAACACTGTAGATGATATCTATACCTTAGAAGGAGCCAAGGTGATGTCTCAGCAAATGTTCCACATAAATAAAAATAATGCGTTCCTTCTTTTATTTACCATAGGAAAAATGAATAACTTGGAGCCTTTCATTGTTTCACAATAGGTATGAAGTTAATTTACAGAGTATGTTGGAGGAGTGCATAATATAATGTGGCATTATAATTAGACAACTGACATCCATGTTTGGAATATAAATTTGTATGATAGATATACCTTAAATAGCTGAGTTTGCTTGTATGGTGAAGAAGGTTTGTCTATCCACTTTATTCTGTTCATAATGACAAAAAATGGTTATGTGTACATTTTTGATGGTGGGTGGACTGGGAAGGTAGTCACAATGCTTGGAAAAATGGGAAAAATGCATACTCTACAATGGTGCTGGTGTATCAGTTTTTATTTGCACGTTCAATGTGTATTAACAAATTCAACATTGATGTTAGCATTAGTGTATTATGTTTAGCATAGACTTTATGGCATTATCCAGTTTCAATGTAGTTCAGGTCTCCTGATTTTACTCAATGTCTTTCCATTTAAAATTTAGGTACCGTGCAATGAGACCTTTCCAGTATTCATTGGTCAGTACTTCTTTACTTACTTTTTATATATCATCCCTAGTTCAGTAGCATAAGAGAGCAAACAACAAAATTAAGACATGAGATATCACAGAAAGCTAAGGGTGTGGGGCAAGGGAACTCAAAGAAATACACATACTTAGCAGAGAGCTCTAAAACATCCTTGAGCAAGAGTATTCATAAAACAGAGGCGAAATGGTGCTTAAATAGTGTCTAGAACAAAAGAATAATGAACAAAAGGTTACAGAGCCTGACCCTTCTCTTTAGCTAAGCAGATCAGTAGCCATAGCTAGATACTGTGTTGACACTGTACATTGTTCTTCACTGGGTACACTTGCATTCAAAGCTTTTGAAATACCACTGAATATCAAACCATAAAAAATGGAATAACTGTAAACACTCCCTCCACTGCTTGCAAGCCTGTAGTGTACTACTTCAGTTTCTCATCATGGTTTCCGCTAATTATTAGCGTTTTTTTAACATGTACAAGATCAAACAGCCACTAAGTCAGGCTGCAGTGTAGTAGAACCACAACACAGGCAGGGGAATTATGCCCTCACTGCTCTCTCTTTAGCAAAGAGACTTCTGGTAAATAGTATTTTCATTCTTCTTTTTTGGTGTTGAAATCGTCTATCACAGTGAATTCCACTAGAGAATGTGAGTGTGTATTATCCTTCATCCTACTCTTGAGAAGAGAATCAATATCAATTTTATTGATCAACGTCTGGGATGGGTGATAAGAAAGCACAATGGATTACAAGAGAAATAGAGACTGAGAGACAGAGTGGATAAAAAAAACACTTCCAATGACAGTGCATCCACAGAGAATGCCCACCCATGTCTCATCCATCTGGTCATGACCAGGGCCAAGACACAAGGGCCACCAGCCCACTGGCTCACTCTTTGTCATCCTCCTCACCAATGTCCCACAGAGCACTTCCACCAAGATCGTTCATCTTGCACACAACACTGTGAGCTAGATTTGCACTGGAGAAGTTCTGCTTTTTAACTTGCACACTGCTGCTGTTTCTCTTGTATGTCTGGGCTGAGAGTATGTCACCTGATTGAGTCCAATCATCAGTCTTTCAGTTCTTCCTGCAAAATGCCTCACCTATCACAAATGGACCTTTGTTTTCTGTTTTAGTTTCCACAGGGTCCATTTTTATGTGCTTCACTGCTTCACATGTGCTTTATATGCTACACTGATCCAGAATGAAAATGACAACATATGCGTGTGAAATGTGTTCATATGAAATACATGAGGCCCAAGTGGTCATAGCACTGGAAAAATTGATTCAGTACATCTGTGCCAGACTATGGCTGGGTTGAAAGCTAGGGAATAAAAGCTAATTTTATTTCACTACAGTTCAATAGTTTTGTGCGCATTTATTGCAATCACTTGGAGGACTGACAAATTCTTAATGAGATAAGCACAATTGTACAAAATTCAACCTCTCATATTCCCTCTTTGTTGAAAGTGGCCCCGTACCTACTGTTTCTGTACAACATCCATTAGTTATCAATGTAGTAAAATCTTTTTGCAATCAACAATTCATAGTGCAGGAGACCAATATTCAATACAAAAAGGGATTCATCAGCAGAAAGTCTGAGTGGCATAGCAGTTTGCAAAGTGTTTTTCCTCACATAAAAATGCAAATGTTGCAAAATCCTTGACCTTGAAACCCTTAAACACCTCTCAAGTTGGTAACCTTCCTTGACATATTCTCCCTGAATGAAAGAGAGAATAAAGACCATGCCCTTGCATGTCTATTTTTGACACATGAATGAAAGCACATGCTTAGAAAAGAGGAAATACTTCATTATCCTCTATTTGATTAAACTGGGTTTGATGTTTGATATATATTCCAATTTGGTAAGAAAAAGAAACAATAGCAAGGTTTTCCTCTTATATTACAATATGTACAATCTACTATTTTTCTCCTACAGTAAGAGCAGTGGAAAAAAAACCTTTCTGCTGAAATAGTAGATGTCTACCACACCAACAATCATGATGGACACACTTTAACCAAAGCAATTGGCAATATGACTTGTTATTTCTTGTGTTTCTTCAATGGACGCAAATAAACAAAACATTACAATTTACCCACTAACACCACATTACATCAGTTAGTTTATACTGGAATAGCACTGCTTAGGCATTTCTATGGGAAAGCAACCCTTTCAGGCATCTTCCAAGTCCATACAATGCCTTAACATGATGTTTAATTTTGTTTCATACGGATGTGCAAAGATAAACTTTAAAGGTTGTTGCACCAAATTTACTTGTGAAGCATTTGACTGTAAAAATATCTTCATTCAGTCTGATCAAGTCTTTCAGCCATGCTGCCGCCACCCCTGAGATTTTATGCAAAGCTTTTATCAAGGCCATGCCTCCACTGATATAATGTAGTTAAGCACTGTAGCCACAACAGCAATGGGTCAATGAGATTGACGAACTCAGATCAACAGAAGAATTGTGTGCCAGTTATGTCCCAGCTTTGACTTGTGGATAAGGCTATGAAAGAGAGAAAGTAAAGACTGTAGTTGGAAAACCAGTCCACATTATTGGGGTGTTTTGGGTGAAGATTTTATAAAGGCTTCACGTCAGAACGACAATGACAGTCAGCCCAACATTCTCCCTAGATGATTATTTGTTGTAAGTAGTCACACTTCACAGTTACACTCTATGGAGTGGGCAGAGACATGATGTGACCAAATGTGACAAAATGTGCTCTCTAATCATTAAACAGTTCAAAGCTTTCCAAGGCAACTTTGGTGCAGGAAATCCTTGAGCTATATAAATGTAACAGTATTGTGATGATGACCAAAACAAAATGGGAGGAAAAAAAGCAAAAATGAAATAAACTATATGGTTAATGACCATGTCTGTTCTCTTATCGTCTTTCTGTAACCTCAAAACACACACAGATACACACAAATGCTCTAATATTGGTGACATAATGATAATGGTGATGGGGTCTCTTAGAACAATGAACAGTGCCATGTGGAATAAGAAATATGTGACAAATTCTCCAGAAAAACAGGTTCCAGTGTTATGTCCAAAATGAAAAGGTAGTAGCTATGGTGATTTCATTATGAACCAATAGATATAATGATATTATTCTTACAGTGATAATCCAATGTACTTACTTTTTCAGCCAGATCAGATGTATTAATAATCAAATAATAATCAAGAGACAGATCTAAATAATCAAGGAAGAGATATGAAATTATAATTGCAAAAACATCACAGGAGATAATCAAGCCTCTTGATCTTTGACAGGTACGTAATCAAATCTTAAACTGATAGTGATTTGATTCAGCCTGGGTTCATGAATAACGGAGTGCCAGTTTGGATGATTACATTCACAGTAGGTCTGCACAAATTACCCTTTGGAACTGAAGCAGGCAAACAACAGCCATAACATCATGGACAATCTTACACTATTCTCACAAATTATAAAATACTGTACTTAAAACTGAAAAGAAAACTGAATTTTTTTTTCAGTAAAACTGATATATGAAATCTGACCATTACCCTCGGCCAATTCCAACAACCTGTCAACGCACTGCTTGGTGAGAATACCTCCAGTTTAATATTTACAGTCAATATTTATAAATAACGGGGAAACTACTGTCCAGGCATTGTTTTGTACAAACATCAAACAGAGCTGTCTATCTGTAACACTTTAAAATACAGTATGTGTATAAAGCCAAAGCATCAATAATGGCATTATATGCATTAACAAATATATTGTTGTTACATCCAAGAGTAATAAATGTTAGTAAATGTGTTATAACTGGAGAGGCCAGAGTTGCAAGATTAAGAAAATTTAATCATCAAAATTCTACATTTTAATATTTACAACACATACTGTTGATATATTACATATTCCCATCTCAACAGTTCATATTACAAACTTGTGTGGAATTTGTGGAATCTGACAACTTCTGTCTCTTCCTTAATGACAGATTTACTACCATTTATTATTACTGGACCAAATGTCCCCATTATATTTGTTAATGATTACTAATGATTTTATTAATGCTTTACAGATAGTTTGTAAGTGGATCATATTCTAAAGTGTTACTGAAATGTCTGCCATGTCCACATTGTACCAATACCAGTGTCAATACCAAGTTTTACAACTGACATGAGCCCTGCAATTATCCCTTTCATTAATGCCAATTGTTTTTGTTTTTTTTTAAGAAACAGCATACTCTCAAGACACTGTATTTCTTCAAGGATCCCCTGAATCTCCAACCAATTCTCTCTTGTTCTGAGCCTTCATAGCATGATAGGATGACCCCCTTTTAAATTCACCTTTTTTAGCTGATAGTATTAGTACAAATGTTGTGGACACCAAATTGTTAGAATCAGAAATGAGAGAAAAAAGAGCTTATCGTTCAGAGTTCCAGTAATATGCACTTTATCATGTCCAATGTTTTTTCATTGTTCAAACATGCAATACATTGAACGTATATACCACCAATATACAGCCAAAGGAGTGGGAGTCAAGGGAAGGGAAAGGTTGTGAATTTTCACATGTCACAGTTTTTTTGTGTGTGTGAACATTATTTGGGTCATGCCTCTGAACATCCTTAACCACACAGAACAAGACCCAATAAGATTTTCTAACAGTCTTATATATATTTATATATATATGTATGTTTATTTCTAATCATATTTTGGTTCTTTATGATCAATCAGTCTTTTGTTGTCGTTGTCTCAGGATATGTATGTATGTGTGAATGTGTCTGTTTTTATATTTGGGTAAACATGTGGGTGTCCACACGTGAATGTGTGTTTGTTTGAAATACAAGTCTGCAAAGTCCTTTTATAATGTTTTTGGACCCCATTATAATCATCACCATCATAATTATTTTGATGAAAACAGTTCACTTCACAAGTCCCTCCAGAGTTTTGCTTATTTGCTTGTCTTTAATAAGAATGCATGACGTGAGAACACACATCTCTCTCTCTCTCTCTCTAAAAGAGGGGTCTCTTATCAGACTCCTCTGTGTGTGTGTGTGTGTGTGTGTGTGTGTGTGTGTGTGTGTGTGTGTGGAGGTGTGCATGTGGCACTAGTACTCGCTGAGGGTGTGCCACTTTGCAATTTGCCTGCGGGGGTTTTCGCAGACCTCCCGCCAGTGGGTGGCACCAGAAGAGCAGGGGCTGTGGGTACCCAGCACTAGCCGGCCCACCACTTCGTTCTTGGTGGTGCGGTCGAAATCGATGACCAGAAACTCCACTGAGATGTCAGGCAGGAGCTCAGCAGGCACGTCATAGATGAAGGACTCGTTGAATATGGGGTTGAGCGTGCATTTCTTCACGTGTGTCTTCTTCTTGGCGATACGCTTGCGGCCGTAGAACACGTTTACTTTCACATAGGGATCTAGGAGGGACAGAGGGTTGGCAAATGATTGGGGCGTGACAGGACACAATGAAAGTGTGTGTGAGAGAGAGATTAGCCTTCCTTAAACTGTAACGTGTATGACTGTAATACGCCGTCCAGCTCTGACTTGAAACCAACTCAATGTATGCCAACGATCAAATTAAAAATTCACAACATAGTCTAAGGGTGAAAAAAGGCAAAGAGCAATCATCAACATTTGGATGTATATGTCAGTACAGGATCAACGTGCATATTCACAATAAGCACAGGTTCAGAGTCAGTGAAGATGGATGGTGATACTCACTGCCAGACAGGCCAGTGATGTCCATCTTGGGCAGGTGTTTGGCCTTCAGCACTACCACACTCAGCCTGTGGGTGACAGGCTGGTAGGACAGAGACACCAGCAGCTCCCCACGATTCACACACTGCAGAAAAAATAAACAACCTGATCATCTCAGACACATGCACATGCAGGCACACACACACACACACACACACACACACACACAGCCAGACTCACTTAAGCACATATACATGCACACAAACACATCAAAACAAACACATTAGCCAGTGAAAGGCACATGCAAACAGGTAGAGTGTTGAACACAAATCGACTACATTACTTCTTCTGTGTTCCCCTTTTCATCGTGTTCTTTCTCACCCTCCCTAATCCCCTCTGTTCCTCAGATCTTCTGGTTTCCAGTCTTTCCCTTTTTTTGTATACAGATTCTTGTGCTGCTGCTGAATGTCACCATGGCAACATGGGGCGGGAAGCAGCCTATTTCTGAGACTAACATGACCCACTGTATGGTCTCCCGAATGGCTCAGACAGCAAAAGCATTTGCTCCAAGTGCAAGCTGAGCCCTACAGGCCAGATTCAAAATGGACGTGTCATTTGCCAACAATGACCAGGAGAAACAAATTAGCTTCTTTCTGCCAGGGAAAGGATTGGGTAGGCCGGCCAGGGTCCCCTCATCACTCCACTCTCAGCCCCCTACGACTCGTCTGGGCGCGTATGAGTTACCCAGATGGCATCAGTGGCATGCACCTATCCACCTGTCCAACAATGTTTTCACAGCACTGTGGGACTTGGAGTGTGGAAAACAGTTGTGTGTAGGTGTGTATGTACATTAGAGGTTTGCGTTCACCTTGCCTCACCTTTCAAACTAACTCTGAGTTCCAGTCATTGTCAAGGTGAGCCAAGCTTGAAGATGTAATTGGCAACTACTACAGTTGGGCAAAAAATATAAAAAACCTTATAACCCAGTGTGAGAGAGCCCAGTCTAGGTTATATCACCCAGCACAGAGCGCACCTATAGAGTGTATACATGCGTAGGCGTCATTTACGCTGGGGACGCTGGAGACATGTCCCCACCACTTTTTGTTGTGGCCCGTTTCGTCCCCACCACTTTTTGTTGTGGCCCGTTTCGTCCCCACCACTTTTTGTTGTGGCCCACCACTTTTTGAAAGCCTTTAGTCAGTTGAACCCGTCGTTGTCCCCAGCACTTTTCAAAACAAACTGACGCCCATGTATATATCTGATTATAGTATTTGCTACGTTACTACATGAGTGTGTACAACATATGTGTATGGGTATGAATACCATTCTGTGTTTCCATGTGTTAGCCGCTGCCAGGTAATGTGCTAGGTAACACATGTACATTCCTGAAACAGTTTTGTAACAAGACAGCTACATGGTCTCACTGCCACAGTACCACTACATTTCTGTGTTCCTGATAAACGACCTCTCTTCTGCATTATGTCATGGGACAATTTCTGTGCATAAATATCTGCACGCTTCTGTGCTCTTGAAAGTGACCTTCTGTTTGTGTACAAAACCATGCATCAACACAGCTGTGTGATTGACCACATTAGTTTGTGTACAGTATATACAGTACATGTCTCAAATACATGGGTATGTATGTTCTGACCTTTGTGCTTATGTTCTACTATACACACATCAGTGTTTTAAAGTACCTAACATAACTTCTCAGTACAACTGGGGAAAACTTTATCTGCAGTCACAGAAAGACTGTTGGACTGTTTAAAGTACTCCTTTAATCCCTCTTGTGGCAACTACAGCACCACTGTAGTCACATGTATTAACTTGGGCTTTCAAACACTGAGGCAGGTACAGGACAGACAAATTGTAAATACATATTCTATTTCAGTATTAGTACATTATACATGTATTTTATGTACATTAGACTACATTGCAACTTTATGACCATTTTGGCCATACTTCCTCCAAATGTACCATTGTTAGTTGAAGCATAAGTGTGTGAAGTTTAGTGTTGCGAGGAAAAATGGATTGCAGTGACCCTAGGAGATCTAAAGTATTATTTTTTAGAACCTTTCTTGTATGCTTCAGGACAAAAGAGCATCATGTTTATCCTATCCACTTTCACAGTATTTGTGCTGGAGGACCTAACCTCAGGAGGGTGTTGTTAATACAGTCATACCAATAATCCACAGTGAGATTTTATGAATGCAATAAAATATAGATGAGATTGTTTGTATTTTACAGGTCTATATTTTAAATGTTCTGGAATATTATGGAATAATAATAATTTTCTGTGTAATATAGACCTGGAACTGGGATAAATTGTAATTTCTGGGCTGTAAAAGAAAAGTCCCAGTGCTGAGCTATTACTGTTATATTGGTCATGACATTTTTACCATCCCACAATTTAATAATTAAAGCCTTTTCCACCATACATTCCCTTTATAAAACTTTCATGGCCACCTGTGATGGACTTTAAAATAGAATGGCTGCCTTTTTTACAGTTCCAGTTTTTTATGTGCATTCACAGCTCATCAGTACTACTCTACCTCTCTCTCTTATCTGCCTCAGGTTATTGCTCTCTCCCCTCTGAAGAAAACAGATTAGATTTCTCATTTTCAAACCTCCCGGATAAAATAGAGAGGGTATATTCAATTAAAATTATTATTCTTGATATGACAGGAAGAATGGAGGCATGCATGTATGTATTTGTGTGTAAAGGGAGAGGGTAATGTAGGGGAGGGCGATGTTCAGTTGTATTTTTCAATTGTTCATCTTTGTCTTTATGGGTAGCCTGTCATGCTTGGCCATGGTGGCTTTAGCATCCCTCATTTGCAGAGAGCAGAGGGCCGAACACCCTCTGCCCCGGTAAAAGCACTGTCATGCTTGCTTTACTGACACACTAACTTCTGATCAATTTTCTTCATTGTAATTGTACTAAAGGAGTTTCCTCCTGTTTCTGTCTCTGCAATGCTATTTCGGGCTTTGTGATCGCAGTCCAGATAGGAGATCTATATTACTGCAAGAGAGCAGATAAAGATATTCTTATCAGATCTGATTTCTGTACTTGGAATTAATAATGTCTTACTGCAGGTGGAAATAAAAGGGGACTTTGTTTCAGTTCTTTCCTGCCTGCCTGTGGGTAAGGCATTAATGATGCCAGAATAAAACGATAAAGTGATGTTTCTAACAAAAGGCCTCTGCTTTGCGCTCTTGTGAACCATGTACACATCCTTTTCGCTATTTTTCAACTGAGCCGTTAAGTGTATAATTGCGTGTGGGGGTGGAGGGTGTGTGTGTGTGTGTGTGTGTGTGTGTGTGTGTGTGTGTGTGTGTGTGTGTCTTTAGTATATTCATGGTTGTAGCTTGCCGGGATGATTTTTTTCTAGCTGTATATTTTCTGTAGATCTATTTTTTTTCCATATTTTAGCTTTGACCAGCCTGTCAACTTTTATGGCTGCATGTATGTGATTGTGTTAAAAACATCCTGGCAAGGTACAGCCATGAATATGCAAAAGACACACACACGCCCTCCACCCCCACGTGCAGTTAGACTGGTACAATGAGAGGGAGAGTGCGTGCATGACTATTCTTTTACGTCTGCATGTATGTGACTGTGTGTATCTGTGAGTGTGTCTGCGTGACTATGTGCATGTGTCTCTGCCTCACTGCCACAGCGTGATGTGAAACAGCCTCTCTTGCTCTCTGCTGTGTATGGCCTTAAGCAGCTGCCACCTCCACACTGTTCCATGGTGAATCCATCTGTTGCACCGAGGGCTACTGTGTCTCACTGTGCGTCAGTGTCTGCGTCTGTGTATGAGTCTCAGAACTCCTTGAGATGAGTGAGCTCACTGAGTTTCTTGCTGGCGATGTCAAAGCATCCTCCGTCTCTTACGCGTGCACTTCTTAGATTAATTGTTATTCATTTTCGCACTTAGTCATTCTGTCTCTCAGTGGCCATCAGTCACAGTGTATGTAAAAAAGTGCCCTCCATATGTGAATGCCTGCTCTGGTATGGGATGTGGGAGTGACTCACACCTGCTTCACTATGCCAGTGCTGTTCCTCCTCTCTTACCTGTAAGCTCCTCTTGCAGATCTGCTGTGTGAGCTGAACCCGGCCAGTGCTGGGGTCCACGCCAGCCAACGGCACCATGGCCTCGCCGATGACATCATCACGGGAGAAGCGGTCGAAGCTGAGCACGAGGAAGTGCAGCACGAGGTCGGGCAGGGAGCTGTAGGGCACGCCGTAGAAGGTGAAGGTCTCGTCGAAGACGGGTTCCAGTGTCTTGCGCAGCACGCGGGTCTTGACACGGTGCTTCTTCTCGGGTAAGATGGTCATCTTCACGTAGGGGTCGGAGCTGCCCGACTGCTCGTCCACGACCGGCAGGCCCCGGGCCTCCTGGATGGTCACCACCAGCGCCTTCTTGGGGAAGTTGTAGTCCACGGCCAGGGTGAGCGTTCCCAGGTTGGGTTCCTCGGCGGGGGTGAAGGGCGTGGCCGTCTTGCTGGCGACGGTGCTGTTGGTCTCGCTGCTGCTGGCGGAGCTGCTCTCCAGGCAGCAGTAGTCGGCCCGGATGGGCAGGTCGCGCTCCAGTTTAGGTTGCCCGCCGGGGACCAGGTGGTTCATCTGCAGGTTGGGGGTGTTGAGCGTGCTGTTGTCGGCCGCGTCCACCATGAGGACCCCTCCGCTGCCGCTGCTCGACCTGCCCCACTCCGCGTCCCGCTCGACCCTCCCCCCCGGGCGCCGCGCCAGCCTCACCACCTTCTTGCTGTTGCTGAGCGTCTCGGGGTAGATGCTGATGCCCTTGAGCATGTGGATGAACTTGTAGGGCGGGTCGGTGGCCGAGTCGCAGTGGCTGGAGTGGAGCTTGTAGCTGCCCGTCATCTGGCGGTAGCGCCTCTGGCAGCAGGTCCACAGGAAGACGGCCACTACCACCACCACCACCAGGACCCCTGCGCCTATGAAGCCCGCCAACACCGGGGACACGTCTGGGGGGAGGTGGGGAGGGAGGGGATAGAGGAAAAAGATGGAGAGAGGAGAGAAGGGTCCCAGTTACAAAATCAGTCTTTTCCAGAGAGAGAGTAAACTCTCATCAATAACCTTAGTATAGTGCTGCCTAGGAGTGAAAAGCAGAGCACCAGGTTTTGCCATGCATAAAGCAAAAGAGTATAACACCATTGATGACATTCGTGAGAATGCTGAACTGTTTATCATTCCAAACAAAGAGAGAATTGTTTTTTTTGTTTGTTTTTGTTTCTACAACGTAAAACCAAACCACAAGAAAGTAGCCTGCTTCTGTTATTTTGTTTCTGTTTCCCTTCAAACCGTACAGAATAGTCACGTCAAGATCAGAAACCAAGTCAGCCTTGAAGTAGATCACAAAGATACATCACATGAATGAAATCTCACAATACCCATGAGCTGGCTGAAAAACAGTTGCTTCTATTTTAGCAGGCCTGACATTTTTATTATGAGAGTGAAACCTTTTAGAGAAGACAAAACACTGCAACTGGTGACGTTTATGTGATATCTTCAAAAAGTATTACATGACCTGGTTTGAGCAAACATTTTTGATCTTGTCTGAATGTGAGGGGAAAGAAGGTTCACCAAAGGCCATTGTCAGCACGGATTAGCGCATTGTTAACCACCAGTGCCTCAGTATGATGGCCTCTCTGCTTCTGTTTGTGTCAGCAAAGTTAAACGGGAACAGGTCACAGAGAGGGAGGGAAAATAAGGGAACAAGGGAGGGGGGGGCAAGAGGAAGTCTGCCCAATGGCTGCTTACTGAAGCAGACACAGAACACTTCAGGGGGACAAAATAGTTTACAGGAAAAGGCAGGGCGAGACAATCCACTCTCAGAGAAAAGGACCGAGGGTCATACAAGCTTCGCCTGCCTTTGCAGATGCATTGACATTTATTGAGTATAACATACAAGCAGATGGTTTATTCCCGCTTTGCTGAAAGCAGCTCATCCTCAGCTGCCCTCTGCAGCACCAGCTGTATGACTACTGGGTCACAGCTGTCTTCTGTTCTTGCCCCAGAAAACCTTTCAGTTAAGGTTACCCTTTAGCCAACTGCATGAAATTAAAGCAATATTCCACATAGCCTATATAGGCATTCTGATACATAAAACATTGTAAAATTAATTGTGTTAGACAGTCCAGTCTTAAACCATTTTTGAATGATACAAGTTTCTTTTATATTATGCATATAAAAGTTTCTATTGAATATTTGTACAGGATCAAAAAATGTTTGTGTTTTTTTGTGTTTTTGATGCCTTTGTATTTGCTGTCATCTACTATTGGTAGATCTTTCTCAGCCAAATACTGGATTCACAGTGATTTCAAAAGCCGAACAGAGAGCAGAGGCAGGAAGAGCGGAATGCCAGGGTTTGGGACTTAACTTGCAATTAGCTGACCTGATGCAGGGTATCTTATGATTTTGAAGGCACAAATAGAAGGGAGACTCTTTGTACGTGCCCTTATCTGTCATGCTTCATCTTGCGTTTCAGGGCTTTGTTGCTCTACCCCCGTGGCAACTTAAGATCCTTCATGTTAAGACAGTGAAGCTTATTTGGATTGTGAGTTCATACGGACATCAAAAAGCAGGAGAAGGAGTGAGTGCAAAAGCAAGGACAAGACCCAGGGCTGAATGGACAAAAATAAAAATGAAACGCGTGTTGCAAACCTGGTAACAGAGGTCAAGGATGCAGTGTGAATGGTTTTATAAGACTTCTGCAGCTACTGAGCAATTCCAAGTGAGTACTCTCTCCTCTAACTGTAACCTTTATTGTCCTTTTATTACAGCAAAATTCTGCATTGTGAGTATGTGCAGCACAGTGCCAGCTATCATCATTTAAACATATTCTGGAACTGACTACACCATCAGCACCATAAACAATATAAAAAACATATGATACAGTTCTGCAGCATACCTTATTTAATATTGTGCTGCTGTAGAATTATGTTACGCTGTTCAGGTGGAACAAATCCATAGTCACACCATATTATGAATCATTTGAATTATGATGCAACACTGAGGTTCTCTGAGGCACAGTGCTAATAATGGAAAACTACAAAACATCATACATATACTTCAGTGCACTGCAGATGGGACGTATCGGGACAGGTTCAGTGGTGCACTGAAAGAGAGAGAAGAGTGGGTGGGGAGTGTGTGTGTGCGCGCATGTGTGTCTGGAGGGAGGTGGGGAGGAGTCAGTGGCATGCTGTGTATTTGTCTCAGTCTCACCCAGGGGCATTGGGAGCAACCCTACACACAGGGCTGCATATCAATCAGCCCGTTCACACTGCAGGGAGAGACAATGCAGCACCACGAGGAAAGATTAATAACTGAAATGCATTACAAAACACAAGCGCTTAGGGGATACAAGACACGGCTTTACACAAAGCACAATGGTTCCCTGAAACAGGGCCACCTCATGTGCACTGAATCATTATAGTCACAAGAAAATGAAAAGAAGCATGCTTCGTGCCAAAGATACTATGGGATTAATTAGAAGACTGGGGCATAATGAGTGGGATGCCCTGAAGATCTGTGATCTGCCCCTCCCAGTTGTTTTACTCTCAGACACACATGGGGTGTGTGTGCAGCATGTTTATTTCCTGAAAATAAGAGATGCTGTAATGCAAGAATAATGCCACTGACTACAGTTGTAATGGGACTTCAGTGAAAAGAACACAGGCAGTGAGAATAATCCTTGTTTACTCTGTGCAAGGAGGTGCACTGTTCCCTTGTCCTGTCCGGAACATCAGTTTGATATTCTGTGTATCATCACTGCACGCTACACAATCCATGCCCACACCTTATGCACACAATATTTTTCTATGGAGCGAAAAGAAGAAACAGGATGTACTCAAATGGCAACAGCATCTTGGCTCCCAGCCTCTGTATTTTTTTCAGGTAACATTTGAAGAAGATAGAGGCTCTACATTTGAGGCTCTTTTGCTCATTCAACTTGAATGGATACACTTATGTTCTATTGTGCTGGAAGTCACTCTGGATAAGAGCATCTGCTAAACAAATGTACTGTAATGTAGATTTAGCTCAAAAAATTGATGAAAACTGTAGCTCATCAAAAGATGAAAACTGTGTGGAGGAACTATTGGTTAGTCTACATATAAAAAACTGAACCCAAAAAAAAACTGTCAGGTTTGTTTCACCCCAGGTTTGACTTCAGCTGCAGTGCCAAAGTAGGCCAGGTGCACCCAGTGGCACATAGTGTCACATAATGATTCAGAACCAGAGCCACTTTGAGCGATCTTCACAAACACCCCAGCAGGAATGGTGGTCCTCCAGGAGGGACACCTGGGACACCACTGTGACACAGCATGGTGCTGGATGTGTAGAGCCACTTCTCACGGCAGTGTATAGCTGTGGAACAGCCTCTCACAGTGAAGCTAAAACTCCTGCTGGCATCAGAGACCAAACTCTCGGTGACAGATCCAAAGAGCATAACAGAGGGTGAAACTATTGGCAGAGCTGTCTCTGTGGCAACAGCATAGAGAAACTGCAGAGCAAAAATAGCAGTTACTTCTTGATGTTTCTGAGGGAGAAAGACAATTTAGTAATTTCACCATGGGTAATGTAGGTGTCATCACAGTATGGTGATAGCATTCTATATATTCTATGGCACATTTAGCAAACAAAAATTTTGATTTGTACTTGTCATCTGTTCTTTTTCTCTTCTCCTTTCTGCTTTTGCTTGCCTTTCCCTTCCTTCCTCAACCCATCTCTCTCCCCTTTCTGTGTCTGTCTGTCTGCCTCTCCAAACAAAGACCCTAACCTTCCTTTCAGTCATTAGTCCCTGGCACCCTGATGAAAGCCCTGATAAAAAATTCCAACTGGCTGACATCAGACTTAGAGAAGTACTCAAAGCCAGCTGCTCCAGTTGCTTGGAAACGTCCCCCTGAGAGAGAACTATAGTCATGACTTCCCCTTTCCTTGCTCTTGAATATTCATACCATCCTTCTACCCCCCATTGTCACATGACTAATTTGCACAAGTTATGACTTACATTCCCACTTCTTCCAGAGAGAAGTGCACTGGATGTAAAACTTTATAATTCTGTGATAACGAAATTATTATTATTTTTTTCTGAGGGGTATTTGGTACTGTAAGTCCAACACTGAACATTGTTCTTAACACTGAGAAGATGAATATTAGTAAATATCTTCACCATAGTCTGCAGTCTTCCCTGCACTGTATATATTTATTATTCAGTACAGATAACTCACCTTTTTATAATCTTGTTTATTGGTTTTACCAGGTGTCATGATCACACAAATACCTGAGAAACACATACATGTAGCCACCTTTTCAAAATGGTCTCTCTTACTGTACACAGATTACATTCTACATGTCCTACAGTAGCTCTTTTAAAAGGGGCTTTTTAAGATTCGGATCAGCCCTGGGTCAGTGGGCATGTTTGACAAGCGGCTGGCAGTATGTGATTGTCATACAGATGGGAGCACAGTCTTAAGAGTGTCCATGATGTAGCGGAACAGATTGGTACCCGCCTGCTGCCAAGCATTCTCGGATTAGGGAGCCGTGATGGGAGAGCAGGAGGCACACGCTGGAAAATGCCATCCCAGTATAACAGAAAGACGTGCTACATTCCAACTGTTCCCCAGCACAAATCCTCCACTCAGACTCTCTGGATGCTCCAAAGAAATTGCCCTGGCCTGTACTACTCTTTGACAGCACTGACTATGGGCCAGATTCTGTGCCCCACTAAAATCTTTATGCAACGCTTATTTTAAATTCTTGTGGATAAGATCTTGGGGAATTCAAGTGGAAAAACAAGGCCTGGCGCTAAATATTTGATGAACAGCACAGTAAAAATTAAGCTTCTCAGTGCAAAGGCCACAGACTGCCAGACTACCGAGTTCTTTATGGAGTGATTTTTGAAAAGGCAAAAGAACGGTTGGTTGGACACCCTGACTTTACTCAGAAGTCATCTGAGGTCATTATTCTGTACTATATTTTCATTTCAATATAATAACATAATCGTATCACTAGACACCTATTTATTATGTTTAGTTATACAATACTTGCATGTATAAGTGGAGTATGGCTCCCCACAGAATACCTAGAGCTCTTATAGTGTACCTCCACCAAAGATCTCAAACTTAAAGTTATTCTGTACCTTTTGAACCATAATATGAACATCACCAAATTACATTTGCAAATTGTGTGGTTGTTATTCCTTCTTGATCACCAGAATATATATATACAGACTCTATATTTTTGCTCTTTACAGAGATCTGGAAAAATTGAAATCAAGTGTCCATTTTTTGGTCATTCACCAGGGAGGCAGAGCAAAACATTGGTCTGAGAGAAGAGATTTCTTGACTATGAAACTGGTGCCTTCTTTTGCAATATTCAGTCTTACTGAACTGGGTGGTAAGGAAAAAAATGTAAAAAAATGTAATATATTTTTGCTCAAATTATCCTTTGCTCAAATTATGTGGAGCTAGTGAGTCTACATCCTGCTGAAGACGACAGACAAAGCGCAATAAAAGTAATCTGATGGACAGAGCTGCAATTGGAAATAACCACATCAATCAAATAACAGTAAATAATAAATTTACTAGATTATTATATTATATATATTCCACTGTCATGATCCAAGTTCATATTTTGAATAAATCATGCTTCCTCTCATTTCCAGAAATTTACAACACTGATTGTGACAGATGACGCGGTCCTTGTGCTTATAAATGTAGATGGTATCAACAGAAAAATGGTTCAAATTTCCTCCGTTCTGGCAGCTTTTGTGGGACCCTGACAAACTGCATAACACGTTACTGTTCCTAACAGATCCCCCTGCAGAGCCGCACAGGTGGAGGGCAGTGTGAGGATGACTCGGTTTGAGGAGAGGCATCAGGGGCCACCTGGAGACAGAGAAGGGGATGAGGTGTGGGGCCTGGCATAGTGACATCACCTCCCTCAGTCGCAGTAGAGGGCATTTGGAGTGCAGTGACACAGCTCTAATGACACCAACAGGAGACACGGAGCACGAACAGGGAGAGTGGGAGGCGATCCACACACCTCATCTGTGACTTGGGTTTGACAAAATGTTTCTGGTGACAGCACATACTGGGGAAAAAAATGGCAAGTGCTGAAATTACTAAAAATGAGCACTGTGACTGACTTTATCAGTGGCGTTAACAGCCAATGAAAAAGAGTGCACAGCTGTGACAAATATGGCCACACAATTACATAGCACAGTCAGATGTACAGAACAATTTGTTTTATATTAACTCTTGATGTACCTCCTTTGCTAATGAACACTTGATAATTGTAATTATAAGAATACAATGTTAAGCTTATATCGCACCTATCTTCACCACTAGATACAGGAGTGCTTTCATGAGGGTCCTCATCAGCACCCTAGAGTCCTACATTGTCTGTTTCAATGGGAACTTCAGTGAATGGCTCACAAGGGCCTACAGATATAAAAGCTGTCAGTCACTATTTTGTCATGGGACAGGGCACTGTCTTTCACAGGTGGCGGTGAGAGGTTTGTCCCTCTGTCACCACATAAATAACATCTGTCTTGAGGTTATAGCTACAGAGGTCAGTAATGCAGAGAAATGTAGTGCTGCATCTCCCTGATACATGTCGTCACAGCCCAGTGTTTTGTTGTCTTGTGCCTTTAAGGCAAGGGGATGCCACTTTTTGCATCTGTGGTTGTGTCAAATACACTGCACTTGTGTGATAGTAACAACCTGCCATAAGTACAGTACCTGAACAATGTGTGGAGTGGTGGAAGCATCTCCTGTCATATATGATATAATTAGCTTACAAAAGTCTGCCAACTGATAAACCCACCGATTCTGAAAGAACAGTGATTACATCAACTACATTTGTAAAGTTTAACCATATTGCTACTATTCACCCTGTTTTCATTCTGTTACTTACTACTTTACTGTTTTAGTACATCAGGCATTACTTTGGTTGGTGCCTCTGCCTTTAAAGTCTACCGTGGCAGGCAGAATGTATTATTCATATTGCCAAATCCCAACTCTCCATTTGTTTTAATTTTATTTACGTAAGGTTGCTGCATCTTTCAGTTGATTGCTTAATCTACTAATCCAACAGTTTATTCTTTGAGTGACCAAACACAGTTGACGAGCATGATATTGAGTTGTTCTACCCGCATGGTGATTCATTCAACCCAAATTCACTCCCTGAGCCAGTCTTCAAGAAACCGCCTACGCACTGGGTTTTGGACCAGAACAGCTACTGAGGGAGTTATTTTTATATATATGATGCTGCATGCAAATCACCCCACTGTTATATACTGTAAAATATACATCAGAATAAAAAAACCCTTTGTTTGGTAGCCATTTCATTTGAGATATCCTTGTGCCTTATGTACACAACAAGCATTATATCCACCATCTTATATTTTTTTCCACTGGGCACCTATTAACTCCTCACTCAGATAAATACAAATTAAAGTCCCATACTCAAGAGACTTGCATTTCACTAAATGATGTAACCTGTAGGACAACAGTGGCTTTTGGAGAGAAGCTATCAGCAGGCATAAAATTATTTTGGCCCGTTATTTTAGAATTCTGTGCTTAACTGAAAGTTGTCTCGCCACTGTTTTCTCACCTCCTTTCCAGGCACACGAATAAGAGCCGTTAATGCATAACTGGAGAAGACATTCTGTACTCCCCGCGTCTGTAGCATCATACAGAACAGGCTCCAACAATCTGCTGAGCTTTTCGTGTGATTTGCCTGGCTCCTTCCATACAGCACATTTTATCTGTTCCTTTAAGCGTCCCACAGCACATTACAGAGTAGTATTGCTCTGTTTTATTGCTAACATATCTGCCATTCTACCATAAAGACCGCTGCGATCATGATACCGCATATAAAACGAGACGCACAACAATGGACGTGAAAATAAATCACGCCAGCGTCCTGGATATAGATAACAGAATGCAGACACAAATCCGATTCCGAGCAGGTTGTTTTAACAAAAACAATAGATAAACGGGGATAGGCGATGCCTGCCCAGGAATAGACATAACGTCATACACATCCACCCCATCACACGCGCAGTCAACGCCATTAGAAAGAGTGGGGGCAGTTGAAAACAGCGCAGGCCCACCATTAGATGTTTCGTTCCGTCAGAAAATCACGACCCGAAAATCGCTGTGACTCAACTTAAGTCCTTAACAGACAAAAGGCCAGATTTTTCCCACCCTTTCTCATGCTACGGCTCTCCCAGCCGTTGCATCAGAGATGCCAACATTTTCTCCCACCGCCAGAGAGTGCGCAAATGACGAAGCAAGTGGCAACCACCAGAAAGACAAATACACTTTATGAGTCGTGTAAAAAATTATGTATTAAACAGCAGGGTGTTTCTTCTTATTCAGAAATCTTTAAAAAACATATCGGTAGGCAAATGGTTATGACTACTCTGCATTTTAGTCTTCCTCCCATGTGAAACCATAGTGTAACAACATAAATATATAATGATAACAGATAAATATGAACGATTATCTGTATCTGCGATAGCCATGTTTTAATGCAATGTTACCAATACGCTTCCAAAATTAACGTCTGCCTATCCTTTAGCGGGATATTGCAATGTACCGGGTAATGTGAAAATCAGTCTTACTAGCTGGCGATCCTGATTTACCAGCTATAGTCTACAGGAGTTGAGCATGTGGTTGATTGCGACACCTTATTTAATTAACATACAAATTAAAAACAACACCATAACGTTCGTTTGACTAACGGCGGTAACCAACTGAATTATCAGAACTACGTTAGCCATTGGCAGAAATAAACAGCCTAACGTTGTAGCGTAGCTACCAAGTAAAACTACATTCCTGCGTCTTAAACGCTCGTATTTAACCAAATTTCCACGTATATTTGGTCAATCATTCGTTTTAATTGGTTGTTCTACCAACTGTACAATAAAGCATCATGACAGTGACAACTTCAAAGAAACGTTCAAGGTTCCTTTCAGAAAAGAAACACAGCTAGCTAACGGTACTTACCATACACTGGTTTTATGTTGGTAATCTCAGCCATTTTGAAACTCAGTAAAGGCTGCGCTGCTGTCAGAAAATAAAATAAAAAAGTAAAAATTAAAAGTCTCTATTTTATTTCCATGTAGAACTACTTCTCTCCTTTATATGTCTATGGGTCTGCGTAATATGTCAGCCGTAAAACTGCAATCCTCCGTTTTCCTAAAGGACCGATAATGGTTGAAGCGTCGACGACGCTTTCTTGCCTCCGTTCTCTGGCTTCCAGTCTGATGATGCTCAATCCGGGATGCAGCTGCAGCGAGAGACTGGTCCTCGCTGAGACAGAGAGGAGAACTCAGCGCCGCCCACATGCGGTGTCAGAATTATAAACACGCCCCAAGCGTGAGAGCGTCCGTGATTTGGAAATTAACGCAGCTACGCCCTGTTCCTGAGCCACGCACGCCAATCATTCTACCCCGGTTCAATCTCCCAAATACCTCAAAGGTTGTCAATCAAAGACGTTTACGCCCAAAGGGACTAATTTCATAAAACCGCGCCCATACCTTTTTTGCTGTATCAAAATGATCTACCGAATTACATTTATTGACGCATTGGTAAATTTGTCGGTTCTGGGGGATAATATGCAAATTATAATGATATTTTTAAAATTACTACAATCTGCGTTTTTATCACTGCCTTAACACTCGGATAAATGCAGTGGAACAAAAATGCATACTTTCAAGCTGCTTGTTACGTAAGGTCGTTTCACAGTAAATTTTGCGTAAACACAATTTATGTCTTTTAAGGATCTGCGTACACCTCAAATCTCATATTATGGGCTACTTTATAAAATTGCCTGTACATCTTTGATTGAGATAAATAGTTTGAAGCTGTGCAATGCATAAACATACTGTATATGCACATATCCGTATATCAATTGGTAAATTCGACATAAAAACTAATAATGTACTTGAATTTAATATACTAATATTTTAATATTTATACATTTCAAGACCATTTGTTAAGAAAACGTAATGATAATTACATAAATTAGATAAAACGAGTCATTACGAAGGTCGCCCCAGGACGCGCCCACTTGTGGTTTGCCTTCAAGAGGCTTCCTCCCTGCAGAACTATGAATGCAAAATTCATGTATTCAGCTTTGAAAGGCTCTTTTTTGACACTTTCATAACGCAAGGATGCCAGATTGCTTAGGAGATCATCAACTGTTGCCTTGGATTTACAGTACCCTCCCAAACAATTTGTCTCAAAACCCATGGTGTCAAAATAAACATGCATTCTCTCTCTGGCCGGGTTGCTACTGAACTACTAGCCTTAATTTTCTTATGAACACTACAGCAGACACTACAAATGGGTACTATAAAGTAGAATTTTAGTAAACATTTGTTTTGGAATATATTGTTTTAACGATTTGTAAAAAGTCTGTTTTAAAGATTGAAAGATTGAAATGTGTGAATTAATGTGACCCTCATGTTTTCTGGATTAGAACTTATTCAAAACTCATTATTTGTGAACAACCTGAAATTGCTCTCTGCAATATTTAAAGCATTTAAACATTTTAAGCAGAAAAAATAATCAAATATATACATTTTTCTTTTATAGCATGTTTTTGTTCCTGTTTAATTACAAGTGAGAATAAATATGGAGTGCACTGTATGTGGCAAAACCTTTTTCTACTTGTGTTTTAATCAAATTTGGTGTACAGTTAATAGCTAAGTGCAGCATTTTATTTACAAAAATAACTGCAGTACTTATAATAATAAACAATACTAACAGAAAATAACTTAAAAGAGCCAAACAGAATAAATTCATATTTGATTACAGGTAACATAAAACATTATATTTCCAAATTAAAAAAAAAAACACAGCAACAGGTGCAGCAGGCACTGGCTATAAATGTCATGTTCCAAATGGTCAACTGCCTCATTAATAACGTATCTTACACATTTTGAAATGTTTAATTAACAATAATCTTAAAAATGCAGCAATGTTACAAAACTTTACATTTATAATAAAGTGGTTACTACAGTAAGTATACATCAGACAGGGTTATAATGGAACCAATGCTGTTAAAGCAACCACATGTCACTACAATAAATATATTATGGTCAGTACAACACACTGTGTGATGTAAAAGAACAGAGAAATACGGTTGTGTCTCATGATATGTTACAATGCACACATTGTGTGTACCGTGTTTTATCGCAATTGTCAACATGTACATGCTCATTCCTTTGGTAAATAATATTGCCAAAACACAAAAATAAAAACTTTATCAAGAAAATCATGTTTTTTTTTCTTTTTTTGAAGTATCAATCGATACCTGTTGCAGTGTGACGTACCATTTGTTCATATCACATGTTGTGTTGTTGTTTTAAAAACAGATTTAACCACATTGAACGAAAGCACTGATTATCTCAAAATAAAGGTACTGCTTGGCTACAATGATGCCTAATACCAAAAATGATCACTAGATGTCAGTCCTGCATGATTTCATTGGTCAGAGTATCTTTACGATATAAATATTCTGTGCAGTATATAGTCTTGTTTTCTTCACAGACACAAAGCACAGGCCATAGGATATGTTACCACAGACTGCTGTTCAGTGCAATAAATTTAAAGACAAGGATACAGAAATTTTCCAACTTATAGTTTGCTTCACAATAAAGGCACAGATCTATTACAAAGATCATTTGTAACAAGGGCCAACTGCCAATTACTTATCATTGGATTTGAGGTTAATTCCCCAACACTGACCTCTGACTCTGAGGCCATAACCCAGCCTGTTGCTGAATCTCCAATTACTTTCATTGGACATTCATTTTGTATGGCTTATGCTTGTCACAATTATGCTATAAATTATACATTACTAATAAAATAGTGACAGTTTAAAAATTCCCCATGCCCTGCGGGCTCTTGCTTAAACTAACAAAGCAAAATATTGTTATTGTCCTTTTAATTTTTGGTTAAAGATGGAAAATTCACTTGATTTATTCACAAGTAACTTTCTTTAACTTTGGTGGCAGAATAAAAAAAAAACTGTCTAAAGAGCTGTGCATGTTTTAAAATGTTCTAATGCTCTAACAACACATAGTTTTGGTTCAAAAATTGGAAAATCAAGAGCCCTGCTGAAGCAAAACTGCCAACACTTCACAAAATAAAAGGCGCACGCATCTCATGTACAAGGGTAGTGAAGGAGGAATCTCCTTCAACGTGTCTATCACTGGATCTTCAGGCAAAAGTCCACTTTATCTAAATCATTTGAATATATTGTTTTTTTTTTAAAAGTAGTTAAACAAAACAAGTTACACTTGTTTATCTTAACCAGTAATTTCCTAATTAGTGGGTAGTGGAATTGGAACGATAGCTCAATGATGCTTGAGAGTTAGTTTCTAAAGCTCAACCTTATATGGTACATTAAGGTTCTGTTTAAAATACACCCTTACCTTTTACTGCCTTGTATTTAGTATATTTCCATACTTATACCACTGGACTCTTATTGGAGTCATTCAAGGTGAGTGCTTTACTCACGGTTAGCTGCAATAGCACTCCCTGCTCCCAGGATTCCATCTCATCAACAACATTCATACTATGCAACTGACACATCGGTATGCATTCTCCCTTATGTATTCTGACAGTGTTTGACAATATTCCAAAATTTAACAATGAACAATTTCAAAGAGCGGAATATCAGGGGTCTCCAGTCATAAAACCAAGCATGTGGAGCGGGACACAATTCTAGCATAGAGCTCTTGGAGGTCTGTAGTTTTTGTTGTGGATTCATTCATGTTTTTGAGGTATCTTGCCTTTGGTGAATTGCACTATTTTGATTAAATATTGTGCTGAACAGTCACTAAGACATATTATTTTAAAGCTATATTCCCCTAATTCTTTTGGTAGATTTTACACTTTGTAGCAGAATAGTTGAGAATGAAGGCAACAGCCAACTTGAAAAGCTGACTTGATGTTTACTTACATGAGGAAAAAAAAACAAAAGTCAATCACTTGCACTTGCACTTGTTGCTGTATCAGAGGGTTGACTTCAAACTATTCTGAGCAGTAGAGGTATTCTCTGTTAAAGTTGCCTGATCCCTGGTCTAGACTAATTGAGTCAGTGGATTTCAGAGTTGATTCTGTGTGAACTCAACATTGATTGTGTGTTCCTGGGCCAAGTCTATAGTTCTAGTTCTTTTGTGATCCAGAGTTTGAAAGCTTCCTCCCACGACTTGGAAGTGCATCACTATGTGCCTGTAGTTTTCAGCACCTGCAAAGGGGAGGCACTGGCGTTATCCAGATACTGTACTTTGCCTCTGTTGTAGGGAACTGGAACTGAGGTGCTCCAGTTCTGTAGTTCTGAAACGGCACATCGCTCCAGCAGTTCTGCTGTTAAGCTGGACGAGTCTGACTGTGAGCGGTGTGCATGTAAATCATGGTTCAGTGAGGGTTTCAGAGGGAAAGTACCCAGCGCCTGCTCCTTGCAGGAGTCCTCTCAGCCCTGCGCTTCAGTTGGCAGGCCCTGGGTCGGCCAGCGGCATGGTGTGCAGCACCTCGTCCAGCAGCTGCAGCGCCCGGTGCAGGTGCACCTCCACCCAGCAGGGGGTGTGCTTGATGCTCTGCCGGGGGTAGTCCGGCCCCCAGCCCTTCACAAAACTCAACCTCAAGATGCAGAGCCGCCGCAGGTCATCCACCCCGATCCCTGCTGCTGCTGACAGACCTGCAGAGACAAGACAGAGATTTAAAAGAAGCTGCAGGACAGAGGGAGAGAGCAGGATGGCTGGGAAGAGGTTTGGGGCTCTACCATGGAACACACTAAGGGAAAGGAGGAGGCAGGCTTTGATCCTCTTTTCTATAGAACATAATTTTTTTATACAGGAGTTGGTGACTGAAAGGAACGTACTCTACACAGCTGAGACAAAGGAGCAAGGCCCTGCCTCAAAGTCATTTGCATTTGCATATATTCATTTGGCAGATGCTTTTATCTGAAGTGACTTACAAGTGAGGCAGAGTACAACACGAGCGAAAGCCATACACAGAGTCACAACATTAGAAGTGCTGCACGACCAGGTTTCAGCAGTCTGAGTTAGAGTCAACAGTTAGGAGTCAGACCGAGGGGCAATCGCAGAGGGCGCACTGAGACAAAGACAGGGCCACACGGAGAGCGTGTCACTCACTGATGGCCGGGGCGATGCCCCCCACGCTGCCCGGCCCGGGGATGTTTCCCGCCACGGCGGCCGCCTGCGCCGCTGCAGCCGCCTGCGCCGTGGCTGCCTGCTGCTGCATCTGCCTGTGGCACTGACGCAGGTCAAACACCTGGAGAGAGGGGAGGGGGGTCGACAGCAATACATTAGCCTTGTGAAAGCCCTTATCTATTTACCCACATCCATTATTTTTTTACCTCATTTTCCTTTCATCTTCCGCTCCCCGTCTTCCCCTTTCAACAAAGCTGAGCTGTACTAACTGAGTTATTCTCATTTTCTCCCGTTTATTTTCTTCTCCTTTTTTGTGTTTTACACCCTGATGGCTCAGAGTCCCCATGCCCCTGTCGTACATGCAACACACTGCTCTCTTTTTAACCTTGATGTAGGCCCCAGGGTAGATCTTGTGCACTGCGTCCCCTGGCGCTCTCCCAGCCTCCCGGTCCAGGTAGTAACTCTGCACGAAGACGGCGTGGTCGCTCAGACAGCGCATCCACACGTCCCCCTCTCCCCGGCACTCCAGCTGCACCCCCTTCCCAATGTGCAACCTGGACAGGAACCCACAAAGAAGAAGGCCAGATTGGCTATGTTTGTCTGGTCATAATAACAAACTACCTCAACGCATAATAAGCTCACAAACAGACACAAAAAAGGCAGACAGACAGCCTTGAGCACAGACAACCTGGCACAACAAATCATTCAGACACAAACACAGACAGACAGACAAAAGGTAGTCCGACCCTCAGGTGCACAATCATAGACACAGGTAGACGAAGACATTGAGGCAGCTGTATAGCATCTGACGGACAAATTCAGTCATAGACACTGTGACGGAGTGCCGTCACTACGGTTGAGTATGTGCTTTGACTGCCATACCAACGAGCCCGGCTCTTTGGCGTCTCGGTCAAAGTCGCATGTTTGGTACCCCGTAGACCCGGGTTCAAGGCCGGGTGGGGTGACTGCTCTCGCCCTTTGCTACAAATGGTGTCAGAAGTGGGATGGCTGGCCACGAGGCCATCGGAGGCGTGCCCGGTGTGTGAGCTGTATGAGGGACCCCCAGGTTAGGTTGACCCTGGTGTGAGGGACCCCAGAGATGGGTGAAGCACGGTGTGAGGGACCCCAGAGATGGGTGAAGCACGAGTGAGTAGGGCACCCTGGGATGGGAGAAGTACGGCAGGGGAATGCGTGAGGGACGCCATGGTGCGTGAAGTGCATGGGCGCGCTTCCCGAAGGGGAGGGCAGTGTGACGGAGTGCCGTCACTACGGTTGAGTATGTGCTTTGACTGCCATACCAACGAGCCTGGCTCTTTGGCGTCGCGGTCAAAGTCGCATGTTTGGTACCCCGTAGACCCGGGTTCAAGGCCGGGTGGGGTGACTGCTCTTGCCCTTTGCTACAGACACAGACACATATCATCAGACAGATGCACAGTCAGGCTGAATCACAGACACATGAACACACGTACAGTAAATTCAGTAAGACAAGCAGATACGCGGTCAGAGAGACAAGCGGTCAGGCAGACAGCGAATCGGTGCCGGTGCTTCACAGACCTGGCTCTTTCACTGGCGTCGGTGCGGTGCACATTGCTGAGCTGGCCCAGGCAGAAGCGGTCTCCGCCCGAGGGGTCCACGTACCCATCCACCGTCACCACCGGGCAGCTGGCCAGGACCTTGAACATCTCCCCGACCTGCACGTCCATCTCGAAGTACGAGATCGAGCACCAGAACTCTGGGCCTGTGGGACAGGACCACAATACTCAGTCAGCTGTGATTAGTGTGCAGTAGTGAGCACCAGGGTGTAGGCAGTCTGTGAATGTCTATGCCCATGTGTACAGTACCAGTCAAAGGTTTGGACACACTCTTCTTTCTTTCTTTTCACTTTTCCACATTTTAGAATAATAGTAAAGACATCAACTCGATCAATCAAAACTATCACATATTTCAGATTCTTCAAAACAGCCAAAAAATATTTCGTAAAAATAATCTTTTGGAAGAAAATTCATACATAGGCATCAACTATTTATATTTGTCTAAGAAACAAATTTCAAGAATTGCAAAGCAAGATTGAAGCAAGATTGAAGCACAAGTCTTTAGACCAAAATGTCTTTGAGTGCATGTCTCCCATTATCTTAATCAGATGTGTCCAAACTTTTGACTGGTAGTGTATGCGTGTGTGTGTGTGTTTGCATGTGGGTCCACATGACAAAGTGCGCAAATGTCATGTAAATTCACCTGGATGGTTGGAGACAGGTGGAGGGAAGGAGGCAGAGCTGTGATGTTGAGACCCTGAGGAGCGAAAGAAGCATCTGAGAAATACATCTTAAGAGGCATGAAGGTATTGCCAAAAAACAATGTATCTATCTAAATTCAAAGCCATTTGCTAACCAGTAAACCCAACATATTTAACCATTTAACATCTAGTATTTAACATCACAGAGTAAGCCTGATAAGATAACCTTGGTGACAAACTAGCAAGGATGCTGCAGTCTTTGGAGATCTGCCTTGATTGGCTGAAGACTGATGATTGACAGACTTACAAAAGTGGGAAGGGTGGTGGAGGGGCGGCTGCTGGTGGCCCCGCCCATTCTGCTGGGGTCCTGCAGGTGTGTACGAGGCCGTGCTGCTGCCTGTCCAGGTAGCTGAAGAGATTTTTAAGAGAAATTCAAGTTTTAAATGTCAAAGCTTGTGACACCAGTGCGCCTTCAAGCAGGAAGAAGCACACGCAACCATTTTCGGGTGCTCACTGTGGAAGGATCCCTGTGTCGGCAGTGGTTTGGAGGTGCTGTAGCCATTTTTGGTGGGAGGGTGCTGGGGGGGTCCGTGAGTTGGGGTGGAGGGAGGTGGCGTGGGGGCCATGCGCTGGCCCTGGGAGGACGCAATCTGCAGGAGACCCTCGCTATGACCACCCTGCATGGACAACATGGAGCTGGAGGCTACGGGAGGGAAGAGGAATGGGAAAAGTAATGTAGAAAATGGGCAGAAGAATAGGAAGGTAGGGGAGAATGGTCAATACAGTTAGTACAAGGGACAATTGTAGAGAAAGAGAAATGTAACAGTGTGAGGAGGGAGCAGGAAATGGAGGGATACAACAAGTTAGAAAGCAGAAGATGCAAGGGAAAGAATGGAAGAAAGGAATGGACAATGGACATGAAGAAGAGGGAGAAGAGGGAAAAAAGAGGGAGAGGAAGGAAAGGAGGGAAGAAGGAGAGGGAGGGAGCAGAAGAGTGAGACAAGAGAGAGAAGGAAAGAGAACTGCTTAGTAATGCAACAATAGCAGCACACTCAAAAACACAGGTGGACACCAGAAACACCTTCATTCAGACAGACACAGAATCAAACAGAGAGACAGATGCATTTAGACAGTCGTACACTCAGACAGAAACAGCCACATACATGCAGATAGTCAGCAACACAAGTGGACATAGGATTAGCCAGACACACCATCAGATGAACAGTCAGTCAGCAGTACTGATTCACAGGTCTGGCTATTTCAATGGTGACAATAGTAAGTTTTATGTCAGGAGGCAAGTTCACCTTTAGGTGCTGTAACTTAAGGTGAAGATGTAATCTTCCTCTGCAAACCACAGTGGACTCAAAACTTCTCTAAGAGTACAATCTGAACCAAGTTTTCTTTGTCAGAGAATAATTTATGGGCAAACAGATTTTCCTCAATGTCTGCATGCCTTCCGCTTTAGTCACAAAGGTTTCTTATGCTATAATAATGAACAATTTATCTGAGGAGAGATGGAAAACCCCCTTAAAGGTTAGATACAAACTTGCTGAAACACACCTGTGTATGTGCTTTTGTACTTTCACTCCAACTTTCCATACTTTCAGACTGTCATCAGATATAGGATGCAGGTTACAGGAGATTAGATTTCACATGTCTGATAATTCTACTTGTGTAAGACTTCTCTCAAGTGATTATTCTTAATTCCAAAGCATGTGCATGCATGTTTATTGAGAATTCCACTCTGAACTGATGGCATAAGATGATTCCATGGAATTTAGATGTTTTATGTATGATATCATGAAATCATTAATGAAATTAGACTACATATATTCAGACACAATGTTCATTTTTTATTTCTTTAAAGCAGGAGCAGTTCCTGCTTGAGGGAAAAAAGTTTACTTCTGATTTCATAAGAAAGCCAATTGAGACATCACTTCTTGGATAACATCAAAAATATAGCTATACAGGATCACTAGATACATCTCTTAATATTTTTTCAGAATTCAATTTACAAAGCCATTCTCATTTACATCCCTGAAATAACGCACCTTGGTCAGGTAAGGTGTGTTTAGCATTGAAGAAAAAAGGTGCTTTAAGCTGAGCATTTTAACAAAGTGGAGATAAATCAGTGAATGATCTGATCTTCAGCAAGCAACAACATCTCCTTCTCTTTGAAGCAATTTTACCCTCTGGTTGAGCTTGTCGTTTCTTTCATGTCTGTCCCCTTGAGGCTAGCATCTCTGTCTCTCTTTCCCTGTGTTGCTCTGATTTCAGTGTGATAAAGTGAAAATGACATGAACTTTTCTGCAGAACTGAGTAACTGTGAGATTCTACTCCTTACTTCAGATGTGTCAAAACATGGAGGGCTCAGTACTGCTGCACCAACACAATGCTACCTACATCAGGCGTGTGCACACACAAACACACACACAAAAACACACACACACACACACACATGCACACGTACACACACAGTCTATTTTTGAGACTGAACTTTTCTTTTTACATATTTAAGCGCAGTGATTACACTCACCAGGGGGCGAGAGGGGGATGTTGGGGTAAAGAGTGACAGGTGCAGAGGCATGGGGTGGCTCTGGGGGTAACTGCAGCGGTGGGAGGGGTTGGCTGTAGTGCTCGGAAGGGTGCAGCTTCAGCCCCCCCTGGTGGTCAGGCTGGGGTGTCATTCTAGGCGGGATGTCCATGTGAACGCAGTCAGAAATGAACTCCTCTTTGATAAGTCGGCCGACCGGTCCTTGAGGGGACGGGAGGGTCCCTGTGAACACATGCACTTCATTAGAGATGGGACTCGCCTGCACTATTGCCCTACTTATTACACTGTTCAGGTGTACCCATTTCTGCATACTTTGGTTATACCTGCACAATTACTTTAAGTCCCTTTGTGATCTGACCTGTCATGAATACCTGTTCAAATGATCCTAAATAAAAAACACTCATATTTAAAAAAAAATCAGTCAAAAAATGTGAGATGAGTAATATTACTTCAAGAATAATAAATCAAATGAACAAAGATTGTTTTAAAACATGTTCATTATTATTTAAAAATATTTTTGGTTTTAAAACACTTAATTTTTAACTTTTTAAAATATTTTCAAGGATTATAGAGATCCCTCACAGTAATTGCCCCAAATACTGATTTTTGCATCTTACCTAACATCTTTACAGACACAGGGACACAATGAAGCAATCAAATGGTAAAGATATAAATTAAAATGATAATGTTGTACGGGTCTCACCTGTGCTCTGGATACTAAGACCAACTAGATGAGGAGAGACAAAAACAGAGAGATGCAAGATACAGAGAGACAAGAAGAGGAAAGAAAGAGTGAAGGGCAGACATGTTAGCTGCATTCTGAAACACTATCATTTAATGCCTTAATTTTTAATGACATGTTGTTTACCAATAGCTATAATGAATTCAATTCTTTATATATATAGTCACAAGTCCAAACACACACACAATATATGTATACAGATGCACATGTGCGTGGGTATGTATGTATCTGTATATTGAGACTGTAGCGATTAGTGGGACTATGGATGCTGGAACAGCATCTGCATTCAGTTCTCATATAATTTAATTTATACAAGAAATTACATGACTAATTCTTCTGATAAACTCAGGGTCCTAGTGAATATGTTTATTAGTTTATTTGTGTGTGAGGTTGGACAGATTTACCGATCCCAGGTGACACCACCCTCTCGTAGTGGTAAGGGTTGACACAGACATTGTCATACTTGAGGTCGAAGGCAAACTGGCAGAACTTGACGTGCTTAAGTTCATTCTTGTGCAGGTCAGGCCATCGCCATAGTCGGGCGTAGATCACATGAGGGAAGCCTTTACGTCCTGCAACCTGGGAGGAACCAACATAGAGGCATGGTGAGGGATGGGAGGGGGTAGGAGAGTGGAGTTTAGGTGTATGGGGTAGGAGAGTGGACGTTTGGTGTATGGGGTAGGAGAGTGGAGGTTTGGTGTGAGGGGTGGGGAGGGGGGTAGTAGAGTGGAGGTTTGGTGTGAGGGGTGGGGAGGGGGATAGGAGAGGGGAGGTTGGTGTAGGGTCAAAAGAGGAGGGATACAGGAGACGAAAGGAGGAGAAGGATAGATAGGCATAGAGGCATGGTCTTATTACACACAGAGAACAGAGAATCTCTCCTCTCCTAATTAGTTGTTTTTATCTTTAATTTAGCCAAAAATGTACACTGCAGTGTGCATGACTTGAGTACAGCCACCGCTCTGGTGCCTCTTTCCTCTCCACTGAAAGCAATGCCTTTTGCTGTGAAATTGCACAATTACACATTCTGTCTGAAGGTTGACTTATGGAGCAGAACAGTGCAGAAAAAACACAAGCCCTGATAAATGAAACAGAGAATAGGGCGTGCATAAATATCTTCAGATGGATATTTACCTCAACAGTAAAACACACAGGGACAGGGAGTTATAACCTTGGTAGAGATATTAAAAACAATCCCCACACACATGCTGCAGTATTGCATGACAAAAAGAAACCGCCGCGGTGTGTGTGTGTGTGTGTGTGTGTGTGTGTGTGTGTGTGTGTGTGTGTGTGTGTGTGTGTGTGTGTGTGTGTGTGTGTGTGTGTGTACCTATGTGTGCGTGTGCATGCATGTATGCATGTGTACATGTGTGCGTGTGTGTGTGTGTGTGTGTGTGTGTGTGTGTGTGTGTGTGTGTGTGTGTGTGTAAAGACATCAGGAAACAAAAGATTTGTGAGACTAAGAAACACTTAAGAAACATTTTATGGTCCTGGCACCAGTGCTGATGTTTTTAAATAATCATTACATTTGGTGTGATTTCATTGAGTTATTGCTCATGTGAAATTCTAAGACACTTTCACTGTTTCTATTTTTGCCATCATATACCAGCATTTCCATTATATGTGTAATTACAGCTACTTTTGTTACTAAATTACAAAAATTGTGTTTAGCGCATTGAACATAACCATTTCATTTGATTTGCCATGATTTGATCATTTTATTTGTAGTTCAGTATTTATATGACAAAACTCACTGTCATGCTGTTGCTGAAGAATGCAGACTGTTTTGTTGTAGGTGATTTATGTAGAGACAGGAATGCCACATAACTGAAGCTTGTTTAAAACGACGAAATTAGAGGAAGACAGGGTAAGAATTTGTGGAAGTCAGAGAAAAAGGAAGAAAGAGAGGAGAGAGAGAGAGAGAGAGAGAGAGAGAGAGAGAGAGAGAGAGAGAGAGGAGGGGGTTAATTCAATCCATCCAGCCAGAGCGGAGCCGGGCTGTTGACTGAAATGATCACGTCACACCTTCCCTAACCTTTGAGAAAAAGAGAGATGGAGAAATGGAAGGAGGGGGGTTCAGATAAAAAAGAGCAAAAGAAAGAGAGAGAGAAGGAAAGAGATATAGAAAATGTAATGGAAGTTTGGAACTTAGCTACCTCTTATGCTGGGTAAAAGAGAACAAGAAGTAACTTTTGAAGCTTTTCTCATTATTTGAATTCTTGCTATTTTTGCTATTCATAAACCTCCACCCAGCAAGTTGACCTTCCAAACAGAGAGTAAGAGTTGGATGAAACTCAAATGCAGTCTCACACACACACCG
This sequence comes from Megalops atlanticus, assembly GCA_019176425.1. Lineage (NCBI taxonomy): Eukaryota > Metazoa > Chordata > Actinopteri > Elopiformes > Megalopidae > Megalops > Megalops atlanticus. The sequence goes on along the minus strand of CM032884.1, from coordinate 11,993,537 downwards.
CTGTGCAGCAGAGCATACATTCATTCACTTACATAAATATTTCAGTTTATATACTCTCTATGACATACAAAGAAAAGCAATCACTCACTTCTGTGTACCCAAACATATATTCATTTGAAATCTCAGATTTATACACAGTGAGATACAGAAAGACACTGACACAACACCAGAGACCAACAGAGTCAAAAACATGTCCATGAAATCATTCACACACATATACAAATCTTCTTACACTTACTCAAATACACATGATGGAAAAATAGCACACACATACCCAGATATATAAACAGATTACATACACTCATGCTTACTCACAGAAGAATTCTGACCCACACACACACACACACACGCTCAGAGACAGACAGGCTTAACTTAACCCTGCCCCTTTCCTGTGTCTCAGACAAAACAACCCTCACTGCCCCTGCACCCCTCCCTCTCTCCCTCTCTCCAAAAGCAGGGGGGAGGGGCACAATTCTACCTCTGTCCCATCTTTCTCTTTCTCTTTCATGCCTTCGCTCTGTGTGTGTACTACTCACATGCTGAAACATCAATCGCAGTCAGCTGCAATGTCTCCAGTGATTCCATTCATCATTTTTTCCCCACCGGTTTCAAAATAAAGTCAATTTACATGAATATCTGACGAGAGTCTGTTTGGACTATTGCAAAACTAACCACATGTTAGTGTCAGTCGATCAAATCTGCCTAATGATGAGTGTTTCATCATTTGTATCACTAGAGCTGTAAATATAAAAACTGTGGCAACAGTGACTGCCAGAACATGGACATAGGGGCTGTAGCGTAGCATGATGATGTGTAACCAGAGGTATGTGGGTTCAAATCCCAAACATAGCACTGTGTTGTACCCTTAACCAAGGTACTTAGTTTCTGCTTCAGCTACATAAATGAATTATTCATAAAATGTAAGCCTTGCAAATAACCCTGGATAAGGGCATCTGCAAAGCAGATAATAATGATCTGTAAATGAGGCATCTTCTTTGCCTGTGCACCAGCCACTGGCTGTTGTTGTTGGCCTTTCATTGTGTATCCCGGGTAATCTCCCTAGTCGGTAATTACTGAAAACTGAAAGTACACCAGTCAGTCAATGTTGCCAATTAGTACCATTCTCTATACCAGTCCATCATAAATCTGTCAGAATGTCAGTCAGCTTGTGATTTAGACATGTATGTATGAGCCAGAATGTCATCACTTGCTAGGTATATATCTCTGCTCTTCCAGCAAGTGCCTGACTTAGTGTTTCAGTGTCAGTGTGTCTATCCATCACCATATCAGTATCAATCAGTCTAAAGCTTGGAGTATCAGTCCACATAGAGCTCACAGTATCAGTCAGCACATAGCCCTAAGTATCCATCAGTACAGAGTTCAGAGTATCATTCAGCATAGAACTCACAGTATCAGTCAGCATTCAGAATATGAATCGGTATGGCGTTTGAGGCGTCAGTCGGTTCCCAACACTGCACCACGGCGCTCTCCTACCTGCAGCCTCCCGTCCAGCGTCCTCTGGATGGTGACGCACTTGCTGGGGTGCACGCCGTTGGTGGTGATGGCCGTGATGAGGGAGTCCAGCTCGTCCTTCTTCTCCTTCAGCTTCTTCACCAGGCTCTCGATGGCGCGCTTGGCGAAGCCCTCGTTCTCCCCGCCCTGCCGGTGGCACATGAGACTGTGCACGATGCTGAGGCAGGCGTCGTTACTGCTGGGGGGGTTCACCGACATCCTCCTGCAAAGCGAGGGGAGGGGGTGTGATCGTAATTCAGACACAAAAATACAGAATGGATAATACACTGATTTACACAGAATGAGAAGTCAGTACGCCTCAGATGCTGGGCAAAAACTAGCTGTGTCGGGTCAGCTCCACAACTGTTCTAATGGTAACCTGAAGAGAGGCATTCCTGCAGCGGGGTTAGCGAGCCTCAAGGTGGTGTTGCGATAGCCAGCTATGAAGCTGCGGGAAAGATATACTAGTATACTGTATAAATATAAATTGCACTACTTTAACAGTGATACCGTACAAAATATATACAAAATGTAGACAGAATATAAACTTTATTTCTTCATGTTTGTTATCAAAGCAGAAGTTTGAGAACTGATGATGGCTTTTTCCTTTTTCTGTCTTTGAGGGTGAATGTATCTCCCACTATTTAAGTTTGTGTGCCTGGACCTTGAAATATTAAACAAACAAGCCTGCATGGTCTGGCTCAGCATAGCTCTGTCAGTAAAACAGCAGCACTCAGGAAGAAGGGGGTTAATGTGCTAATTTTGAGCAAGAGCTCTGAACACACTAATAGACAGAGAGGAGGAGAAATGTGATCTGTGACAATTCTCTTCCTAAGAGACTGATGTCAAGTAAAATTCAGTACACTGAGAAATGTCTGATACACAAAGGTGAAGGACAGACAATGGCATTAACAATTAAAAAGAGGAAGGGGGTCAATATAATCAGTGGCAGGTGATGATGAAATGATCAAAAGAGAAATATCAATGTAAGGAGAGGGAGAAGAAGGAGAGGGGTAGTACTGTATGCTGAGAGATGGGGAGAGATACATTTTTAAGCACTTACAGATGAAGACGTGGAGATGCAGTGTGGAGTGTGAGAGAAAGAGAGAGTATGTGTACAGTACACACTGCAGTTTGGAAAAGCTGGGGCTGACATATCAGAAATGTCATTGCCGCCTGCCACAATGGTTGTGTGGTCACCGGACACTAACCATAGATGAACAATACACTCAGAGAGGGGAACGATGCTGCTTTATATACACATTTCAAAACCTTATTGTGCAACTACACAAAATGAAGGGTAGTAGTTTTTATTCACCTGCTGAAAACACATAATACACCAATGAGGTGGCAATGGTGGTCAACCATCCATCTAAGAGGAGAGCAAATGACTTGATGGCTTAGATGCTTGACTTCTGTTGCCTCCTTCGGTACGGTTTATTGGCCATCACAGGACCACAGGGAGAAACTACCAGCACTATTTGGATAATAATCTGTGGCCAACATGTATGACATACTCTGATAATAGCCGTGCAACACATGCTTGTGAACACTGGCTGGTTTTGGTAAAATCGGCCCTCGATTCGTTCAGATAGAGCGCAGACTGTGGCGAACTACGCAACGCTGACCGCTACACTGCGTAGAGGAATGCTCCAGAGCAGAACAGAGGGACTCTCGAAATGTTGTGTGAAATGATGCAGAACTTTGATTAACCATATGTAATTGCGCAATTAATACTATCAAGACTATATGACAGTCATCGCGTCTTATCCTGATAGTGGTTTCTGGCAACTACACGCAAATTTGAATGAATATTTTATTTATCTCTGCATTACCCTACCAAAGAATTCATGGACTGATAATTGTATTTTAATATCTTATATTTTGACAGTATGCTGTAAAGTAAATAATTTAATCATGAAGTGACAGCGGAAGTATATAGTAGATTGTATATTAGGCTATGTGTTTACCAATTTTCATATTGTACAATTTATCACGATAAACGCTACCAACATTTCTAATGCGCCATCCTTTGGCATTTGCAGGGCAACATTTGCATCATTACAAGATTAAGTAAATCTGTGACAAAGACATTACTGTGGACGCTGAATTCGCGATCATATCCAACTTTGCCACGGTGCCTGACAAGCGGAGACTGCGTGCTAGAGTACGCGCGATAACTTCGCCTACAATGATTGCACGGGGTTAGCTAATACATTCCAGTTTACGCAAGAGTACTGTAGACGTCAGCTACTTTTTTCCTGTGAGTTAGCTATTTAATACATTACAAGCTAAAACATGCTGTAGTTTGACGTTTAAAAAAGGAAGACTTTTTATTATCACGATGATGTGAAACTACCCAAAACGATGGCAAAATATGCACATTTTAAAACACATGATAGCCGTCACATCTCGCGTTTTGGAAATGGCAGTGGTTTGTGCCAAAAGGATTCCTTGGTTAACTAGCATAGACTTTTTCCATATATACATACATATATTTTTGAAGGGGGAAATCATCCTATCTTGTTTCGCGAAAAGCACACCTGCCTCATCCCAATCGTGGCTATCTAATGATACAGTACAAACGGACTTGGGCGGGGGAGTGAAGTTGGATCACTGTTACTCTTCTGTCTAGCTTGCGAAGCATAACTAACGTCGTGGTAAGGGACGCAGTAACGCCTTTACCGGTTGGCACGGTGTAAAATAAGCCCCAACAACAAATAAATCAAACAGATGGTCTGTACTTACACATCAACGGGAATGCTGGCAAATAAGTGGACGCGACTGAGGTGAAGCAGTACTCCAAAATTTCTTTCCCCTTTCCCCCTCTAAGTCCTGGGTGCTGTGTCTGCCTCTGACTGTCTATCGCAGTTCCTATCAGGCTATCAGTCTCTCTGTCTCTGCCTGCACATCCTGCCGCTCCAGCAACCCTCTACTCGCAGCGCACTCGCTACAATAACAAAAGGGAGAGACATCGTGAGCGTGAGCGTCTCGGCGAGCGGCAGCCAATCCGCGCGTCCGTCTCATCCGGACGGCGGCTCTCGGCCAACAGTGACGCCGCTCTCACCGTTGGCCGCGGGGGCTGAGGTCTGTCTGGGTCGGTATGAGATTGACAGGTCGGCGCAGCTGTTTTTTTAAGGTGGCGCCGCCGAGATTACTCCGCCCCCCACTTATTTCTCTCTGCTCGTCCTCTACTGTTTACTGAGATCAAAACAAGAGCTCAAGTTGGGGGGTTCCTAACGCTTTTTATCCTCGTAACTCTTTTTTTTGGTCTTCCACTGTAACAATGTGATTTATGCAATATATACTAACCAGTACATTTTTATTTCCAAACACATAAATATTTCTCATGATATTATTTATTATAGATGGTTTAAGGTTTGGGTCTTACGTATGCAGTGAATGTGTTTCAGTTGACTTGGAGTCATTACGAAAAAGCGACATGGGATCAAGCCTGTCTTTTCTATTGCAGTTGGTTATGCACCCAAAACAACATTATTTTAAGTTTGTGCGGCTAGTGATATCCATATTTGAAATCTCAATGAACACTTTCTGTCCGAGTGTGATTTTAACTGTTGACATAGACCTGATCAAGTCACGGCTGGGAGTGGTAGTAAATAACATCATTTATAGTTAGTTACCATTATTTAAAGTTTGAGGAGTAAGTACTTGGTAAATAGGGAAGGGAATAGCTATGATGCACTGTGATTGACTTACAGTTGAGTTATGAATGCCACATGAAAAGAGGCTCATTTTGTTTTGGGAATGTTTTATGATTCCTGATTTGATCTCACCAGTAAGAGCTTCATATGTTGTGGTCAAACTGCCAGCACAGCTTTGTTCCAAACCCATGATTAGCATTATATCTGGATTTATGATAGTTCAAATGTTAATTTTCACTATACATATTTATCAGGTATCAGGAACTCTGAATTATATGCTTCAGCACTCAACTGCAACAGAATCTAATGTTTAAGAGTTTGGTGCACATTATTTGTCTTCTCATTGGGCCTCATTAGTCTGGCCTTGTCATGAAAATGCACTGCAGGATCTGCTGCGGAGGATATCTGAGACTTGTCTGTAATGTTTGCACTGAGCTTCAAAGAGAATGGTTTCGTTTCCAGCTCAGAATCGACTGCTGCCTTTGCCCAGTTTAAATGAGAACCTCATGTGGTTTCATTGGATGAGTTATACTGCATTACCATTAAGTATCCCGAGAAAGAGTCTGTAAAACAAGCCCTAAAAACAGAGCCTGATTCTTCCCAGTACTCTGTACCAAATGCTCAGCTATAATTCCAGAGGAGTTATGACCATAGGGCAATGATGAGCCTTGGGTAGCAGCATAGCATAGTGCTTAAGGAGCAGAACCTGTAACTGAAAGGTTGCCGGTTTGATTCCCCACTGGGTCACTGTTGCCGTACCCTTGGGCAAGGTACTTAACCCACAATTGCCTCAGTAAATATCCAGCTGTATAAATGGTTAACATTGTAAAGAACTGTAACCTATGTAAGTCACTCTGGGTAAGAGTGTCTGCTAAATAATGTAATGACTTAAAAGAACTGTGTAAATGTGAAGCTATTGGAGTGGCACTGTTAGGAATCATAAGAGTACTTACCCACAATGGTTAAGCATGCGCTGGACTAATAGTGCTAGCTCAAGCCACTGTATCTTTCATCACCCAAATTAAAAAGGCCATATCTGTCCTTACCCCACTTTTCCAGCATGGTTGAGAGTGTTTTCTGTTTGGGTCTGAAGTTGGATAAAATTCAAAACATCACACTCAAGAATGATGCAATATCTCTTTCATACCGTTGGTCTTTCTTTATCCATGGCCAGCCACTTTAGCATACACAGTTAATTTAATAGAGTAATAACACAAGAACTACTTCAGTGTTGTGTCAGCAAGGACTGAGAATGGGTTTGTTGCAACCATGATCCAGTTTCCAATGAAATGAAAATAAATCCCAAAAGAGAGAGCAAATATCTTAAGCATGAGGAAAATAAATTATTTACCTGATATTTTGATTTGATTTGAGATGGCTTGTTGCAGTTTACAGTGCTTTAGGTGTTGCTGTAGTAATTTTGGGCAAATCACTGTTACTTTCAATTCATTAAAACAATACTTGCTAGAAGCCAATGTAAACATTATCCAAAAAATCTAAAAGGGCATCTAAACAAAATGCACAGATCTTTCATTAAATGAACATTATTGTTTTTTCACTCTTGATATATATATTCCAATTGTGGCAGCAACAGCAAGGGTGAGATATTTTGATTGAATTTTAGTTTGGCTTCAATTGAATATTACTAATGACCACATATTCACTTCAGATACAACCAACAATTTCATTTTTTACTTTTGATGTTGTAACTTCCTCTCAGCAACCATTTCTAAGATCAAAATCACAAGGTAACAATGTCATACTGCAGCATAGCTGCACGCAGGCTAATTTATGGCACACCTAAAATTAAACAATTGTTAAAGTGAAAAAGTCATAAAACAAAATTAACCACCTTGTGGAAAATGCAGATGTGCTAATCATGAAGTACCATCTGTTTACAATTAGTATTGTTTATTTTGCTTCTAATTTGGCAAATATAGCAGAGCTAGATTTGGGTAATATAAATGAAATATTCACATTCATCCGTAGAGAAGAGGAGATGAATTGTACAATGAAGAGCAGCTTGTAGATGTCAAAGTCTTCTTTGATATTCAAAGACGGCACATACAAAACGTGTTGGTCCACTGTATAGCGGTCATTTCTAAAGGAGTAAATCAGTTCCGCTTTATACGGTTAATATACGGATGGCAGATGAATACTGTTGAAATTAATTTCGTGGTTCATTAACACATTTTTAAGTTTACAAATGCTCTTGTGTTTGATAGAGCACGAAACATAAGGACAAATACTGCTCTCTTGTGGCCAAAGATAGGCACAACATGCAATAGGCCTACATGCAGCATGTGTATACAAAAAAGTACATATTGAAAACATAGAAGTAATTGCCTCAGGAAGATGTGCTGTACCGTGTTGCACGCACCTGAGTATAGGTACAAGCCATGACGCCATCTCTGTATGTTCTATTTTTTTTTAGCACTTCATGAGCCATCATTGGCCATGAGCCCTAAGTCAAAAGGTTGCTCCTTTGTCATCTCATTGCTATGAGAATTACAATATATGATCATAAAAAATAATATGTATGAAGTTATTCATAAATATTTCTTGAATCCTTTGAACAGCTATTTTATTTAACTAAAACACACGATATAATTAGTCCTGACATCCAAAGTGATAAATATCAACCAATAATATCTAAGTGCGTCTTATTTGCGAAGAAAAAAGCAACCGCCTCAAAGTCTCGCGGTATTCTACGTACTAGTATAAAATGCTCCATTTTCCCTGGTTTGTACCTCAAAGCCTACCATTTTGTTAGCGGGAGCTGGGGTGAATTGTCTAGGGGCTTTGTGAGTGGGCAGAAATAGACAGTACGACCTGGAAAATAAAGAACAAACAGACCAATTCTGACGAAGTAGTATCTAGTTAATTAAGGAGATATAAAAGGGCGAAATACGCAAACGTCTGCTTGCTTGCTTGCAGCCACCTTGCTATCTACCCAGCACGCGAGTCGAAATTTCTACTCAGACAACTCAGCAACGTAAGTTAAGTCTTTTGCTTTTCACTGCTGTCAGATATGCTTTTAGTAGCTTATTTTGGGCAGTGTGTTTGGCCGTGCAGCTTGCTAACTAGCTAGATAAGCCACCACTACTAGGTCTGAACATTAGCCAGTCAGAGTCCTATATTACGAATTAGCCAATTAGCTAACAATAAGGTTAGCTGTCTGCTGTACTTGGAAAACTTATCCCTGTAGTCATTGTTTCGTAGTCTTGTCAGGTTAATGGTATGTTTCCACTTTTCGAGAATAAGCTTTAGTTATCTGGTTTGCAAGCTACCTGGCTAACTAGCTAGTTACAGCAGGCAGCAAATGGTTCGTGAAGGGGGAGGGGGGTGTCGGAGCAATGCGGCTCTTCAGTCCAAAGCAGCAAGATAGCCAGCTGACGTCACAGCATCCCTTTACTACCTCTAGCTGGCCTACAGAATTGTGGAACGCCCTTCAAGCAACATTAGATATAGCGATCCATCGTTCACAGTCTAATTTGTATTTAATGTGTCATTTCATGTAGTGTCAGAGAAATTGAAGTTTAGAAGTACAGCGAAGGTACTAACGCCTCTCTTCTCCTCTGTCCCACTGCCTTCCCCTTCCCCCATCCCCCTTTTCCCACAAAACGTGTCACTTGCTGTCACCCAGGAACGCGCCGGCACAGTGAAGACGCAATGAGTGCCCCTTCCTCTCAGAAAGTCATGCTGAAAAGCACCACCAAATTGTCCCTGAACGAGCGGTGAGACGCACCCCACACTCAGTGCCAGAGGAAAGAGAAATACACTCACCGGCCACTTTATTAGGCACACCTGTCCAACTGCTTGTTAACGCAAATTCCTAATCAGCCAATCACATGGCAGCAACTCAATGCATTTAGGCATGTAGTTCAAACCGAGCATCAGAATGGGGAAGAAAGGTGATTTAAGTGACTTTGAACGTGGCATGGTTGTTGGTGCCAGACGGGCTGGTCTGAGTATTTCAGAAACTGCTGATCTACTGGGATTTTCACACACAACCATCTCTAGGGTTTACAGAGAATGGTCCGAAAAAGAGAAAATATCCAGTGAGCGGCAGTTCTGTGGGCGAAAATGCCTTGTTGATGCCAGAGGTCAGAGGAGAATGGCCAGACTGGTTCGAGCTGATAGAAAGGCAACAGTAACTCAAATAACCACTCGTTACAACCAAGGTATACAGAAGAGCATCTCTGAACGCACAACACGTCGAACCTTGAGGCAGATGGGCTACAGCAGCAGAAGACCACACCGGGTGCCACTCCTGTCAGCTAAGAACAGGAAACTGAGGCTACAATTTGCACAGGCTCACCGAAATTGGACAATAGAAGATTGGAAAAACGTTGCCTGGTCTGATGAGTCTCGATTTCTGCTGCGACATTCGGATGGTAGGGTCAGAATTTGGCGTCAACAACATGAAAGCATGGATCCATCCTGCCTTGTATCAACGGTTCAGGCTGGTGGTGATGGTGTAATGGTGTGGGGGATATTTTCTTGGCACTCTTTGGGCCCCTTAGTACCAATTGAGCATTGTTGCAACGCCACAGCCTACCTGAGTATTGTTGCTGACCATGTCCATCCCTTTATGACCACAGTGTACCCATCTTCTGATGGCTACTTCCAGCAGGATAACGTGCCATGTCATAAAGCTCGAATCATCTCAGACTGGTTTCTTGAACATGACAATGAGTTCACTGTACTCAAATGGCCTCCACAGTCACCAGATCTCAATCCAATAGAGCACCTTTGGGATGTGGTGGAACGGGAGATTCGCATCATGGATGTGCAGCCGACAAATCTGCAGCAACTGCGTGATGCTATCATGTCAATATGGACCAAACTCTCTGAGGAATGTTTCCAGTACCTTGTTGAATCTATGCCACGAAGGATTAAGGCAGTTCTGAAGGCAAAAGGGGGTCCAACCCGGTACTAGCAAGGTGTACCTAATAAAGTGGCCAGTGAGTGTATATTGATATGTAGAGCAAGAGCAAGCTACTTTTGCTGTCACGCACACACCCCTGTGCAGCATGGAAATGACAAGGGGAGAGAAGAAGATACATGAATGGGAAGCCACTGGAATGGGTGTATGCTCACAGAATATTGTAGCTTGTATAGGAAAAAAGGAAGGTGTCGAGCAACAAGAAAGGAATTGGAAGCATGTTTGTAAAATATGCAACCAAAATGAGAGAGAGGGCTACAGTAGTGTGAGGTGAGGTGACTGTTCCGCAGTGAACAGTCCCTGTAAATCTGCCTCTGGTGTCCTCAGTGCCGTGCGTTGCAGTCACAAAGCAGGTGTCGCGGGAGTGGAGACGCAGCGCTGCTGCTGCCCGTCAGTGCAGAAATGCAGCATGGGAAGGCACACACGCAAACCCACTCTCCTCTCCCGCCTGCTCTCTACGATTGCCCCAATACCATAATATGTAGGAATCTTACCCTTTTCACTTTCTTGCATATTTTTTCCCCCCATTCCTTTGTCTTGATTTGAAACCAGGTGCCCAGTCCGAGCCCAGACGTGCTCTCTCCTTTTTCTCGCCCCACCCTCTGCCATCTCTCCCACCGGCTCCCCTGTCCTGCCCTCTCTCTGAGCCTTCCATGCATACACTACAGAGCACGGTCTGGGCTGTAAGAGGCTGAGTGCCTGGTCATACCTCCAGTCCTGGGCTGCCTCCCCTGCCCCCCCCCCCCCCTTGGTTTCTGGGAAGATTCCCTGGTCATCGCAGGGAAGCAGGCAGCCTGTAAGAGGCACAACCTTCTGTTCTTTCTTCCTTTCATGCCTCAACTTTCCAGCTTCTCTGTCTGTCTTTTGCTTTCTTACGCATTCAGACCTCTTTATAGCGCCATCCTTATAGGCTTTTTTTCCCCTAGTCTTTCCACTAAATTACTACTGTCCTACTTTGTTCTTTCTGTGCAGAATGATTGCAAAATTGTATTTTGGGAGGGGGGGAGAAGGGCAGGCATTTCATCTCTTGCTGGGTGCGTCTGGTGTTAAATGATTTGCCTTGAAACCTTCCCACCTCCTCCAATCCCTTCCCCCCCCTTCCTGTCCTCCTCCTCCCTCCCCGTCTCTATTCCCCAAGCTTCACTAACATGTTGAAGAACAAGCAGCCAGTGCCAGTCAACATCAGGGCCACCATGCAGCAGCAGCACATGGCCAGCGCCCGCAACCGCCGGCTGGCACAGCAGATGGAGAACAGGCCCTCTGTGCAGGCCGCCCTGCAACACAAACAGGTGAGGAATGGGTGGGGTGCTGGGCTGAGCGATGGAGGGACCGAAAGCACCAAAAACTCAGTGGTCATTTAGAGTGATCGGAAAAGGAGTGATGGTGTGCGTAGATATTCGGCTGATGCTTTCATTTTGGGGTTCCTAGATCTGGGTTGGGACACGCTGGTTAAATTGGTAACGCCAGGGGACTCTGACTGAAGTTATGTGCAGTGTTTGTTTGTATCCTTGAGTCAGACTCCCACCACCCTGACAGAGGACTGGGCTGGGGCTGCAAGACTGCAGCCATGCTGGCCCTGTACTGTACCCCAGGGGGAGCCAAGGCCTCGGGTCCAGGTTACGGAGAGGCACAGTGAAAAATCGGGGGGGTTGCTACAACAACAGTCCTGGCCACCTTTTTTTTTCCCTTTGAAATCAAGTTGTGGAGAGTTGCGTTTTAATGCTTTTGGTCTTGGCGCAGTTACGCACTGTCACTGACTCCCTCTCCCTCTGCCTGCTGCGTCTCCTCCGTCTTGCCCACAGAGCCTGAAGCAGCGACTGGGGAAGAGCAACATCCAGGCCCGGCTGGGTCGGCCCCTGGGGGCGGTGAGGGGGGGTGCCGGAGGCCGGGGGTTCCCCGTGGGAGGACTGCGAGGGATGACCCGAGGAGGGCTCAGAGGTCGAGGTGGACGAGGAGGTGCCATGAGGGGAGCGATGTCTCTCAGAGGTGAGTGTAGGAGCGCGGCAGTGTTCGTAAGCTCCTCAATCTGAGCATCATGCAGTGGTTGGCCGTGCTAATATGTAAGCAGTATTTGTTTGGAGGAGATGCATGAAAAATGACTCTTGTTACATTTCTGTTTGAATTCCAATTTTCCTAAGGCCTGATAAGCTCTTACAAAGATTATCATGTTAAGACAAAATGGTCAGCGTATAGCCTATGAATACAAGCTGCCAAAAATTTACTGTAAAATTTATACAGCAAAGTGTTTCATTATATCCTGGATAAAAAATGTGTATAGGATTTGTTTGACTTTCTTTACATAATGAATCTATGTGGTGATCCATTTTTGTGACCAGGCAGCATTGATGATTTGGAAATTGCTTTCATTACTAAAGGCATTTTGTTTGTGACATTTGCCTGAAATGCAGAAAAATACCAGCTGTCGTTCCAGAAGCTCAAAGTAGCACTCAGGCTGGTAATTTAGTCATTTGTCCGCTAATGCTGCAAACATTAATCTGACCAATAAGGCTGACAACCTCCCTCAAAAATGTTTGTTTTGTTGAGTTCAGGGTGTTAGAATTCATTAGGAGAAAATGTTCATTATAATTTGTTACATGGGAATGCAGCATATGCAAACTAGACATCTGAAGCTAGCAAAAAGGAAGTTGCCTCTAGTGAAAGCTGGAGGCGTAAGTATGTAGTTAACCATGCAGAAAATGACTAATAATTAACCCCACTGAGTTGCATTGCTTGGCTTTAGATGAGTGTGGCTGGTTTATGCGACAACCTGGTGAATGCCATGAAGAGCCGTCTTTGGAATGATGTCACAGTGCATGACCCATCCCTTCCTGCAGGCGTAGGTCAGATGCGTGGGCGTGGTGGCCCCGCCCGGCTGGGAGTGCGCCGGGGGCTGAGGCAGAGAGGGGGCCTGGTGGGTCGTGGAGGGGCACTGATGGGGCGAGGGGCCCGGGGCGGACTGGGAGGAAAAGGTGAGGATTGGGCTTTTACTGCCCTTTACCTGCTTAGCACATACCTGCAGCCAGGGTGACTTGTATAACTTGCAATTATACAGCTGGTTATTTTACTGAAGTCCAGGGCTAGATAGAATGAAGTTCTGTCATGTGTACAGTGATGGTAACCATGCTCAACTGTAGAGATGGTCTCTCTATATCAACAGTTGAGCATGGTTACCATTAAAATACTCCACACAAGAGTTAACATGAGGGGAAGAAGTTCCTCAATGAAACACTGGAATTTATCAATGGTTGCACCAACATTTTATGTTTTAGTTGTTGCTATACAACAACATATATAATATTTTATTTTCTGAAATGATCATTAAGAAATTGTGGTAAAATCTGTCTGCAGGCCTGCGTGGACGTGGAGGGTTTGGGGGTAGGAGCCGTGGGCGGGGCCGCGGCAGAGGGGTTGGGCGCCCTGCGGTCACACGGGAGCAGCTGGACAACCAGCTGGATGCCTACATGTCAAAGACCAAGGGCCACCTGGACGCCGAGCTGGACGCCTACATGGCCCAGGCTGACCCAGAAGGCATGGAGTAGAACGCCACGGCGTCAAGCCTTCAGAGACTCGCAGAGAAACTGACCCGTGGATTTGACCCTCGTTATTATATACAGACTGACTGGACTTGTGTTCATGGCGAGCGTACTCCGACCAGCTACCTGATTGGTTGATGGTTGAGTGGCTGTTGGCGCTGTCACCTCAAATGACCACGCAAGAGCATGGAGCATGCACGCCCCACTCCATGCCGAGACCTGTGCTCACACTCTGCTGCCACACATCGACACACACAAGCTGAGACCAACACATTCACTGACACTTTTAGTAATAGTAAACACTAACTGACTGGAGGCATACACACATTGAGCAAATGCAGATGTGCACATAGGGGAACAGCTACATTTATGGGATTACTTGTAAACCTGACCTGTGCTACAGTAAGAGTACTGTGACAGTGGAAAGGCGGGGGGACCCATGTATATCCCATATCTTGGCTTAAATGTACTTGAACAAATAACTATTTGGGACTGACTGTTTCATTGACAGGCCAACATTAGATTGTGAAGGGTCTGTCACTACTCTGCAGCACTAGTATAAAAGCCAATAAGACCTTCACAGATCACTCCAGAGGCTTCGTGATCACATGGACTGAATTTTTTTTTTTTTCCTCTGTCCTCTGTCAAAGGGATGATCTCACTGCCCTTCCATCTTTCTCAAGTTGTGTTTTCCCATTGCTACCGGATGTCAGTATTTTATTTATAGAAATTCACATGTCTCTTTGTTTTCTTGACATTGTTTTATAGGGTTTTGTGATGTGATGTCCTAAATGCTGCTAAGATGAAGTGGTCAGTGCCTGTTCTCTTTTGTGTGAAAACCTGTACAATGCATTTGTTGAATCCCAATCCCATCCTGACTGGCAAGGGTCTTTTACGGGATCAGGTCCTCATGGATCCTTAAGCATTTGACATAAGTGGATGTAATGTTTAAAAAAAATCACTGAATCAGTTCTGTAGTGTATGTTAGAAGTTTGTCAGCAGATTCCTGCAGAAAGCACCTCAGTACTGTTGTGTCAGATGTGCTCCTGTGATAACTTTGCGCATCAGATCTTGATCGATTGACAGTGTTTGAATCTACAGTCTTTTGGTTTTGAATGTCAGGAGTAAGTTTGTTTCTGACCTCCAAAACCGAAATGATGAGTGAGCAGGCATGTTGGCTGTTTTGTTGAATTTGTCTAGGTTTGCATATGTTAAATGTTATCACTTTGAAAACTGCGCTGATAATCAGCACGATGGATGTTTGAAGACATTTTGTTCCTGACAAAAACTTGTGTTGTTCTTATTTATTTTTCTTTAGGATGGTGTCTAATTCCAAGGCCAGCTAAGATTGATATGGTTAAGCAAGCTGATTTTAAAAAGTTGAATGAAAACAAAACTTAAAAAAATGTATACTATGTATTGCAAATTGTAGATTCAGCAAAAATGTCATTTTTTATTGTTCATATGTTTGATATGAGCCTGTTCTGCATAATTTTAATAAAGACTGAAAAAATTTCTATTGATGTGCAGTAATGAATGGATCCATTAAAGTAGTAAGCTTGAGTGCTAGGTGGTGATTGTGCTTACGCAGGTCTGTATACGTGTTAGCAGGAAACTTCATTTAAATGCCACAGAATAAGTCCACCTGAAAACCGGTTTGTGGAAATGGATATGAAAATGGTAGCTCTACCTTGATAACATCGGGCAGAAGTCTGAACAAGTGCAAATGACCATGTGCGTTGCGTAGTTTGGGAATTTAACGGATTTACCAATAGTAGATTGAGGTATTTTTCGTGTATCTTCTAGGAAGATATGTTTAAAATCGCATATCTACGGTATTTTGTGAAGTAAACCTGATGCTCTTCGGACGTTGCTTTAAATAAAGCTGTCTTAAAAATCCTAGCAGAGGATGGTTTCGATCCATCGACCTCTGGGTTATGGGCCCAGCACGCTTCCGCTGCGCCACTCTGCTTTCTACCGGTAATATGCCTCTTGTCCTGTATGCGTACCTATGGCGACTTCTCAGGCGTCCATTCATTCATTCATTCATTCAAGATGTGGAGTGCCTTCAGTTTCGTTTGTAGTCCCGCCTACAAAAATCGACGGCCAACCAACGTGTAGCACCGTGGCATTTCCCATTTGTGATTGGCCCTCTTACACTACCCCCAGAATTACAGTTGTGGAGAGGGGTACCCGAGAACGTACTGCAGCGAGGAGGGGAGAGAAACAAATATTTCTCCTTGTTGGGATCCATAAACCTCCAAAACGTCGTACGCAATGAGGTAGCTAATTCAATAGTGTTGAATGTGTAATTTAGCAGCCGTTTTGTGTTTCCGTGAAATGCATGTTAAGTGCAGGTATTGAATGAATTAGCTAAAGCGACATTATTGGCTTGTCAGCTTGGTAGGCCTCAAGCCTTGGTACTAGAAAGAGCCAATATCTAGTTTAGCAAATCGTGTCATGCCGGCTAGCTTTTGTGTGTACCAGCGGTATAAAACTGCTGCGACTCTAGATGTTTAGCGAGGTGTGCGAAATGGCTTGCGTATCTAGGCTAAGTATTCTATGTTAGTGTGTGAGGATCACGATCAGAAGTCACATCGTTTGAATGGCCGGCTAGCTAGCTAGTTAGCTAGTGAGGCCTGCATGGCACACGAGTTCAGTTACGTTCTCGCTAATCAACAAAGCCTTGACTTCTGTATGCATTACCTCGTTAGCAAGCTAGCTTTGTAGGTCATTATTACTTAATTGCACCGGCCAAAGCCTGTATTAACAGATGCAACGAGGCTAATGTTATATTGTATTTTGCAACTAGTTCGGCCTTAATTGCCCCACAACTGCATAGGTTGCATGTTAACTATTTATTTAGATTGCTTAGCCATCTAACTCGATCAGCTCTGAACAGCTAATGTACACAATGATGACTTTAACGATAGCCAGTTTGTAGCATGGGCTGAAAGCGAGCTTTGTAACTAGAGCTAGTGTGTGCCATTGCCGGGTAACCAGAACAACAGATTTCGATTGTGCAGGGTTATCAAAAGCAGTCATTTTCTGATAGTGTCAGATAGTAGTCAGATAGTGTGGCTAACTAGCAACTTGTTTATGCTCATCGAGCAGTAGTTAGCTATCGTATCTGCTCTGATGGGGGCGGAGAGCGTCCTTCGCGTTGCAGCTGGTACAGTTCCATTGATGCGGAAAACGACTGCCATTTTTCTGTTACAGAGGCGATCGGGGCCGGGGCCGGGGTGGCCGGTTCGGGTCCCGAGGAGGGCTGGCGCAGGGGTGAGTAGCTAGTTAGCCATCTTTATATGTGCTAACGTTCTATGTGAGTGACTGGTAGCGTGCATTTACGAGCGATTTATCGTTTGCACAGCATTTACACATTTGTCATGATGGTATGTTGAGACTAATTTTGCTGACGTAGGAATTCTTTTAATTGCATGTTTTGAAATACATTTTTTGTTCACATTATCAAAGTAAGATGAGGTCTCATCAATACCGGGAGCTGAATGTGCAGATGTTTGAAATGAGAAACCTTGTCCGATTAAGTGGTTGTTTTTTTTTTTTTTAGGTATCGACCTTTTGTCCCACACATCCCCTTTGACTTCTATGTGGTGAGTGTCTCCCTGTTCCTGTCAAACCTTCCTGCATGCACGTTTGAGAACTGTACAAAACTGTGATAGTCACCGTTTTGCATTGTGTACAGTTGTTGTTTTTGGCAAGTCAATTCTCTGAAGGTTAGTGAGGTTATATACTGGCGGCCATACTCCATACATACTACACTTTGGGTCCTTGCAGAGAGGAGTATATTTGTCAATGAACCTGTGCTGTTTGGTGGTAATTTTAGACTTTTCTTGTTCAACTTAGTGATGCTGTATTATCACATGGTTAAAACCAATGCAGTGTAATGCTCATTTTAATGGTGGTTGAACTTCTTTTCCTCGCCCTCCAGTGTGAGATGGCATTCCCCCGAGTGAAGCCAGCCCCAGACGAGACAGCCTTCAGTGAATGTTTATTGAAGAGGAACCAGGACCTGACTCCAACCCCTGCCGAACAGGTATCAATGTGTGTCTCGCAAAGCTTCTATTCTGCTGTCATACACACATTCACACACACCTCAGAAGGTGCACGTATAGCTTTCTATCCCTGCCTGTTGACTGGACATCTTCATCGGCACAGAAAAGATGCCCATTCAGAGATGGGGTGTGTGTGGTTGTATGTCTTTTCATAGATAATCTTCATACCACTTGAGACCATTTAACTCGCTGCTGCTCATGCCTCCTGTGGTTTCTGCTTATTACATGTTGCCATAATTGCCTCTGAGTGGAGGAGTCCTTCATTCTCTTCCACTCATAAGAGGTGTGACAGTATAGCATAGTGGTAAGGAGCACGACTCATAACGGAAAGGTTACCAGTTCAATTCCCTGTTGGGGCACTGCTGTTGTACCCTTGGGCAAGGTACTTAACCCAGAATTGTTTCAGTAAATAACTAGCTATATAAATGGATAACATGTAAAATTGTAACCTGTGCACATTGCCCTGGATAAGAGCTTCTGCTAAATGCCAATAATGTAATGTAATAATGCGAAGAACTTTTGCCTCTTTCTCTCTCTCCTTTCCTTCAGTCCTCCATCTTGTCCCTGGTGACCAAGATCAATAATGTGATTGATAATCTTATTGTGGCCCCTGGAAACTTTGAAGTGGTGAGTTAGCTGGCTGTTCTTTTTATTGAAAAGTTTTGTAAATTATTGTAGAAAGTCTGTTAATATAACAGCTGAATGAAGAAGAGTTTTGAAATACTGCATTACTGATTGTCCAGGTTTCTCTGTTTCCCCTGACCAGCAAATTGAGGAAGTTCGTCAAGTGGGCTCTTACAAGAAGGGCACCATGACAACGGGCCACAATGTAGCAGACCTAGTTGTTATTCTGAAGATACTGCCTACATGTAAGTGATACCCTATGCCAGCCCTAGATACTTAGAAGTGCTGCCGAGTCTATAAAAGCAACAGAATATGTGTAGTACTAAAATCACATTTAGTAAAATACTGTTGGCAATAATACCTGTGTTTCTGTCTCTCTCTAACACAATTTTCAAGTGGAGGCAGTTGCAGCGCTAGGAAACAAGGTCGTGGAGACCCTTCGTGTCCAGGACCCAGCAGAAGGTATTAGCTTTTTATTATGTATTTACTCTTCTGGCTGTCCAGCTCTTTCAAATGAGTTGAGATTTTGTCATTTATGTCTGTTTTATGATGTTTTCCAGGACAGGTAGAGGTATTCAGATGTACCATCATAATGTGTCAGTGATGGAAATTAGAAACTGAAGCATATAGCTGCTGAAGGAATGTGGTATAAAGCTGCCGTTGCATCTGATTTGAGTGAAGAGCTGTTTTGACCTTTACTCCTATATTTGCCAACTCATTTTTTGTTGATCCTGCTTTACTCTACAGTCTTCTAATTCTGTGTCATACAAAGTAGTGTTGCACTATCAGTTGCTGGAATTGCAATTGGTTATGCCATTCTGAGGGTAATTCCAGATAACATAAATTAATACCATAAATAATTATCTCTTTGTCTTTTCATTTCTACAAACTTTAGGATTTGTTCTTTCCTCTGAATTTTAAGGGAAAAGTTACATCTTGTCATTGGGCATAAAGCTCAGAGTAGCAGATTAGAGCAAATGGTGACTTTCTGAACAGCGAAATTGTATTCCCTGAGCCAGCACATTGATACCTTAAAACATTCACGCTGACCATTTTCAGGGTGTTTCTATAGGACGAAACATGCTGAGCTGAAATGTTCCTCTCTGTCACAGTGTTGTCCATGCTGACGAACGAAACGGGCTTCGAGATCAGCTCTGCAGACGCCACAGTGAAAATCCTCATCACTACTGTTCCCCCAAACCTGCGCAAGCTGGACCCCGAGCTACACTGTATGTACCTGGCTCATCGGGAGGGGGTCAAATGTGGGCTGGAATATGAGTTTAGTCTTACAGATTGTGTGCCGTAAGAATTCATCAGGCTTGGGTACAAGGCAATGTACAAACCTAAAGCACATTATACGAGGCACATCTCCCATACTGGGAAGAATTGCATTGTATGTGTGTCATGAGAGGGTGAGTTCAGCTAGGGGGCAGGCAGGATGTGGTCAATTATTGAAAAGATGGAGGAACCAGGCCTGTTAGTGCTCAGCTTGCACAACTGTGCTGTAAAATTGCTCAACACCATGGTGTGCTGATCACCCCCCCCAATCCCTCCTAACCCCACAATCCCCCCTCGTTTTCTCACAGTGGACATCAAGGTGCTACAGAGTGCCCTGGCTGCCATCCGCCATGCCCGCTGGTTTGAGGAGAACGCCTCCCAGTCCACGTAAGCCTTTCCCGATTCCCAGAAATTTACCGTGCATGAATGTTTAATGAACTGAAGAAGGGCAGTGTGGGCACTGGGAAATGTCACGGCTCGGTGAACACTGTATCCTTTGCATGTTGCATTATTTCAACCGAAGGGTATGAGTAATACTCTTGGCCATCACCGTCAGTCTGTGTCTGTGTGGATTGTAAATTGCACTTCTGGTTCTTGTCCATCAGGGTTAAAGTTCTGATCCGCCTGCTGAAAGACCTGAGGGTCAGGTTCCCAGGGTTTGAGCCCCTGACACCTTGGATCTTGGACTTACTGGTGAGCCCATTTTGCTGAGATGTGTTTGACTTGCGTAGCGTTCATGAAAAGCAGCTGGTGTGTCCAGGGGGAACCAGCCAAAGTGTCTGCTTATTCATGACTTTTCAGAATTGACATTTGCGTATGTGGCAAGCGACATGCTTTGCGTGATGTACTCAATATTCCACTGGAAAAAGAGTGAAAACGATCCCATATGTGTTTATAAAAAAGGAAAGCCTGGGATCTTAACAAAGATGTTTTGGTAGAAAAGTGTCAGATTGTTGGATACATGCACCCTGTTGTGTTTCTTGCTGACAGACCTAATTTGTTCGTAGTCCAGTGGGGGTATCAAGAGTTTAGCAGATAGCATTTGATCGTGGGGCAGTTACGCAAGTTCTGACTTCACTTTTATATAATTTAACAAGCTGCCTTATTCAAGCTTAACAGATGGCAAATTTATTGAAAAAAGTAGGATTGGACATAAGAGCCAAGTTAAGCTTTGGGCTGTGTTTAGGCACTCACATTTGGTCACTTTTTTGTCATTGACCCTCATTTAAAGTGAGTGATGTGTGGGTCTTGCTCTTCAGGGTCACTCTGCAGTCATGAACAACCCCTCCAGACAGCCCCTATCTCTGAATGTGGCCTACAGGTGAGTCTAGTGCACTGGAGTCTGACAGCATTCAGCTGTGTTTTCTGTTCCTCTGCTTTGCCAGTACTTGCTTAGTACATCAGCAGAGCTTCATAGCTGAAGGTTCTTTACATCCTGGCTAATGTGTGAAGCAGTTGAATATGTGCATTTGTACAGACTTGCTGCTGTAGTTCTGATACTCTTCATGCCAGAGGATGCTAACAGTTATGACATGTCTTTGTGTGTCTCCTTTTAGACGGTGCCTGCAGATGCTGGCAGCTGGGCTGTTCCTGCCAGGCTCTGTGGGCATCACTGACCCCTGTGAGAGTGGCAACTTCCGGGTGCACACTGTCATGACACTGGAACAACAGGTACAGACATGCAGATAGACATCTCTTACGTACAGGCGACCAGTGCAGCGTTACTCATTGATGAACCCCTCATCTCAGCAGACAAATGTGTGTTTGCTGTCTGTTTGGAATCTGTAGTTGTGTGTTAAAGGACAAACCTCTAACTGTGTTTTTGTTTCTTTGTGCTTAGGACATGGTCTGCTTCACAGCCCAAACGCTGGTGAGAATTCTCTCACATGGGGGTTACAGGAAGATCCTTGGCCTGGAGGGAGATGCTAGCTGTGAGTGAATAGACCCTGAACACATGAGTATATCCTGAACATGTGTTAATCCCTTCACACATCCATGTCACATTCTCATAACTCACATCCGTGTAACACAGACTCACTCCTATGCAGCCACATAGCACATGCTCATCCCTCATAACCCTTGCTGTTCTCATCTGTGGTAGAATATATACATTACATTACATTATTATCATTTAGCAGATGCTCTTATCCAGAGCAACTTACAATTTTCTACATGTTATCCCTTTATACAGCTGGATATTTACTGAGGCAATTGTGGGTTAAGTACCTTGCCCAAGGGTACAGCAGCAGTGCCCCAGCAGGGAATCGAACCAGTAACCGTTTGGCACAAGCCCTGCTCCTTACCACTATGCTACACTGCCGCCTGACAATATACAAACATGGTTACACTTCTCCATCTGCTCAGTAGGTCTGTTGGATACATCAACCAGAGTAATCTCTTTCTGTGTGAAGTTTTATTAGGCTGAAGTGTTAAATGGTGAGCGTAAACTCACTCTTACCTTTGCCCTGCACCTCAGACCTTGCCTCAGAGATGTCCACCTGGGACGGGGTGATTGTGACGCCCTCAGAGAAGGCCTACGAGAAGCCACCAGAGAAAAAAGAAGGCGAGGATGAAGCCCTGGAGGACGGAGGGGAGGGAGAGGAGGAGAGCATGGAGACGCAGGAGTGATGATGGTGATGATGATGATGCATTGCAAACCAGCAGCCAGGGAGGTGAGTGTGAGTGGCATGACCACTGAGCAGTCAGGAGCAATGGGGTCATATGGCAGTAAAAGGAAGTAAAGGTTTGCCTAACTGCAGCAAAAAGAGGGGTTTTACATGTGGCTGGATAGTGAACACAAGGTTTATTACTGAAAATGGATGGTGGCCCTCGGATTCCTCCTGTTATCCTGTTCCTCTGTGCCTGTCTAACCTATTTAATTAGGTCCCAACTGATTCATTTTCTGTAACAGAATATTATTCTCATGAATAATAGAAACTTTTCAGATCCATCTCTAATTCAGAATGCCAGATTTCTTATTTGGACAAAGTCCTCAAAACCCTTTTTGCACAAGAGGCAATTCTTGGTATCTAACTGTTTGAATTCCCTAGTGATTCGGGGATTGGCTGACATTTTGATGCGTATCTGCGTCTGGATAATAATGGAGGCTTCATAATTCCACCAGTACATCACAATATATTGCCATGTTTGTCTTGGCTCTTGGACTTGAAAATGAAGTGAGATGCCAGCACAAAGGCAGCCATTATTTAATGTGTCACATCAGCTTTGCCTGCCTATTCTTGGCAAGTTGCGTAAAGTGTAAAAATTGGGCATAAGAAAAAACAATGAAGGATGTCGACATTGCAACAACACATGCACACTAAAGTAATCTTTTCTTTTCTTTTCCAAGGTATCTACAGCAGTTCCGGTCATAGTTGAGACTCCACACCCCCAAGAGGAGAGACATTTTTCTATTCCCCCCCTTTTGTTGCATTTTTTTTAAACCCCCCTTCCGTACCTCTGTCATACATGGACTACCGTTTGTGAAGGCAAATTGTGTTTACCCGGACCAAAGGACAGACAGAATCGCCCTCATAAGCTCTTTTGGCTTTCAAGTGTTTAATACTAGTTTTTTTTTCTTATGTCTACAGGAAATGACAAAAATAAACTCAAGTGGGTTTTTAACTGTTTTGTTGCCATTCTCATAATTATAATTTAATTTTGTGTAAACGTAAGTTATTTTCTTTGTTGTAATGCAGCAGACTTAAATGGTGCCATACAATGTGGCAAACGTTTAGGGAAGTATGATTGAAAAGGTTGTTCAAAAACATGTCTGAAGAACCTCCCACTAACATCAAATATAGACTGCTCTGTATTGTTTTAATCTTGGCTCCGCTTTGTTTTTAATTGCATTGCTAAGACACCGCTTGTGCCAGTAAAAACGAACACTGTTTATTTAGTGGATGAATGCAATTACACATTACTCGCTGTCTGTGCTGCTAAAAGCTAGTTCCAGACAAGCTGTGGAGGGACCTTGAAACCTTGCAAGTACTGTTAAGTCTTTTGGTTTTGCTGTGCAAGTAGAAATATCTCATTTGTAGGTCACCATAGAATAGTCATGATGGTGAGATTTGTCTCAAGGGATTCTTTTTGAAGCATATTTAAAATGTCAGTTTATTTCAGTTTCATTGCAGTGGTTCTCTTTCAGATTGTTTCAGCAGAATTAACTGCCAAAGTGGCATTCTGTTATTTAGCAGACACCCATAATGTGGGTTACTTGCTACATAGATGCCATAGAATGTTCACACATTCTGTACAGAACAGATTAAAAATAAAACCCACAAATAATTTATGGGCTAATACAGTCGATAATATTGAATGAAAAGACATGCCAAAATGAGCAGGTTTTTGTGTATTTGTGGAGGTATATTGCTTTAGTACATACTGACTTCTGCATTGCATTGTGAAGTAGTGGCATAACGTGTTAATGCTAGGTTATGATGTAGCCATGTGCAAAATTTTACACACCTTGCATTCAATCTGTAGCAAACACGCCACATATTTTTTGTGATTTTTCGTTTATTTTCAACCCAGCCCAAGCTGGAAACCCGTGTACAAGACAACTCCTTTATGTGTATTGAGCAGTTCTCTAATTTTGCACCTGATATGGTCTACATTTTCAGAGAGGTCTCTTATTGTATGCATCATCTGCAGAAGGGATTTAAATCTGCTTGTGAAAGTATAAGACAAGGCTATATAATATGGATTTGAGTGTTCAAATGATAAGCAGTGAGGGTTAAATATAAACACATAGCAATAACTGCAAGACTGTTATTACGCACCCCATGTGGTGAACGATTTGAAACGAATGACGTGTAAGTTTAATTTAAATAGATTGCAATGACGTTCGCAATAGCGGTTTGAGTAATGGTATTCCTCTGGAATGCAATATGACCAGTATGCTTTCAGTAACTATGGATATCACGTCCTAGTCCTTGTTATTTTAATGTCCATGCTGTCCTTCAGTCTAATTATGAAAGCTCTTCTATGACCGTTATAAAACTGGTCATGTTATGTGTAACAGTAGCCACTGGGAGTCGCTGTCTTGACAGATTATGAAATTGAGAAAACCGGAGAAATTGCACCTAAAACAGCCTGACCGAGCTGGCTTTGCACGTATTTAATAATTGAAGGTATTCAATGTCTTGTTATATCCTATTTTGTACCAAGTTGGAGCTGAATACATAGCTCGATCATTAAGATTTCTAATCAATAATAATAAAGCACTTGGAACTGTCGACCCCAGATTTTAGCAAATATTGGTAATAGCAACAGCAGTGTTTTCTGAAATCGATGCTTGTTTTGCTTTAAATTTGTTAATGTCAACGTTTATCAATATGCCAAGCCACCGCACCTGTCCGTGTTCTGCCACATCACCTGGCAACAGGATTTTGGTGTTAAATGGTTTTTCTTGAGAGCCCATGATATATTTAATGTTGCCAGAAGCGCAGACCATGTCCCTGCTGTCTCAGTTATCGAGATGGTTATTGTAAACGCCTGTTAGAGGGATTTAAAGGGATAATTGATGCTGATCGATAAAGTTTCTTCACAGCCTCTCTTCCCCTGCCGTCTGAGATATGGATAGCCGTAAAGGCCGGCATTAAGGTCAGACACAGCTGGGTACATTTCTGCCATTTTGCGCACGCCTTCAACACTGCTGTACTGATTGCCAATTTCGTTGAAGGACAGGTTGGCTGTAACGTTGAAAGAAGTGCAGCGATTCACATCCGAAGAAAAGACTTTGGTGTTGTATTTTAAGCAACTGGAATGCAGGAATAAATACAGCTGCTGACGTACTTCACACGCATTTATTATTTTGTTCACAAACTTTAGGGCAAACATTCTCACGAAAGGCTATTCGTCAGATATGCTTGTCTTATGTGATGATATGTTCGTTCAACAAAATTCTGTTCTTAAATTCTACAGAACACCCCACATATTTTAAAACAGGACAAAGAAAACAAACTGCAGTCCTATAGCAAGTGTAATTTTTCAGTGAACGTTTGAACCGCAAATTTGAAATATTAATTATTGTTCAGAATGTAGGCTATGAGATGCATGACAGTGCATCGGTTGAAATGATTTATGCTTTAGTTTTTATTATGCACCATTTGAGACGTCTGAGCTCAAGATGTTTTCCCTGTCTAAGGTTTACAACCTGTGCTTTTTAAATTTTTAATTACATAATCAACTGTAGACTAAACCTGCAATTCCACAACCATAGCCATAATCCCTTGCAAGAAGATTTTGTGCTTGGTACACACAAAACTAAAACATACCCTTATAAAGCACATACAGTTCGCATACAGTATGAGTATGAGTTCATATTGAACTTGTACTATGTCCCTGTGGCTAAGAGTAACCAATTCTAATCACATTTTTAAATACACTACATACTAAAATACAATTTTGCTTTATTTGAAATCTTCATCAATAAGTGTGAACAAACTAGATAGCTGTGAACTCATCGTATACATATGACTTCATCTGGCTTCTGTCTTTAACAATGTATATGCGTACCAAACATAATCAATTGCTAGTTAATATTCTTGGTCAACATGGAGGAAGGTTAATATTTAAGTCCACTATCACTAGATGATGTTTTGTCATTTCCCATTGTCCTGATATAGGTCCATATACTATGGTGCAACACCACAATTTATAACCCAGCATGCATTGGTAAACCATATCTTTCTACCAGAAGAGATTGTGGATGCAATAGCTGAGATTTTTTTCTTGTAGATGGAGTCGATATGCTCTTGCTTCAGCCAGAACCCTATGCCAGCACTCAGTGATGCTTCATCCATCACACTCTCACACCCAGAGCCACATAGATGGATGTTTTTCCACCCAGCAGTTAGAAACTGTAATTCAAGGTGTATTAGTTACCTTTTAAATGTGTTCTCGATCTGTGGAGAGAAATAATGCATTGTCAGTGTTTGCAGAATCAGCCAGACGGCTCAGTGCAGTAGTTGTCGGATCAATGTTGTGCATCAGACCAGTATTGATGATGGATGACTTTATCGTGTCAATTACTTTCACACCACTGGGAGATTTCTCTGGAAGTGCAACTTCTCACGAACAGTTCCTGCTGTCGTTCACAGAAAGCTGTTCCGTGGGCGACAGAATTACATATGCCTCTTGCAGAGTCTGGCCGAAACCCTCACAAAACAACATGGCTAAATCCTACTGTGAAATAAATGCATTTGAATAAAAGCATTTAATTCTTGCACATATCTTTCCTAAAACACAGGCGAAGCGCTGAGACTTGAAGTCATATCACACAGTGAACTTTGTAATTTCTATTCTGTTCTGCAAAGTGTTAAGGTGGGCTCAGAAATGTTTTCCATTTGCACAATATCAAGGGCTTGATGTTTTGTCCCAAAAAGGACTGCAGTTGCTTTCCCCCCTGATTGTTGTCAAGCCTTCTGGAAAGGAATCAAAATTTTATGAAATGTGCCTACTTGTTCAAGCTACAACTGTTCTTTGTCCATCACACTACTTTTTGGAAGTACCTTTATTTAACTGTTACTATTTCATTATGAAAACATATGTTAGTTTCATTTAAACAATTATTTTATGTCAAGACTCATTGTCTTCCCTGGTATCCTCAGTACCTTGCCCAAGGGTAAGACAGAGGTGGTCCAGTGGGGAATCAAACGGGGAACCTTTTAGTTAGGAGCCCTACTCAACTGCCACAGTTACATAACAGATTAAAAAAATGTATTTGAGTGAAAGAATTATCTTTGTAAAGGGTACTGTGTGTGTGAATCTTGAACGTAACACTCAGAAACGACTTTTGTTCAAACTCTCAAGATACCATTTAATAGTTAACATTTGATTTTAAGAAATTATTAAAATAAAAGTAACCAACACTGTTTAACTGCCATTGGGAACCCTCTCAATAAACAAAAGCAGATTCTCTGAATTTTAAGGTTAGTATGAATACTCTGTGCTATATTTGCACTTCCATTACCACTGGGGCTGAGATGTGATGTTTTTACATTACCTGGAAAGTACATGAATAGGTATACCAGTAAATATATTTTCTGCTGCTGCTTTTTGCCAAAACTCACAGATCACGGTGCAGGCCTGAATGAGAGCTTGCTGATGGTTTTATGTAATAACTATCTTGTCCCCAGTTCCAATGGTTCTCACTCAGGCTTCCACTTCTATCCATCAAGAAAAAGATTACATTTCTGTCCAGAATAACCACATCACTTGTGCCCACAAGCCTTGAAGCCTTTGACGATATAGGAAAGCAAAACCATCTTTATGTACCACAGAGATTTATTAGAACCAAAGTCAATTATTTCTTCTGCCCCCCGTGGTTGGAATTACGTCAACACTGTGCCATGGTAAATGCCAACCACAAGTTGAAGATTCACACCACTGACAGAACAATAATAAACAGGCATGGCGCTCATCCAATCACTGGAGGGGTTAATCATCTGAGATGTCAGGGCAGGAGAGCCTTGTCTTTCTGTGATGAGAAAAAGGGTGGGAACACAGAGAGGGAGAGAGAGAGAGAGAGAGATCAGCAGGAGAAGGAAGTAAAATCTTGCTTCTACAAATGGATACACTTCTGCATCCTCTGCACGGTAGGTAGCACATATGAAATGCCGGAAAAGGTTAAAACAAGGGGGTGGGAAGAAAATGAATTTCTTTCCTGTATAAATAGATCATTGGAATTACACATGCAAGCGCACGGGAGAGGCCCTGGTGAATGTCGTTTACCACAGCACTCGCGTGACCTGCTCCTGCAGTGCCACTGCTCTCTTTTACTCTGGTATTCCCTTCCTATTAGAGTTACAAGCAATGGCTGCTTAGCGTCTGTGAGCTGTGCAAAATTTTCTCATGCAAAATGAATCTGATTCAGATGCCTCTGGCAGTGAAAACTGCACAATGACTCTGTGTAGGAAAATATGTAAAGTCACCTGGAGGGGAAAAGCAAAGTGAAAACAAAAACTGGGAGAAAACTGAGGGATAGAGAGGGAGGGATAAAGAGATGGGGAGGGAGAAAAGGAGGGATCGAAAGGGAGAGAGGAAGAGAGCGGGGGGGGGAGAGAGAGAGAGGACTATTGTGTTGCATCCTGTTTTGGAAACACTCTCCTGCACTTTCTGCACTTTTTGAAGTGAGGTGGCTGGATGGTGGGGCGGGTGGGGGCGGGGGCGGTGGTCCAACCTGGGGTGGGGTTAGCATAAGGGTTGGTGTGGAAATGGATATGGTGACGGGTTTATTTCATTCTGCACGAAGATAAAAGCCTGGTTCAAAGTCAATTTGTTGACACCTGTAATTTACAGCTGACCATGACTTTCGACGTGTCTTTCCCTTTTTTTTTCCTACGCATGTTTTATTGTTCTGAGGAATTTGCTAAGGTTATTGATCTGAAAGTTGTTTGTCAGGAAGAGGGGAGATTATAGTAGAGGCAAGAGGAAAAGTAAGATAAGCCCGAATGAAAAATGATCATAAACAGACAGAATGGGGAAAGGCTGGCTGGGAAAGAGGAAGCCAACAGAAGAAAACAATTACGTTGTAAAAAAAAGAGCAAAATAATAAATGTAAAAATGGCACAGTTGGACTTTAATCATGTTGAAAGAAGTTAAAAGAAGCACATTATTTAAAATATGATTGTATGAAGGTGGTTGGACATGGAATAAGAGAACCAGATCCTATCAGACCATGGGGCTCGCTCCTGTCAGTGCGTACACATCATACATGCCAGGCAGGCTGTCTGTTTGAGGACAGCACACTGTACGCTGAAGGCATACACCTCGAACAACACACACAGACAGTCCATAGAGAACAGGGGATTGGGTACTGCGGTACTCTGCCGCTGAACTCTATTAACATGCGGTAATGATAACGGGGAAGCCGAGGCGGAGTGGTGGTTCAGCTCTATTCACAGCGCACTCTACTCAGAGGGAGACCATTCATAAAGCACAGCGGTGCCCTTCTCCATACACAGCATGTACAGACATGCTAATCAGTGTAAATGGCCTTGCACACTGGCTCAGGAACACACACCTGGTCATTGGCACAAGTATAAAACATTTGCATACAGTCACATGCATAAAATACACGTGAACAGAACACATGTGTCACAAACAGGCATATGCACAGAAACACACATACACACATATACGCTTGCCTTAAGCTCCAACTTCAGTATCCCTCCTCGCTTGTACTTGCTGACTGTCTGAGGGCAAAAGTGACACACAGTTCAGACAGACAGACAGCGACTTTCATAAAACACTCCTGTGTACCTCCTCTCTCACTCTCTCCTGCTCTGTCTCCCACTCTCTCTCTCTTTCCCCTCTCTCTCTCTCTCCCCCCCCCCTTCCTCTCTCTCTCTCTCTCTCTCAAACGTGGGGAGGCCAGAAGAAACGGAAGCCTGCTCCTGTGCCTGAGTGAGATTCGGCCAATAAGGTCAACTCACACACACTCACACACACGCACGCACACACGTTGTACTCTCTCACACCGCCTCACCTTCAGTCAGGCAGTCAGTCACTGCTCAGATTGCTCTGCGCGTCACATCGGCTCCGGCTCCTACACACACCATAACTGAGGAGGAACTGGAGGGGGCCAGTGGACTGCCACTGAGATCCAGGCAAGAGAGGGAAGGGGAGAAAACGTGCTGCCACCGGGAAGCCAGACACCTCACGCGCCTGCGACTTTGGATAGCTCTCCTCTAACCTTCTCCCTGGCAAGCCTCCTCCATCTGATACATATTTACTTTGCTTTGGGACTTTACTGGCTGGTCCACCAGGCCCTCCATCATTCTTATTTGACCGACTCAATCCCATTTTTAAATATCTGAAGGGACTAATGCACAAATCTGCCATCTGATGGATGTTCTTCAGGTTTTTTTTCCTAGGCTTTGTAAAAGTTCCTAGTCATCTTAATTGAGTTCGTCTGTGTCTTCTACAAAAAGAACAGCAGCAACAAAGTTTGTTTTTTTTTGGTTTTGTGTTTTTTCTAAACAATAAAAATACTTTTTACTTCATAGTTATGGACATATGGATGAGAGTGCAATCCTGCTTGTGGCACATGTGAGTGCTCCCCAGCTGTGCTCATCTGCATAGCTGTTACCAAATAAGTTTCTTGAAGTTAATTTTTTTTAAATCCCTGAAGAATCTGAATTTTTTTTTTTTCCACCACCAATTGTTTGCGAAAACAGTCCCCTTTTTCTTTCCCGCTGGAAATAATGCTCTGAATCCAGCCCCTCTCTGGGTGTCGCTGGCAGTTCATTCTTCTCCGCTTCACACAGCTTTCAGCAGCCCAGCAACAGCTGAGAGATATTACTCACAGATCCCCGGACTTCAGCTCAAATCAGAACCAGACATGGAGATAACTAACTCCTCCGTTTAAGGTAATCCGATTTTATAAATTACAGCAGCTGTGGGTGATTTGGGGGGACACCTTCGTAAATCACTGCAGTCATTAATGTTAACTGAGGCATAAATCCTCAACCTTTATTTCTCTTCTCCTGATCTGAAGAAAATTAGCTCCTGGATGTATGGGTACATAACGTGAGTAGTTCTGCAGAAGAATGTATAGCAGTTGCGCAAGCCCTCTGAGTGTTTGGTTGTTTTGTGTTCCACACATAGAGTGGAGTGGGTGTCAAATGTGGATATTGAGTGTGGAGTGAGTTTGTAATACAGTGACAAAGCTGTAAGTATCATCTGAGAGCAGAGAGATCCTTGTGTGAGAGTCACCAACAGGCTTTAAATTCAATTTCAGAGCTTTAGAGTTTAAATTAAATTTTATTCAATATTTGATTATGTGATCACCTTGCTTTCATATTCTGCGACAAGAGCGTTGTTTTTTCCCATGGTTGTTTTTGTCCAATGTTGTCCGTAGGCAGATTTATCAGTCAAGCATCTTAAGGTGAAAAATTACAATTGATTAAGCTGGCAACTCTCCTCAGTGTTTTGTTGGCGTATCTGACAAAGTTACAGGCTACAGCTCCGTGTTTCCTCCCTCTGCTTTCCATTATGAAAAGACACATGTTCATGTATTACTGTAAAGGCTGAGAAGGAAAAAGTGGAAGGAGACTGATGCACGGAGTGAAATCTTTATCAATGACAGGTGTAGATACAGAGCATGCCGTCAGTACAGAACTTTGCTGCATGGCTAGAATGCCAGCATGTGTATTATAATTAGTTTAATTGCCTTTGATAACCTATTCCACAACTGAAGATCATCACAGCGTCAAAAATAAAGACTGGATCTGGATACAAGGGAAATCAACTGCTACACAAGAACGCATTCTTCATTCAGTAACTACTGCATGCTCTCTGCTGACAGGGCTTACCTGAGAAATTGAGAATGACTTTGCACAACATCTATAGTAGCCGTTGTGTGTGTGTGTGTGTGTGGGTGGGTGGGTGTGTGTGTTTGTGTGTCCATGTTTTTTGTCTTTAGGTCATTGTGATAAATAATTAACCCACAGCTGGGGACTTCAGGACGAAGAGGGATGAGGCTCCGGGGCTGGATGGGGGCAGGGAGGCTCCTCCTGCTCCTGCTGCCTCTGAGCTGCTGGATTGAACCGGCGCACGCCAAGTCCCCACGCCACCGGGAGTCCAGGAGGCAGGGCCGGGAGCCCCGGGAGCCCCGAGAGATAGTGCTGGCGGTCATCCTGCCACGGCACAACAAAATCTACCCCTGGGCCTGGCCTCGCGTGGGGCCGGCCCTGGAGCGCGCCGTATCTCAGATCAACGACAACCCCGCCTTGCTGCCGGGCTACCGGCTGCGCTACGAGTTCGAGAACAGCGAGAACAAGGACGGCATCTGCTCTGAGGCCATCGCCCAGCTGGTGGCGGTGGACCTCAAGTTCTCCCACAACCCCTGGGCCTTCATCGGGCCCGGCTGCGACTACACCTCGTCCCCCGTGGCCCGTTTTACCGCCCACTGGGGGTTGCCCATGGTGACGGCGGGCGCGCCGGCCCCCGCATTCTCTGACGCCAATTTCTTCACCTCCATCACCAACACGGGCCCCACACACAAAAAGCTGGGTGAATTCGGCCTGCACATCCACCAGGAATTCAAGTGGCATCGGCATGCCCTGCTCATATTCACCGATAGCAAGATAGACGACCGGCCATGCTATTTTGCTGTGGAGGGACTGTACTCGCGGCTGCACACTTACAACATCACCACCAACGACATGGTCTTCGATGAGAATGCCATGCCCATCGAATACGGTGAAATTCTCAACAGAATCAAGCAAGAGGGTCGCGGTAAGTCCATTGCCCCGGCACTGCCAGTCTGTGTGTCTGTGATTCATCAGGAATGTGCCTGCTCTTTTGTTCTGTTCTATTGTCTTAACAGACTCCCTGAGCAAAGGTGACTCATGATGTTTTTCATCCTGAGACTAATTTTGGTGGCTATTTTTGGAGTTGTGCTTTTATGGTTGCTATTTAGATAAGAGACTTTGCTCAAGGGTACAGGAACAAAGTTCCACCTGGGTTTTAAACTGACCTCAGGACTCTCTACACCTTAGTATTGAACCTTTATCATTACTCTCTATGATCTTCTGCAAACGTACCATTATGTGCTTGTCAACTGCCCTCATTTTGCTGTCGCTTCCTTTTCAAACTTATGTGACATCATCTCTTAATCACATTCCTAGAGGCCATTAATCATTTACACACTCTGCATTTCTGATAAAGAAACAAATTTTCATATAATTTGAATTGCTTAATATAATGGTCCACTAAAAATTGTCATGTTTACAGAAACTGAGAATCATATCTATGGTGTGGTAACTGTGAAGCTGAACAGTGAAAATGATGTATTTTCCCCAGATTAATATCTGGTTATTTTTCCAAGATTTGTGGAAAGTATGAAAGTACCTTTGGGAAAGGCAGTGCTTTCATGCATGGACCACTGGATGGCTGTGGTCATCAGTGGACAGCAGGAAATTGTACCACTCTGACAGAATTTATGGATTTTATTAGTCAAAGTGAAAGACCTCAATAATGAACATATAAACTGTATGTTGTTTGGTACATTTAAAGAGAGGCATAAGAAAGAACAGGTCAGTAGGTTGTAGAATATTCAGTTTTAATCATTAAGGGAAGTATATTTAGAAACATATGTCAATGACTGAGTCAACACCCTGTCATGTTTTATGTAAGGTCAATAAAAATGGCAGAGCACTCATCCGTTACTTTAATAACACGGACAGAATGAAAGGCACATAATATTCAAAACTCTATCTCCCTCCATTCCTCTCTGAAAGAATGCTTCTCATGGGTTACCATGACTACATCCCCAGTATAACGCCTCCATGTGGGCTTATTTCCCGATCGTTGTTATGTCACAGTATTTACAGTATGCCTTTAATTGTTCTAAGAGTTTATGTTTGCTTATGAGGAGCTGTGACATTGATGTCAATGATTAAAGTCAAGGAAAGCCTCCACAAGAAAAAGAGAAGCGGATTCAAACCTACTTCTCAAATTTACAGTGTGTGACAAAATTCATTCACAAGAGCTCCCACATGCCTCAGATAGTAAAGGGGTTTCAAAACCGGGGTTTGTGACCTGGCCACGTCATCTGCCGGAGATGACCAGGAACCCACAGCGGCGGAGATAGGGGTCAGTGGGCTGTCCAGGGTTCACTTGTCACAAAACTGAAGTACCTTCCAACTGCCTGAGAGTTACTTGGGTAGCATAAGATGGAATGTACTTTTTCTCCGTACGATGTTTGCGTCATGGTAGAGTGAAAAGTGTATGGATTTATATGTGTATCAGCGAGTTGCATGCACTCCCGTTGAGCACAGTGGTTATTGTGGTGGAGCATTCACAAGCAGTTGGGTAGAAATGG